>OZ010605.1:867500-870000 GCA_963932145.1 Acanthosepion lycidas
GGTTTCCTAGAATGTATTTTTCCCATTTTTTTTCTTGTTTGTTATTTAAATAATGATTATGTGAAAATGGTTTCTGGAAGGTATTTTCCTGTTTTTTTCGTAATGATATATCAATGTAAATTTTATTGTGAAAATGCTCTAAAAATTGAACCTTTTACTTAGTTAAATACTGTATCCAGTTTGCACATTCGTAGTTCTATGAGCATAAAAATAGTAATGTATAGACTTTCTAAATGTGAAAAGTTTATAATCATTTGATATGGCCCTGAAAAACATTGGCAAAGAAAATAGAAATGACACCAGATTAGAACCATGGACCCACAAACCACAATCATATTTTTTTTTTATACTACTGAGGATTCACCAAGTTCACCGGAAGAGACCCATTAACAAAAAAAAGAACAAAGTACACTTATTCAGATTCTGTGTTATCTGCACATCTGATCATGCTTAATGACATTCAAGGAATTGTTTTCTACTTTTTGTAGCTGATGAGAAAATTGTTCTCATTACGCACCATCCGTTATTTTCGAGATTTCTACCAATATTATTACCTCACATCTCCATTACCCCAAATATGCTGCAGAATTTGGCAGAAGCAGTTCTCTTTTTTTTCTCCTCTGTTTTATTTTGTTTTATTACTTTGCCAATGTTTGCCATCTTCACATTTCTATATCTTCTTCTCAATCTCTTTATCTATCATTTGCTTTCAGCATCTTTACTCTTTGGTGATCTGTTTTATTATTTTTCCAACGTGTTATTTACATTTGTTTTCTCTGGCACATTTTTTCCTTGTACTCCTTATTCTTAATATCTTTTTTCCTTCTCGTTTTATTATCTTTCCATCAATAGACAATATAAAAGCTCAAATTTCTAAATAACTTTTTTTCTATTAATTTTGAAGCTAACTGGATTTTTGAAGAGGTTTCAAGTCACTCCAGGTAAAAATCTAAATTTTTAGCATTATTATTTTTTGTTTCACCTGCAATTTGATTTGTTAAACTATATTACTTTTATGACTGTCTATAAATTAAAATGTCTTCCATCTGGTTCTCCCTCCCTCTCTCTTTTTCTTCTTTTAATCGATTTCACCCCAAGCAAGGCAGTACAGCCACTAAGACACAAGGGGTTACAGGGTGTGGAGGAATTAAGAATAGAAACAAAACTAATGAGTAGAAAGAGAAAAGAGCAATCAGGAGGACAGTAGATAGCAATTGACACTGCATTTAAATTTTTGCAGATTAAAATTAGCTGGAAAGCATGGGGCCAGAACGGAGTTCAACAAACAAGAAGTGTTAGAAAAGAAACTGTTTACAGTTATATCTAGCCAGCTCAACTGTAAATTGATGAGATCTCGACACCAGTCTAGTATTGTACTTAATTTTATACAGTGTAGGTACCATAGTGAAGACCTCATCAGAACAATTATCATGAAAGTAATTATAAAAAAATGCACAGAGAGCCAACCTTATGGCAATAGGCAAGCAACTGAAGCCGAGCTGTCAGATCAGGACCAATAATATTGCTGATTCTTTTTTGAATCTTATCTTATTATCTTTCTTTATATTTCTTTCCCCCACCACTCTACTCCCTTCTTCCTACTAATTTTCTTTCTTTTCCTTGTTCAGCATTTTTTCTCAATAACCATTCTGTCTTTTTTTTACTTCTTTTTTTCTATTTTATAGAGGTAACCCAATTTGGGCCAAGTTCTTTTAGATAAGAATAACCAGTTGATAACATTAAGCAAAATATATAAAATTTAGAACAATTTATATTTATTTGTTCTTTTAAAATAATGAAAAAGGAGAAATAACATTCAGTACACACAGACAAAAAAAGTAAAAAATCAGCCTAATACTAACAAATAGTACGTAAATTATTTTTTAATGAAAATGAGAAAATCCACAGTCAATTTCTGAAACTTCCTGATGAGTGGACTGTACAATTACAAAAAAGGTTCATCTACAAATCTCTGAAGTTGGGATGCTGAATATAGCATCAATCAGCTAAGTGAAAAATTTTATATTCGTATTAATCATATACACCCTTATTCAAATTAATTGAAACAAAACGAATAATTCAGCTATTATTTCCATTTTATTGTATTTTTCCAATGAAACATGACCCAGTTCACATGTTAGTACTTTGTATGTCCATTCCACAAAGTCTTTCCTTGCAGATTGACCACAGATTCTTGATTGGATTTAAATCAGGAGAGTTTCCGAACCAGTCGATAGTACTTTGATTTGCTCACTGTTAAGGCTTGCCATTGTGTTTGTGCAGCATTACAATTTTTGTACGTTTCTTTGCAGTAATGTCCATCACTGACAATGTCCATCTGACAACTAATTGACAATCAAGACAATAGTGTCTGGGTGTGATGAAAATCTGATGCAATCATGGATGACGCAATATTTTTCAAGGCCAAACAAATTTCATCATACACCATGAAAACAGATTCATATTACTGAGGAAAATTAGAAATTGATTACACCCTGAC
>OZ010605.1:872500-880000 GCA_963932145.1 Acanthosepion lycidas
TAGTGCTGATACAGAGAATGTGAGCAGAGTGTCTCTTTGTGGACAAAGGAAGCAACATGGATGAAGGGTAGAGTTGGTAGGGCCTGGTGTTAATGTGTGTGTTGGGCTGGTTGACTGAAGTGGCTGGTGGTGACATTGAGAGCTTGTTGGTGGCAGATTCTTTGAAGCTTGCCCATTTCACTGTGGTTCTGTTTCAGTCTATTTTACTGGCATTCTTCAAAGCAAATGTGGTGATTCATAGGCTCATCTTTTTTACATGTTTTTTTCTTTGGTGGCAACAATTGTGATTGGCTTCTTTTATATTGTCTTTTATATTCTTTGAGGGTATTTGTTTTGTTGGCCAGGTGTGATGCTTGGAATCCCTGCACAGAAGAAGGATTTTTTTTTTATGGAAATAGAAGTTTGTCATCTTGTGGAGGTAGGAAAAATTGTCTGATTCTAAATTACCAATTTTCATTTAGGTAATAAACTTCATGTGGAGGTAAACATTCTATAATAACACCTTGCCTCTATATTACATAAAGGTTATTTTAGGAGGTGCATTTTTTTTTATATCTTTCCACTATTAATTGATTATTATGATACACAGAAATATCAATAACCAATCATTGTTCTTTTGATCTAAGCTAAATTTAAATCAGTTCTAATGCAAGTTTATATTTCAAGCATCATTAGTGAAGGGATATTTGAATTCTTTTTCTTCTTTTTCTATCTTTATAAACAGATGTTAAAATAGAACAGTCAATAAATGAGTAAATAACACAAAATAAAACGTCTCAAAATATCTTTGACTAAAATGATAATTTTTTTCCAGTTATTGAATTAATTATTCAAATTGAAATAATATCTGATCAATAAAAATGAAAAATATTTTATTGTCTATTTGATCATGCTTAATCAAATAAGTAAAATAGATTATGGTAAACGCATAAAACAATTTGGAAAACTTTTTTCTTAACATGCACCACCAATTAAACAGCATCATCAGAAAAATGGGTTTTATTTTAATAAAATCTAATTAATGAGATATAAATATATTTTTATGTGATTCACATAAATCATTGGAATGAAGTGACATCATTGACTACTTGATAATAAAGACAGTGCAGACAGCTCCCTCATGTGTGCTAAAAAGCCTTTAAGTGATCTCGGTGTTTTTGTTGGTGTTATGGAATAAATACCCCCCTCTGGTAACACAAATGAACTAAGCAAGATGCCTTAAATAAAGAACACAAAGTGAGTCAGGGAAGTCTCTTGAAGTCAGTCAGGAGAATTTCTAACAGATGTCATGGTAAGTAGGTTAAGCAAGACATATTATAACCACTTTGGAGTGAGTTATAACAGTTGGGTATCCCTAACAGGTCTCTGCCACATTCATCTTTCATGTGCTATAAGACACTGCAATCACATTCTGTCTTGCCAGTGTTGGTTTAGTTAAAATAAAATATATTTTTCTGATGAAGCTGTTTGATCAATAAAACATGTCAAAAAATAGGAGTTTTCCAAACTGTTTCATATATTTACCATTTGGCCTGACACTTGTGCAAATTTAAATCAGATTAAGTCAACAGGCAGAGCAGAGGGTCCCCTGATGCAATCACTGGCACCATGTCTATGACTAAGTTTTGAAGGACAGTTTTGACCTGGAGAGGGATGGCCCGTGACACATTATGCATGAATGAATACATCTCCAGCTTTCACCCCTGATATGTGGAGAGGACTAGTCTGGTGCTCAGCTGTGCTGTGACCCCCACAACCACATACGGTCATAGGACTGCTGCTGTTGATGATCATGATGATGATCAACTTATTAAAATTAAAATGTTCACAAAAGTAAGCTATTCTAATTTTTTTATTCTTATCATACTTAAAAAAGTCTTATCCCCATGGTCCTGACATTGACATCTATCAAGTAAAAAACTTTCCTGAAATGTAAAATCTGTCTTTTTTTTTTTTTTAGTGGGGCTTAATTATTTACAAACCCCTGAAAAAGAAATAAAGAAAAAAATCCAAAGTAAAAAATACTAGCAGGTTTGGTGGGGTAAAGGATCTGTACATATTCTTGTTTACCTGACCTTAATACTATCCCTAGGGCCCAAGTTATTTCTAGGGGTACATTTGAACTAACCCATTATATAAAGATATAAAAGTGAGAATTGCAGAAAAACTCTAAAGTAATCTAAAACCTTTCACCTTTTCTGATTCTAATATTGCAAATAAACATTCTTCAACAATTTGACAGCATTTGTATTTTTGCATGATTATTAAAAAAGAACTTTGAAAGAATGTTTTTAGTTTTCTGAAACTGAAAATATAACAGAATTGCAAACTTTAACAGTATTAATATAGTCTTTAAGATTACAAAAAGATAAATTTTAATAACAATAAAAATAACAGAAATACCATTTGATTAAACAGCTGTGATGACATCTTGAAGTTCTGTTTAGATGTAGTCAGCATTTTTATTTTTTAATCAATTTTACCCCAAGCAAGGCAATAAAGTCTCTGAGACATAAGGGGTTACTGAGTGTGAAAGAATTAGAAAACAGAAACATTAGTAACAAGTGAGAACAAAAGAAGTGTAATCAGAGGACAGTAGATAGCAATTGACATTGCATTTAAATTTTTGAAGATTGAAGTTTGCAGGAAAGCATGGAACCAGAATGGCATTCCACAAGTGAGAAGTGCAAGAAAAGACACTACTAGCATAAAATTTACAGTTACATCTAACAATTTACATTATTCGAACTATTGTCCTCATCTTTGTCGCCATATTTATCACAACGTTTCGGCCGTTGTACGCTGCGTCCTTCTTCAGTTGGTTGGAATGTCAAACTGAACCATTTATTTCGTTCACTGGGTAGACTGTTCTACTTCCACGTACCATGTTTAATGGACGTCATTTATCAGTTATTCCCTGTTAATTCCCTTCTGCAAGTTCGCCACTGCCTTAACCAGGTATTGAACTCACACTGTTCTAGCCAACGCCTTTATCCATTGAGCCATGTGTCCTTGAGGACATCTGTGTATGATTCTCTGGGTATTATAAACCTAATGTCCTACCATTTTTTACCAGAGCTCATATTGCAACATTTTTGCTGTTATCAATTCATGTTTTTACCAGAGCTCATATTGCAATTTTTGTTGTTATTATTGCTTTTCTCTGGCACTCCTTATTACTGGTTCCCATATTGTATTCATTTCTATGCTTGGTTGGCTCAGGAGATTTTTGTGGCTGATTCTTTAAGTTTATGAATTTTCCAATAGTGTACTTTGTCTCTTCTTTGATTTCAACCTGATCTAACAGAGGGTTATGATTTCCCTTTTCTCTCCATATGTGGTCAGCCACACCTGATTTTTTCTACTTCCCCTCATGTATAAAAGTTTCAGTTCAACATTGCAACCATCTGAAGAAGGCCGGAGCGTACAGTGGCAGAAATGTTGTAATAAATATGGCGACAAAGATGAGGACAATAGTTCGAATAATGTAAATAGTGTACATAATACCTCATGTCAGAAATATAGACAGATACATCTAACAAACTCAACTGAAAATTGATGAGACCTCATTGCCAGTCTAGTACTGTGCTTAAATTCATAAAGTCTAGGCGCCATAGAAAAGAGCTCATCTAAATAATTATTATGAAAGTATTTATAGAAAAGGCATAAAGAGGCAACTTTAGGGTGCTAGGAAAGTGACTGAAGCTGAGATGCCAGGTCAGGACGAATAATATTTCTGATTCTTCTTTGGATTTTATCAAGAATCTCTAGATATATCTCAGGAGCACTGGACCATATGTGGCAACAATATACTAAGCACAGATGACTTATAGATATATAAGATAGATTATGAAGAGGAAAATTGGCTAGTACAACCAGTGTCATGCAGGGGCCAACTCTTTGATTTTATGCCCCTAAGGATCAAGTGTGGGTGAGGGTCTGATACTAAGAAAGGAAGACATTTTAAATATGTACAAACAAATGAAACCCGAAATAAACATTTTATGCAAATTAAATATTAACCAAATTTTTATTTCCCTATTTGATTGGATGCCCTTCCAATATGGATGCTCTGGACCGTCACACCCTCTGACCCATCTTCCACACATTACTGAGCATGACATAGTAAACCATGTGATGATAATATTTTAAAATGTACAGTGGATGAAATGCAAGTAAATAAATAAGACTTTTTTTTTTTATAAAAAAGAAAAAATAATATGAATGTTTTTTTTTGTATGACATTTGTAAGAGTGTTATCAGTTTTAAATAAGAGAAACTCTCTTATTTCAAGATTTTTATTGCTTAGAGAATGAATTTGAACATTAGGTATAAGGCTCCAGGTTCAAGGTTCAGGATTGTTCAGAACAATTGCCCATTGGATTAAAGAATTAGGGCATGCATTTGGCAGCATTGTAATTATGAGTTCAATCAATAAACAAAGTAGTAAATGTTTCAGACTTAATAGAAACACTACTAGAAATAACTTAGCAGAAATAAAAATGAATTAGATGACATATTTCTAGATATAGAGAAGGCTGGTTTGGTTTGGTTTGGTTTGTTCTATGGCATATCAACCCCGATGGTTTATTTAATGCTGACAAGATTTTTATTGCTGCTAATATTTTTGGTTTGGTTTGTTTTGTTTTATGGCATATCAACCTCAATTGGTTATTTAATGCTGACAAGATTTTTATTGCTGGTAATATTTTTTTTTAAATATATTGTTGGTAATATCTTTTTTTAATGGGTATAATCAAGAGACAATGAGAACTTTATTTCCCTACAGTTTTTATAAGTAAAAAATAAACAGTTCATAGTAGAAACCCAACTTTTTGTTGCTTTTACCTTAATTGTTTATATGTGAACATGCACACAACTTATTTGTTTATATGTGAATATACACACACCTTAATTGTTTATATGTGAACATGCATACAATTGTTTATATATGAACATGTACACAACTTAATTGTTTATATGTGAACATGCACACACCTTAATTGTTTATATGTGAACGTGCACACAACTTAATTGTTTATATGTGAACGTGCACACAACTTAATTGCTTATATGTGAACGTGCACACAACTTAATTGCTTATATGTGAACGTGCACACAACTTAATTGTTTATATGTGAACGTGCACACACCTTAATTGTTTATATGTGAACATGCACACACCTTAATTGTTTATATGTGAACATCCACACAACTTAATTGTTTATATGTGAACGTGCACACAACTTAATTGTTTATATGTGAACGTGCACACATCTACCATGCACCAACACATATACTTTAAATTTCCTAACTGACCATAAGCTTTCTCACTATCAGATATAATTGGATTTTAGCAGTTTTTCTTACAAGCAATATAAAAAATATATATTATGTATGTGAATAAGGAGATAAAATAATTTTACTCGATTTATTTTTAAATATAGGCTTTTTACACTTGAAAACTTTAATAGAATGTCTTTGCAATTTCAGGCAAATAAAAATGTCATATCAGGTTCATTACAATATTATTCAAATCATAAACTATTTAATTTAAGATTGAAGAGCTATTTAAGACTGACTTTAAACCAGTTACTTCTTTAAACATTCTCATCAAAGCAGAGAACCTGTAATGAGTCATCCCAAATACAAGAATCCATTTTATTTTTATTGCCTTTTATGTTGCATGATATTTGACAGCACTTGTTTTTCTGTATTTTGATGATGACCCAGAAAAACAAAAGAAAATAAGCCAAGAGTAAAGATCACTTTATTTGAGATTTTAAGCCTGTCAGAACAAAACTTGCGCATCTATAAAATTTAATACCTAACTTTTATAAAATAAGCAAAAATATAATGACATATATCTATATAAGCTTCACAATCTATTTTGCTATACACTACCCAGATGTGAACGGATTATGACCTTTGGTGGTTAATGTATTTACAGAGTTTCTCCTCAGACAGATCTGATCTGTAACTATATTTTTTACTTGTGATATATTTTAGCATCATTTACATCACTTGAAGTAAACTTATTGTAAATTCTCTAAATAAACTAGGATAGCTATCTTTTGTTTGTCAGTAAAAATATTCTTTAAGAAAAACTACTGTTTTACTATTTATTGCAAACCAAATTAGCACATATTTCAACACAACCTTAGTTAAAAAAAACAAAAAAACATTTTTTTATAACCAGCATTATATAAGTTTAGGGGGCCTTAACCTGCACCATATACTAGCCTAATTGATATTCCAGACTTGACACAACCATTTATTAATTAAAGACTCAACAGGTGCACAAGCTATATGGGTCAGTAACACTTGTCAATTAACTCTATGCTTTGTAATTTCCCAAAACTGTCAGCCTTTTAGAGAAAACTAATGCTATTTATTTACTTTTTAGAATTTCATTCTGGATAGAATATGCTGAGTCACCCTATTTCCCACTGACCCAAAATAATCCTGCTTTCATTGCTTTTATAATGTATTTACTCTCTATTCTTTTTTTTAAAAAAACAATTACAGTTTTTATGCTTCAAATTGATGACAAAATGATGATGACAAAATGACTGACTTGAATTTGTTGTTATTCAAAATTCATGGATATACTACAAGAAAAATGCAATTTTGTTCAAAACAGTTTCTGTCTTATGACAATCATGAATGCAATTATCAAGATTTTATAACACTTAACTTTCTTTCTCCCTTTCAAAGTATTTTACATGTAGGTCACTTCTAACATTAATATCTAAAGTTATATATGACAATACCATGACTGACAGACAATGATTTAATGTCTTTTGGAACACAGAAGGTAATTTGGGTGGGAGAAGATCAACATTGTCAGGTGAACATCATTTTAAGGTGAGATCAATGTTGATGAGGTATAGAGAGAGCTCATTCTCTTCAGGTGAGATCAACATTGATGGTTGAACTGTATGTTCATCATTTTATGGTGAGATTAATTGTGGTAGGATAAAGTGTATGATCATCTTGAAATAAGTAAGTTAAAGATTAATAGATTAATCACATATTCAGCATTTTCTGTGCACATCTAACTTTAAAAAAAAAAACAATTTTTTGGTCCATTTGAAATTATTTACTTAATGTTTCATTGCAAAAGTCTTCTTGTATTTGTAAAAAAATATTCAGAAAAACTGTTTCCCAATTTTTAAAAAATTATTTCACCCAAAGAAAGGTAATAATGCCACTAAGGCATAATAGGTTAATGAGTGTGAAAGCATATAAGTAGACTTTAGTTAGCAAAAAGCACAATAAAAGAACAGTATTCAAAAAGACCGAAGATTGCAATTGATGAAAATGGGAGGGAGTTCCACAGGCGAGAAGTGTGAGACATAAAGCTATTGGAGTAGAAGAGATGGCTACATTTAACAGTTTCAACAGTGAAAGGGTGTGAATGAGATGCCAGCCTAGTTGAACGCTTAAATTCATGAAGTTTGGGAACCAGCAAAAGCAGCTCCTTGGAGCAGTTACCAT
>OZ010605.1:885000-1005000 GCA_963932145.1 Acanthosepion lycidas
AGGCAAGAAGGACAAAGGAAAACAGTAAATAACCTACCTGATGAGTGTCTGTGTGAATGTTTTGCAGAATAGGAGATATAGGAAAAAGACAAACTTTGTTAACAGCTACAAAGAACAGGAAGTTTTTAGAGCTATGTCCTGAAGGATCTCTTCAAGTCAAAGTTCAGTTCTTATCGTTCTTCTCTTCCAAGCATATTCTCTTCCACTCATATCATACACCTCATTTCTCATTGCCATTTTGAATATTAACCTCTACCATGAGTGCCTCTTGAGTCTTATAAACTAGTAGAAATTCCTGAAATTTTATCAAATATTTTTTTCTAGCCTTTAAAGGAGAAAGGAATAAGAAGTCCAATACATGTTGAGTCTTTTGAAAATCTCTGGAGAGGAAAAAAAGTCACATGGAATATTTTCAATCATGCTTTGGTACCCACAATAATAATACGACATGAGTCGCATCCATATTGTTAACTGCCTTACCTATAACTACAGAATGAACTCTTCCTAACACTATGTATATTACGCCTCTCAAGAGAGAGGGTCAAATCGAGTCGAGCTGATAGTAGTTCACTCCAAACCAGACTGACAGTCATACTAACACCTTCCACATCTTGTATTATTATTTTGTGTAATATACCTTCGTTATTTCTACTCTTGTACTCGTGTTGTTCTTCCTTGGTCCTAACCTGGACCATAACATTAACAATGCTAAGATATATTTGTACCCATTCATTGAATTTCATAAATATTTTGTTACTATATTTTATGATATAAATTAGGAAGTGTGGACAGTGTAATGGATATCAGTGTGGAAAGTGAATTAAGTATGCCGAGTTCAATTCCAGCTTGGTTCTGTTTCATTCACTTTTGGCTAATGCCCTTAGAAAAGGCATGAATCCATCATCCTCTAGCTATGGATTAAATGACAGATCAGGTCAGGTTCTTTTGCCTAATGTGGCTACCAGTCTGGCAGAAGGAAAACTCTGAATTCAAAACCAGCCTGGAGAGGCTTGGGCTCTGTTAGGCTGTTGTTGGGGGATGAAATAAAACTAATAAATAAAATAATAATAAATGTAGAGTGTGTGGTCACTTGTTAAATCTAAATAAATGGCAGAGCCACCCAACAAACAGAATTGATAAAGTTTGCGATGAACAATTAAAAGAAAAAGAAAAGAAAAAAAAGAAACAGCCCACAGCAATGTTAATATTTTTTAACAGATTGACTCCATTTATTTTTACTTATTAGTATGATATATCACAACACCCTGGATTGATAAACAACATTAATACATTGACTGCCAACCACAAGATAACACATGGTTAGCAATTTTTATTATAACACAGACTATAAGTTATCTTGTGTTTGGTATTTTTGAATATATTTTCACATATATATATATATTTTAAGATATTTTTTTATGTTTAACATTCTTTTTATAGATACAAATATTTAAGTAAATGCTCTGTTTATAATAAACAGTATTAAACAACATTTACCAGCCTGAATGTCCGAGAAATTTTCCCAGAAAATATTCGTCCTTCTACAGAATCCAAACTGTATCCTATACGGAACAGTCATTTAGCTTGACATGCCTTTACCAATTTGGCCACGAAGGAGCATTTGGTTAGCAAGGTCGAATTTACTGTATTGTATTTCTGTGAAAATATTCACAGACATTCAGGCCAGTAAATGTTGTTTAATACTGTTTATTATAAACAGAGCATTTACTTAAATATTTGTATCTATAAAAAGAATGTATAAACATAAAAATGTTTTAAAATAATTGTCGAACTTTGTCCATTTCATACATATATATCATATATTTTTATATATTTTCATCTACTGGTACCAACAATAAGTTGACTCACAGTGTTACTTTCAGTTTTAAAAAAAAATATCAGTTGAAGCTATAAATCAACTCATAAAACCTTTTTATTGCCTAAGTTGGCTATTATAAAGTTGCCATTTGAAGTCAAATTTCATGACTGACCTCTGGCAGTCAATGTGTTAACTGTTAACGTGTTAAATGAATAACTATTGATAATACTTGAACTTATATCTCAGGAATCTGTCTTTTATGGACATTGCTTAATAGGACAAATAGTCATTTCTTTAGACACTACTGTTAATCATGTCCTGGGTATGATGATAAACTAGATCCACGTCTTGGGTGTGACGATAAACTACGTCCAACAACAAGGCTTCAGATAATGTTTTTGGAAAAATAATGTTTCCAGCTATACGTTTTTGAAACAATAATGTTGCCAGCTATACATTTTTTGGAAAAAATAATGTTGCCAGCTATACATTTTTGAAACAATAATGTTGCCAGGTATGCGTTTTTTGGAAAAATAATGTTGCCAGCTATGCATTTTTGAAACAATAATGTTGCCAGCTATGCGTTTTTTTTTTTTTAAATAATGTTGCCAGCTATGCATTTTTGAAACAATAATGTTGCCAGCTATGCGTTTTTTTTAAAAAAAAATAATGTTACCGCTATACGTTTTTGAAACAATAATGTTGCCAGCTATACGTTTTTTTGGAAAAAATAATGTTGCCAGCTATACGTTTTTT
Source organism: Acanthosepion lycidas (assembly GCA_963932145.1). Classification (NCBI taxonomy): domain Eukaryota; kingdom Metazoa; phylum Mollusca; class Cephalopoda; order Sepiida; family Sepiidae; genus Acanthosepion; species Acanthosepion lycidas. The sequence continues at coordinate 887,576 of OZ010605.1, forward strand.
GGAAAAAATAATGTTGCCAGCTATGTGTTTTTGAAACAATTATGCTGCCAGCTATACGTTTTTTTTGGAAAAAATAATTTTGCCAGCTATACGTTTTATAGTACTGTATATTTAATATAGGTATATGTGTATGTATGTATGTATGTATGTATATATATATATATATATATGTGTGTGTGTGTATGTATATACCTTGATTTGGCATTAAATAACCCACAGTGGTTGATATGCCATAAAACCCAACCAACCAACTACTGTTTATCATCAATAAGTACAAAAATTCACAATATTTATTTCAACTGACTCAAAGCTTCACAATGCTAACACTCCCCATGGTCAAGATGTCAAGATAAGAATTTACTATCTGCCTATATTTCTGAGATGAGGTATTAAGTACACTATTTACATTATTCAGACTATTCTTTCAGACTCATCTTTGTTGCCATATTTATTATAATGTTTCAGCCGTTGTACCTGAAGAGTGTGAGTTCAAAACCTGGTTAAGGCAGTGGAGAAGTTGGCGAGAGGAATTAATAGGAGATAACTGACATCCATTAAACATGGCACATGGAACTAGAACAGTCTACCCCAGTGAGCGAAATAAAGGGTTCAGTTCGACATTCCAACCACCTGAAGAAGGCCGGAGCATACAACGGCTGAAACATTGTAATGAATAAAGATGAGGACAATAGTCCGAATAATGTAAAGAATTTACTGTTTGTATATTTTAAGTCTTTTTTTTTTTGATCATTAGGATCAAGGCTGTTGTTTTAAATAGAAATGAGTGGTTTCGATTAAAATTCAGATATAACTTTAAGTTTTCTATATAGGTATTACTTCAATATGGACATCTAAAAAGCAAGTTTATTAAGGTTCTTTTTGTATTGGGAACTATACAGATTGTCTAATTGAGGTCACAGGATCCATCCAAACTTCGATATCTCCCAAGAAGGTTGTATACCTGAATAAGGACATAAAAGAGATCAGTCAAATTGGAATTAATGGTCTGAAAAACTATTAGAAATAGATTTTCCCTTATCCAGGCAAGAGAGAGACTAATTGACAGTAATATCCACATTCAGACACATAGTTATATTGTTTGAATCAAATTATATTGTTTAAATATATATTTGAAATAATTTGGATGCTTCATTACTTTTGTTTAGGTAGGAATGTGTGAAACTTAGTATAAGTTAAAACTTTATGTACTGCAGTTTGCATAAAATGTGACTTTTTATATGTGTTTTTATATGGGTGAGATATTTTTATATGTGGGTGAGGTGAAACCTCCCCCCCCCAACCATGGTGAAGGTACTTAATCTAAGAGAAGGTAAACTTTTTGACCTCAGGAGAATGACTAAAAGCTAAACTGAATACGAAAATGTCTGTCATACAGGATATCACAGGTCCCATCCCTTGGTGACACATTCAGGCCCAAATTGAAAAATCTTCTACTGGTAAGGAAAGTCTAGCCAGCCACCTAGCCTATCAGCAATAAGTGAAAAACTGACTACAAAATCCAAACCTAAAAGATGCTTCAAGTAGAAAATAGGACAAATCCAGCCAGGATCGGATTATTTCAAGGTCCACTTCCTTTTTAGAAGAAAGCAAACCTTAATGTTGTCTATGTACAAGAGGTGTGTCAACTTGGTAGCAATTTCATTGCACATTTGGGATAAAATTTATTTTGGACTGACTACAAAGAGAAAAGGCAATATGAAGTTGAAATTACAATATGCAAATCACCAGATATTGTCATAGACAACATTATTTTGAAAATTTTTAGGTCAAGGGAGAACAAAAGACACTCACTGTGTTACTGGCCCTAAGAACCTGCTGATATTTTTTTTTAATGGACTGTGATTCGACGGTTCAAAGGTGAACTACCCTCCTTTGTAGGAGAAGGGAGAACTGGGATAAAACCATAGAGTAGTTGGAAATGAGACTGCTTAAAGAAAAGGTTCATTTTTCTCTCTCCCTGCTGAAAAGGCAGGCAGCGTTTGCCTATAAGTGAAGGATGCATGGGTAACAAAGTTGCTGAGAGTTACTTTCCCCTTCAGAGAAAATTTTGAGAAGTCCTCTTGAAGAAGCCCAAGAAAAGAAAGTTTGAAAAGAAGCCCGTAAGTAGAATTTAGAGCTAAAGCTGTTTGAGAAGAAGCAAACATGTGCATTTTCAAAAAGTGTTTTAGCACATTTTTAAGTAAATTTTCACCTTCTAGTGGCCATAAAAGAAAAGCATAATTTCCTGGTGGATGAGAGGAAAATAAGTGAAGAAAGAAGGGAGTTTGGTCACCAAGAAGAGAACTTTGTCAACACAAGAGAGAAAAGAAAAAAGATAAAAACTTTTGAACCTTGAAAGGACTGAAAGTGTACTGAAGAGCTGAGGCTCTTCCCCCACACTTTTTTTATTGTTATCATTGACACAGCAGGGGGGCGCTATTCATTTTTTTTTTTTGGCTTTTTTGTGCATTGTGATTTTTAAGTTTTGTTTTTCTGCTATGTTTTTTTACATTGTGTTACTCAGAGAATAGGTTATCTTATTCTCAGCAAAAAGGGACAAATTTTTGCAAGAACCCTTATTTAGCTGGTTAGAAATAAATATTTTTTCTTTGTAATTGAATCTGATTTACATTTTTTTCTTTCTTTTTCGTTATTAATTCGGGCAATAGAGAAAATACTGTTGCAGCAGGTTTTATTTTCTTTCAGAAAATAAAATTTCAAAAATTATACACCAGTCAGAAAACTGAAGTCTGCTGACATTGTTGTTCATTGTTGTAAGATCCGAGTGATATCAGTATATGCCCCAAATGAAAAATGTGCTGTTTCAGAAAAAGAGAAATTCTACACAGGATTAAGTAAACTTTGTATATTAAAAAACCCTCAGAAAACTCTGTATTAATGGGGATTTTAATGCTACCTTAACCCTAGAACACTAACCATCAATTAAAGTTACACTACTACTAACCATGGGTATATCATACCTGATTTTGAAAATATCAACAACAAAAAAATTAAATATAAATCTTTATTTGAAATATTTTACATGCAGGCACTTCCCAATTTGTACTTTGAGATAACATTAATAGGAACTGAAAAAACATTATTTAGGTAAGAAAATCAGGTACTGAAAATTGTAATTAAAAATAGGAAAATTTGTGCTGGGTACTATATACCTATGGTTAGTGTTCTACAGTTAAGTATTTTTAGATGTTACTGCTTCTTTGATAGAAGAAATTACTCTTTGAAATGGAAGCCTCAAACAGCAGTGGAGAACTCTTGTTAAACTTTTGGGAATCAAAAAGATATTCCATTTTTAGTGCATAGTTCAACCATCCCATGAAACACTGCAGTATATATCATAGCCCAGAAATTATAACAAAAATGATTGACTTCAGCATCTCAAACTTTGCGATTAGACAGTTTGTATTCGATGTTAGAGTATACAACTCCTACTTTGAATTTGATTTCAGACTACCTGTAATTAAACTGTCAACACAAGGCAACAAAATAGCTCACTTCTGTCAATATAAACCATAAAAACCACCTAAGTATAATACCCAAGTCCTTAAAAATGAAAGGGTAAATTTAGAATCCAGTAATAAGTTAGAGTTCAAATTGATGTCAATAAATCTTGATCAAAACAACATAAAGGAATCAAATAATGTTATCATACCTTCCTTAGCTGAAGAGTGTAAAACCATTCTAAGAATACCTATAAGGAAAAAGATACACCTATGGGATGATAATCTTGATTTGAAAAAAGTGATACATGAAAGAAACATATCGAAGAGGTAAAAAAATGGAAGGGAAAATTCTAAATTTTAAAGAAATAGCTAATTCTCTGAGAAGCCAATATCTCCAGAACATTGGAAATGAAATTAATGAAGCCAAGCAGCATAGACAATGTGTTAAAGTGTGGAGTATAGTGAAAACAATTGCAATAACATCTACAATCAAAACCACCACAGAAGAAATGTCCTGGTCTCAAAAAACACTTTGAATAACATTTCAACCCTGACCACACTAAACTAAAAATGTCTGCCAAAATAGAATATATATCAAAATAGATCCAATCATTACACTGTTCATCTCCAAACATAAACAACAATGAAACCAATGATGAGGAAATTAATAAAGCTATAAAGTGGGGTTTATCACACATTAATGCACTGTGGAAACAAAAAAGTAGTCCCCAAGACCCTCACAGATAGAGATGTATCTCAAATTTCTATTATGATGAAAATATTATTGAATATTAACTAGGCTCTCATCATTTTATGAAAGTCAACTGCTCACAGACCAATTTGTTTTTTGTTCTGATAAGGGATGTAATGATGGCATATATGTCATCAAATAACTCAAGGAAATTGCATACTGTTCCAACAGAAAATTATATACCTGCTATGTTGACCTCATAGCAGCATATGATTACATCAATAGAAACCACCTGAATCCACTGAATGTATCAACCTAATAATGGAACTTTATTGGTCCGCAAAATCTTGCATGTCTGGCGAGGACCTCAATATGGAAACATTACAACAAGGAGGAAATGAGGGCCCTAATCTATGATTTTTTTTTCCTAGACTGTACCCTGCACATTTACAATTATGGATGTAAAGAGATGGGAACTGATCATTTAAGTATTCCATACCACATCCCAAATTAATCTACTAATAGATGACAACAGTTCTGCTTTTGCATCCGAGGTTAATATATTGATGCTGACAGAGACTATGAAGATGACATAAGTATTCATAGTTGGAATAAGAATTATCTTGAAGGAAAAGAAAATCAGCATCCTCTATCAAGTATTAGGTTGGTGCAAAAATAATGACATAATAATGTCGTTCTTTGACATATTTTTAACGTCAAAAAACGACATTATTACGTCATTATTTTTGCACCAACCTAATATTAAAAGATAAACCTTTCCAAAATGGAAACCATGATCTGGAATTGGAATTAAAGCAATAATAGCAGCTGCCCTGAATCCATCATAAAAATTCAGGATGCACAGTTAGTAAATACTATACAAGGGTATAGGTCAGTTATAAATTATAAGTCATTTGTCAAATCTTATATTTTTATGATGGTTACTTATTTTTAGAAGAATGTTATTACAGTGTTCTAATTTTCTATCAACAGTTTAAAAATTATTATAAATATACCAAACTATTATTTCTTTATAATTAACTTTATGATAAATTTTGTGATTAAAATTTGAAAATATATAATTAAATTATTGCAATATGTATTAAAATTTTAATAGAAATCTAGTGATCATTGCTACAGATGAAAATATGCTTTTCATATCAACATACTTCAGAAAAGTCGCATATAAGTTTTACCATTTTATGTGAACATATTTTGAGGTTATGTATGCAAAATATAAAAAGTGTACATTCTTAGTTATAAACAAAAATAGTGTGACATGTTTTGTACATTACAAAGTAATTGATACTCGTTTATAATGGCTAGTCACTTTTTTCCAAGTACATCCATCTCCTAGAGTGGTTGTCTAATCCCTGTTACAGATGCATGTTCAGGTATATTTTTGTTTCTTTAATACCTGTAGAGTCAATCTCTGGTTTATACTGTAACTATGCTGAATGGTTTGAGTGTGCTAGCCTTGTTCAGACTTTGGATACCACTAGATAATGTGGAGAAACTGTAACTAAGGCCCACTCAGCATAGTTGCAGTATAAACCACAGGCGGGGTCTTTTGGTGTTGAACGAACATAAAATGTGCCTGAGCAGGCATCTACAATGGGGATTATCTAGCCACCCTAGTAGACTGGCATCCTTGGATTCAAGTGGCTGCACGCACCATTTATGCTGAGTGGTTTCTGAATAAAAGTGCTTAATCTGGTGTGATCAGTAGCTGAACAAGACCTTTTATGCTCAAACCCTCAATCAAGATGACTTGTGACTTTGTGCCAGCAAAACCATAGACAACTTCTAAACTTTTCACTTGTATAGATTACTCATTCTATTTTTCTACAACACCATTTTTACCAAAATATGAATTGGCAAAAGTGTATGAATTCTAACTTAATGGAAATTTGATGATAATCATCATCTTTGCCAAAAATATTCCCATAGAACTCATTTCTTATTCTGTTCACCATTTAAACAACATTAAGGATGTGTGATTTCCTGTGATGACAATAAAATGTCATGTTTTTCTCACACTATTTACTTCTTTATGATCCACACGAGGCAACAAATTGAGTTAAAAGTCAAAAAATGGCTACTGACATATTAGTGGTTATCTTGGATTAAAAAGAAAAAACAATTTGAAAACCATTATTCAAGTATCAGTTCAGACAAACCCTAATATATAGTAAAATACTAATTTGCAGAAAAAAAAAACAGGAGAGAAGCTACATTACAGCTGTTTGGAAGTGACTAAAAATGAGATGTCAGGTCAAGACTGATAACATTGTATATTCTTTGTACTTTTTTTCAAGAATCTTTAAATTCATAGCAGAAGCACCAGACCAAAATATGGTAGCAATATTCTATGCATGGACAGATGGTAGACTTATAAATGTGTATGATAGATTCTGTCAAGAAAAATTATCTAGCATCATACAGTAAACTAATTTTTCTAGCAGCAGACCTAGCAATTAATTTAATATAATTGTTTTACTTCATGTCAGTCAAAAATGTTAGCCTGAGAAGAGGTAATGAGTCACTTTCCTGGAGGTTAGAATCAACTATGCTGATGTAAGTTTCTCTAAGATGATTAAAAGACAGTAGTTTGATTTTTGCGTTGTTAAAATTAGGATATCATTTCTTGCCTCAGAAGTTAACAACAGATTGAAGGTCATTTTTGAGATCAGCAGCCAATTTGATCTTATTGAACCTATCAGAGTTAACATTAAGACAGAAATAAATATTTATGTTATTGGCATAGATACCAGTTGAAAACAGATGACTACGAAAATACATTTAAAATTTGAATCAATTTCAAAATTACAACATTCATCATGTTATTCAAGTTGAAATTTTGGTGTTTGTTTTTAGGATGATCTCATTATCATTTCTCAAAAAGAAATGCTTTTCTGCTATCTTTAAATAAACTCTTGATTTTTATATTATAAACTTCATTCACCATGATGAAACAGAAAGGAAAATAAATTGTACATTTGAAGACAATATTGATGGCAGACAAACAAGCAGATTTGGTTTGAAAAATGGAGATTTTACTCTAGAGGTCAGTCAAGCCTGTAAATCATTGATACTGATTTGAAGTCCGTGTTGGAAGCTGATCCCAAAAACTTGTCTAAGATTTTGCATTCAGCTTTAATGTATTGATTAGAATCCTTTCATGTCATTTAAAACTGGTTTACAAAAGAAAAATAAACTTGATAAATAGGTTTCATTTGAATGAAGAACAACATAAAATGTCTGGAAGTCTTCATAAATTATTCAATAGATGGGAATTGATTCATTTTTGCATTGTCTCGTCAGATATGATGAAAAATAGATTTTGTAGCAATAAGCAGAGAAAATCTACACAATGGTTAGATACAGGTGATTTTTTGCAGCATAAATTTTGAAAATTTAAACAGCATTAGAGGAAAATTTGAACAACATTAGAGGAAAATAATTTTTGCATTATACAGTACACCTTTATTTGCCAAAGTGATATTTCTTAAACCGAGTTAGTTGAAGATGGCAAGCTTATTCTACTCTGTTATTTACTCACCTATTTCCAAGAGAATATTGTTTTTAAAAACAATGAGTCAACTTTTACATTATTCGGACTGTTATCCTCATCTTCATTGCTGTATTCACAATGTTTCGACTATTGTACTCTCCGGCCTTCTTCAGGTGACTGGAATTTTGAACATTGTGAATACAGCAATGAAGATTAGGATAACAGTCCGAATAATGTAAATAATCATAATACCTCATCTCAGAGATATAGAGAGACAATGAATTCACTTCTGTACAAACAAGGATTTCTCCAATCAAAAACAAAAAAAAAGAAGCTTTTGATGAATTTATTGATTTTTTGAATGAAGAATTCATTATAAAGAGAATAGTTGTAACTAGTATATCTTGGGCGGTAGCACCTGTTAGGGTCCCAGGGCAAATAGTGAAACTCCAAACAAAAATCAACGGAACATTTTTATAGCAAAAGGACAATCAATACAACACTAAAAAAATTATATTTTTATAGTAAAATTACTGACAATTTTATGATTGACAAAATCTCTTTTATATTCATGGCATTTTTTTCTGAAAGTATTTTATTTTTTGCTGCTCGAAAACTTGGCAAAAGCTGAATATAGTTATTTTCTAAGCATGGCTTAGATGTGGCACAAGGCCAAAAGTATGGGGCACCTAGTAATGATCAAACTCACTTTTCAGTCGTAACTGATCTAGCGAGACAAGCTTGCTAACCATTACACCATGCTGAGGTGCTCCAAAAGCTGAATATAGATTACCTCTTCTACAGTGAGTGGTAACTGAAGATTTGATTTAAAAATTAAGTAAAAATTCTGCAATATTTCATCTGTCTTTTACTGTTCTTCCATAATACAATGATCTGCTTGTAAAATTAATCTTTATCAATCATTATCATTCAATTGAACGAACAAGTAAAAAGGGGAAATTACTCCTTCTGAAAGCATTCTAATGCATATTGGATAGAACCACAATTAGAAAACGCTGCAGAGTGGGAGGCTTAATCAAACCAAATAATTGTCAATAATTTTATAAATTTGATTGAATTAATCAACATCAATTAATCAAATAGTTATTTTTATCATAAAATATTGATCTTTGGCTTTGATTGTTATGAAGAAAAGAATTCATTATAACTATAATCATTGTTAAATGATGCAATTTTCAGTTTTGTGAAAAAGCTATTTTTAGATTTATTAAAGAATGAATGCTTAGATAAATGCTTCACAATTTGAAAAGAATTACCTTGTAATTTTTAAGTCTTGTTTTTCAGCTCTGAAAAAATACTTTATGCTGAATTATCAAGAAATTCATAAAAGCCAAAATTCTTTATGGGAAATATTCTTCTGTTTTGGTTTTATTTTCTCTTTTCAACACTTTTACTTTAACTGTTACATTTTCCATTGTCTTTGCTGCTAAAATGAAGGTTCCTATTTAAAATGCATAGGAAAAATCTGATATTGCACCTCATCAAATAACACCTGAAAGTTTTACCAAAGGTTTTAGATATGTACAGGGTATGTCAAAATCAAGCAGGTACAAAGTTTTAATGATCTGGGTTGTGTTGTAACAGATCACAGAAAATATGACCCAAGAGTCTAAAGGAATAGTGAAAGATAATTTCCAGAAACTAAGTAAAGTATTAAAAATCAGAACATTTTGTTGGAAACAAATAAAAGAGTAATATAAGAGTAATGTAATATCTAATCTTCATTATAGCAGTGAATGCTGGACAATCAGTCTCCTCACAGAAGAAGAAGAAACTGGTAGAAATGTGGTTCTACTGATGAAAGCTAAGAATAACATGAAAATAACATGTGCGCAACAAGGAAGTCTTCAAGAAAATAGGGTTCAGTCTGTGTTGTTATTTATCCATAAGTGGGGGGGGTGGGTGAAAAAGTGCATTCATACTGTTGTGGATTAAATAACATCCCACTGCTACTGGTAACACAAATGAACTAGGCAAGACACCTTAAATAAAGAACTCCAAGTGAGTCAGGGGAACATCATAGCAATTAGCCTAAGCAAGACATAATATTATAGCCACCAGGAGTGAGTTATGACAGTTGCGACAAGGAATTGAAACACATACAGAGTAAGAAAAATACTTTTTCCTTTGATGCACATGATAGAAGTGACAATGAAATTAAAAACATGTTGGTTTCATTTTTCTCTTTAAAAAAAAAAGAGAAAGAAGGAAAAAATAAAGATATTCTTCATTTATATGGAAGAATTATTAGCTCAAGTGGCAAAAATACAACAAAAACAGCAGTTGTTGGAACTCAAGAAACAACAACAAAATTTAACTGAATACAGAAAAAAACAGAAAATTCCTTAAGTTCTTTAACTCCCGATGTGGAAGCAAATCCCATCTGCAGTCTGCATCTCACAGACATGCCATGGCTTCCCTCAGCCTTTTCTACAAGTACTTTCATGGCAACTGCTTTGATGAGCTACTTTCACTGGTTCCCAAATTGCATGAATTTAAGCATGCTACTAAGTTGGCATCTCGGTCCAACACTTTCACTGACAAAACAACTAAATGTAGCCATCTCTTCTACTCCAAAAGCTTCTTATCTCACACCTCCCATCAGTGGAACTCCCTTCCTATCATTGCTTCCCTGATAGCTATAACCTTCAAATATTCAAATGTAATGTCAATTGACATCTTCTGCCTTCTGCCTTGCTCTTCATCCCTGTTCTTCTCTTTATCCTTTTCCCAAACACTCCTCTTTACTCTTACTCTCATTCTTTGTAACTCTTTGCATGCTAGTGGCACTCCTGTCTTGCTTGGGGTGAATTGCTTAAAAAAATATCTGAATTCACATATAATTCAGATGATGGAATTACCTCTTCTGCTTATTTCAGAAGATATGAACAAATTTTCAGAGAAGAATGCAGCGATTGGGAAGACAAGAAAAAGAAAAAGACTTTTGTTGAGAATTTAACACCAGTAGAACATGAAAAATATTGTAATTTTGTACTAGTGAAAAAGACAAGGAGAACTTTGCTTTGAAGAAACAGTAAATATTCTGTCTAAAATTTTTAGCAATCAAAGCTTGTTATTCAATACTCGTTGGAAGTGTATGAATCTGATGAAAGAAAAAGACGACAAAGATTTTGTCACATATGCTAGAATCATTAACAAAGAGTGTGAAAGATTCAAATTAAATGACCTGACTCCGGATATGTTTAAAGGGTGAATTTTCATTCAAGGATTAACAGTGAAAAGAGACATAGAAATACGAGTGATGATTCTAACGAAACTTGAATGGAATCAAAAACTAGAATGCCAAGAAATATTGGACAAATGTTAGAGAATCTTAAATCTGAGACATGATACCAAAGAAATTGAAGAAAAAGAATGTGTATACATACAAGCTAAAGAAAAATGGGGAAAATGAAAAATTAATCCATGTTTCAAATGTGGAAGGTTACATCTTGGAGTCAACTGTCCACTTAAGAGTTCAAAGTGTTACAAATGTGGAAAAGTATGATATAAAAAGTCACACTGTCAAACTAAAGCAAGGAAAAGTTCTCACAGAAAAAATTTCATACACAGCATTGCAATGGAAAAAATAATTACAGAAAACCAAAGAAAATTTGTGTATGGGAAAATTAATTATGTGGGTGTAAAAATGCAACTAGTCACTGGTAGTGATATCACAATAATCAACAAAGCCACATGGAAAGAAAACAGAAAACTTATATTAAAAAGAACTTGTTGGGTGAGAAAATATTTTTTATTGGCTAAATGACTTGTAATGTTTCATTCCATAACAAGTGTGTAAAGGCTAAGGCATATGTGTTAAAAAATGCTACAAACTTATTTGGTACTGACTCAGTGGAATTATTTGAGCTGTGGCATTTACTTATAAATATTTATTGCAAAAATGTGAGTGGACAAGCTACCAGTTTAAAAAAAAAACAGTGTGAAAATTTAAAGGAAGACTTGATGTAGATAGCATTATATAATATATGAACAGGAATTTAAAATAATAATTATCTATATCCGTAATTCTCAAAATGTGTGTGTGTGTATGCATGTGTGTGTGTATGATCAGATGTTGTTTATGTGTTTCCACAGTTTTCATTCGATTTTGACAAATTGCCTTTGTTTGACAGATAGTTCTTAAGTACCAGATTAGAGTCCAAATTGTTGGTGGAAATGGCTCTCCACTACTTCCTGTCCATTATAACTCTCAGCAATGTTTTACTATTATCTATTATCAACTATACATCTTTCATAAAAACTTTAATGAAAGTAAATACTTAAAATTATTACAATAATATTATCTATATCTATAATTCTCAAAATGTATGTGTGTATGCATGCGTGATCGGATGTTGTTTATGTGTTTCCACAGTTTTCATCCAATTTTGATGATTTTTTTTATTTGATAGATAATTAATTCTTCAGTGCCAGTTTTGAGTTCAAATTACACATTCCCCTTCTCTTGGAACAAGTGTTCAATCTTTCTCAAGTGAGGTTACCTTTTCCATTGCATAAAGCCTACTATTATAGTTTTAAGGCATTGCTTTCATTGTCATTTATAGTCATTCCCAATTTAAATTTTTTTTATTGTTCTGCCAGATTTTGCACTGCATTCACTGTAGTAATAAGTAAGCTTTCTTTTTTGTTACTCAACATTTATTTTTCTAACATTATCTAAAGTTATTCGAGCTTAGTGTTCCCTGTAGTTTTACAGCGTTCTCTTCTGGTATTTGCTCACACATTACATTTGACGATTCATGGCCTAAGATGCCAGTAAAGTAAGGAACTTGCCTAGGTTGCAAAACTGCTGCTGCCAGGTGTGCCATGTGAATAAGAGATAATGAATCGTCTTTAGAACATTCAGTTTGCCTGTCTCAAAATGCCAGAATTGCTTCAATCAGAGCCACTGAGTCCGAAGATCAGCCTAGCTAACGGCTTTTCAGGAGAGCATACCTGCACATTTCTGAACGTGTGGCTGAAATGATGATCAAACGACTCAATGGCTGAGGAGAAATGCCTCTTCAACAAGATTGAAAATGCAAAAACTGCCCTTTTCAGGGCCAACCCCCTGATTCAAATTTGTTAACCCCCCATTTGGGGATGTGCCTCAGTTGCACCCAACTGTTGTTACTAATATTGATTTTTGGGTGGGCTGACATTAATCTTAAACTTCTCCAATTGAATGGTAAAAATTCCCAGTAATGAAAGACTCGGTCAAAGATAGGTTATACTGCTAGTTAGTTATAATAAATACAAAAAATCAAAATAAAGGTTGGATTAAGTGAGAGAGAAATTAGCAGAATAGTTTTGGTTTAATGGTCCTTATTCCGGCAATGGTTTGTGCAATGTTTGACTTGAATCATTCTGAGCCATTATTTATGTAAACAACTTTGAAATTATTGTGAGTATGGCTAGAGATACTCTGCCTGTAAAAAAAATAATAAAGGAACTTTAATATTTTTTTTAGGAAGTAGAAATATTTAATTAGAAACAAAGAAAAAAAAGTGCTGAATTTTTACATAATGTCAGTAAATTCTGGACAATCTCCTCAGAGATGAGATAGAAACCAGAAGCAACAGAAATGTAGTTCTACAGAAGAATGCTAAAAATACCATACACCTAACATGTGAGAAATGACCAAGTTTTAGAGAAACTAGTAACTAAAAGGATACTTATACTTAACATGAGAAAGAGATAGTTGAAATTTTTAGAATGTATAATGAAAATAGAGGGTTTGGAAAATTTGATACTCATAGGGCAGATTGAAGGTAAGAGGGTCAAAGGAAAACAACACCTATCTTACCTAGGAAGATCGAGTAAATTGATGATGGAACAAGGTTTAAGAGAGATAACAAAAAGACAAAATTTATTAAGAGCTGCAAAGGAAAAGAAATTGTGGAGAGCCATAATCACCTATGTCCTGAATAGACATGGCACATAAAAGAAAAAAATTCATTAAGAATCATGAAAGTGTTATGCACACTTGCTATGTATATACCATTAAATGTTGTATGCCATCTGAAGGTTGTATAGCAATTTCTAACAGTAGAATCAACATGTTTAAAAGTACAGGTATACCTTAGGTTATGTCGTTTCAAGTTAAGTTGTTCTCGATTATATGTCTTTTGTCAAAAAAATATATGGAAAAAGTAAAAATCAAGTTTAAGTCATTTTATTCAACTTTATGGCTGTCTGCCACAAATATTGAAGTCATAATACCACTAGAAAAGCATTAAAAGCACATAAAGTCATGTTACTGTACAATAAATAAGAATAAAAGTATATGTAAGTATGTATGTATGCATGGCTGGCTACTCATATTCGAGGATACCCATCAACCAGGGCGCATTTGTGTTTATTCAACACCCACAGAGCCCACAGTGCAACTAGGCTGAGCAAACATTAGTTACAGTTTCTGGGAAAGAAGAGTGTTATCTAGCACAATCAACAATTTGAACAAGGCCAGCATGATGACTTGTGACTTTGTACTAGCACATCTATCAACAGCCACCAAGAATTCTGTCTACCCAATTTTACTCACAAGGCTTGAGTCAACCCGTGGTATGATTTTCAGGCACTTTCCAGTCTGATAACATCAAGAAGTCTTCTTCCTGACAAATCAACCATGGTGAGATTTGAACCTGGGTCTCATGGTCAGAATGCGAATGTTCTAACCACTCGGCCATGTACCTATATAAAAAGTATATAAAATTATATTAAAATAGGTACATTTACAATAAATGTTAATATTGTTTGTAAGCTTAAAATAGATTCTTACTGACCATATATCATTAAAAATGCATTTATGATGTAATGGAATAACCTGTCACTCCCATGAGTGACTATACTATAGGTAGTAACTACCTATAAGTATCAGTAAGTCAACAGACTACAGAGGCTAGCTGCAATCTGTTCCAGCTAAACATTCAAACTCTGTGCCTTTGGGCAGAGAGGAACTTGAAGGGCAAAGTCTCGTTCAGGGAGGTGGACTGCCCCTGAACCCATTCACGTGGGTTCAAAAGGGAATAATTTTGGCTGAGTCTATGGGCTCGGAGAACCCAGGTTAAACCGGCCTTGTGCCACATGCTGCTAAACTCTCTGCTTTTGGGCAGAGAGGAACCCAGATGAGACTCTGCCAAAGGGCAGAGTGTCATCTGGGAAGTAGACAGACCCGAACCTGTTTATGTGGGTTCTATGGAGAAATTTTGGCCAAGCATGTGGACTTGGATGACCCATGTTAAACTCAACCTTGTGCCACATCTACCCTCATGGGTGGTGGCTAGTAAATATTGACTAGCTGGGATCTGTTGAGTACGACTCAGACTTACGCAAGAACTACTGACCTCCCAATAGTAGCACTCACTACTGGATTGACTTGCAACGACTTTGTGCATAACTGTTACCTTAATTCTTATTATACTGGTTTGTTGCAATAAACCTTGATTTATTTTATCCACCTTGTTTTTCAAGTATATATTCCTATTAGCACAGAATATAGCAATTTATAAATAAAATACAGAACTTGAAATGGTTATTTGTAGTTTAGCTTAGTGACAAGTAAATTCAGAGACAAGTAAATTGAACATATGTTGCCTCTCCTGGCACAAATTACTGGTGTAAGGTGAGGTATACCTGTATATAGTTTGTCTAGAAACGATCCAACCATTTGAATATTTTGAAATTGTGTGGTTTTGATGCAACTTGGCAAGAATTTGTCTGTCAAATAAATGACAAAGACACTTAGCTAAGAGGGATAGTTAACTCTTCATGGTCTGTAGCTCCATTTTGTTTGTGAAAAGCACATTAACACTCACCCATTTCCTGTTATAAAGAAAGGGATTGTTATGGAGATGAGGAAAATACAATTTATAAGTATCGGTGACTTTAATTAAGTCTTCATCATATCTTGGCTTCACTGAGTATTGTCTTATTGTTACTGTTAATTTTCAGTTCATGTATGTCATGATTTTACTTCTAAAACCGTTTTGAGTCATTTCTATATTTATAGAGAAAAAATACTGTATTTTCAGTGTATTAGATAATTATCTTACCCTAAAAATTTGATACCAAAATTAGCTCACATCCTATACACCAGCATTTCTCGACTAGTGCATTAATGCACTCTGGAAGGTAGCTAGATGCGCCCCAAATCAACAGAAGAGTAATTTATGAATTTAAAAAAAAATTTTTTACCAAGAACATGGCTTCCATGCCTAAGTCAAATTTTTGTCATTTGATATTTTAAACTGGATGATAAGGAGTGGATAATCCTTTCCCTTTTTTGTCTTCCTCAAGGGATTTAAATCGGACATTATCAGTCTCTCTAAAAAAAAAAACAAAAAAACAAAAAAAAAGATTCTTCATAAATCCATTTATCTGAAAACTGTCTAGCTTAAATATACAATGTAATTTCTTAAAAATATATGCTTATTTCAGGAGACTTCTTTATTATTTTCTTATTTTCAAATTTCATGACAAATTTTCCCTTATTAAAATTTGAAATCAGTCCCAGAGTTTTAGTTATTCTACAAATGCACCCTGAAATAAAAAAAAAAAAAAGGTTGTGAAACACTTTTCTATATTGAAGGTATAAATATATCAAAAGAAGAAAAGCTAAAGATTCAGCGTAAAGTGAAAAAAAAAAAAAAATGAAGAAATGGACAAATGATTACAACACCTGCACATATGCAAATACACAAAGACTTGCACATATGCAAATACACAAAGACATGCACATATGCAAATACACACAGATAGGCACATGAAGGAACAAGTAAAAGCAAAAATTTATTTTCATATAAATACTACAGAAATGTAATTAACAAACAACCAGATTAATTTTCAGGTTGCAATTTAAGAAATACTTATAAATTAATCCGAAAAAAAAACACTTTAGATACAAAAATTACAAAACCTAAAGATTCAAGGATAGCTACATAAAACAATATTTTTTTCCCTTTTTTTTTTTCTTCCCAAAATCACAATCTCTAAATCATTCTGTCATAATGTAACAAAGAAAGTAGCCAAGGAAAGACTGTCAGGAGACACACCTTAGAAAAGAAAGGGACACAAATCAACCAATCAAAAAATAGCATCAGGTGTTACTACTTAGTACTGTGTGTGATCACTATAAAAGGGTACCACTTCATCTCTTTTCTTCTTTTAGTTGGTAAGTCAGTCAGTAGTCGGTATTAAATTCTTCAGAGCAGACCTGAGTTTTACCACATAGAGTGAAATGGATTAAGGTTTAAAATCCACTTTTAATGAATTTATTCATTACTCTTTGAACAATGACCCAAAATAAATATGTCCTTATTTCCAATTCACAAGTGTTTGTTAATACTAATCTGTTCATTCAGATACTAGCAGCAGCTGTGGCCACTATGAAAAGAAATCAGTGATTATACCGTCCATGGGTATGTAGTACTGACCTTCCCAGATAATTATGACAACTACCACATTCTATGAAAACATTACAGGGTCAAGCTATTATGTACCAAAAACCTGTAATTCCTAACCAACCATAGTGGATAGATAACCTGATCAACTCCAAATCTTCTAGGGTTTTAACAAGATTTTTTTAACTTTATTATTCAGTAATTATTCATTCTTACAAACTTAAATCAGTTGTGTAGAAACTTCAGTCAATGGTGCATTATGGGTAGTGACGTCTATTGCATTATGGGTAGTGAGATTTGTTGCATTATGGGTAGTGAGGTCTGTTGTATTATCCTTTTATTAGATCGGTGGTAATGAGTATATTTCAAATTATTCTAGAGATTTATTGAGTAGAAATAATTGTGAATCTGAATATAGTTACTTGTAACTATTATACAGTGTTGTTTGTTAACTCTTTACTCATGATTTAGTAATTATTATTTAATTCTTCGTTGTTGATTATTGTTACTTTATTTACTTGTGTTTACATGTATTCATAGTTTGTTAATTTGTTTGTTATTTGCTTAATTTGTTCATTTATTTTGACTTTTGTTTATTTATTATTTTTTGCGTGGGTTGCTTATCTTATTTGCTTTGTTTAAAGTACTGGCTTTGTCTAAAGTATATTACATTGTTTGCATTGTATATAGTATGTTATTTGAATATTATATATATTCAAATATATATATATATATATATACATATATATATATATATATATATATCCAAGTATATGATTGGTGTATATGGAATGAATTCCAATAGCCAACAATTACTATTCTTAAAAGAGTGCTCAATACAAAGTAGAGCAGATATAATTATTTATTTTAAAAAAATTTATAACATAAATATGTTATAAAATCACTACAAAAATAGCCATTTTGTTTCAACACCCTCGGTGTCTTATCAAGTGATGACGTTGAATGTAAAATAAATGGTTTTAAAAGTTTCAAATTAATTAACAATCCTTCGCAAAGGGGAAAACGTTGTTACAAAGGCTAGATGGACCAATCAAAACACAAGTATAGGAGAATTCAAAAAGCTTGATAACGAAGTCATGTTATAATATCTATTCAGATGTTTAAAATATGGGTAGTATTAAAAAAGAATTTATTCCAACGAATAATTACTAAATTATATGATAAAATTTAATATTAAAATTTAAAACTGCTAATTACAAAATCAAAATTTAAAATTTATTCGCTATTAAGTTTACAACTATAAAATTACTGAGGAGAAAAGAAGAAATATATATGTTATTCAATTTATTTCTTCATTTAAGTTACTTTAGCTAATTTAATATCCGGTCCTTTTACAATGTATACATTTTAATCCTCATGGTGTGTGAATGGGTTCCTAAACTCACGAGTAAAACAAGCGCAATCAGATTCTAATATATAAGCACCAAGACATATTTATATATATATATATACACACACAAAAAGAGACAAGACAGAGAACATCTTCACGGTCTGTCATGAAAAATATTATAAATTTTTTTAAAATAAATAATTATATATATATATATATATATATATATATACTATATATATGCTCCTGGAAATTCAGTTGAGCTCTCTAGGGTAAGGGTTTTTTAAAAAAAAGTATGAATTGAGTTCCTGGCATATTTTGTATAGAGAAAAATGTTAAAATTCCCTTCCTTTCTGCTATACAACAATGGCCTAGGTGTAAGAGATCTAACTGATATCAAATCAGTCTGGTTTCGATCCTGGCTTGAAGCAATCGGATGTCTAGCCACACTGAATAGCTATGATACAGTGAAACAGCATGTCTGTGGATGACTATATATATATATATATATATATATATATATATGGTGGACTCTTCTATCAGGAATGATAAATGGGGTTCAGCATTAAATGGTGCCTTTTGTTTTACAATTAAGCATGCTAGCAGGGGCCATTGTGGATAAAATCAAGTAAGGGAAAGACATATTTCATTTGTGCTTTCTTAAGTGTGATACTAGCCCAGCCTTGCTGCGGGTAACAAAGCCGCACTGACAGATGAAATCTGTTAAAGCAGGATTTTGATGGCATCTCTGCTTCTGAGCTTGATGAAGTTGATCACAGTGCTTCAGTTTACAGTCTTCAAAACCTTTTAACTTAATGAATCATGTCTTATACCACTCCTTTCGATTTGATGCTTGGGCTTCACAGGTTTTCAGATCAAAGTTGAGATGTTTCAAGTTGTTTTTCAATTTGCGTTTGTAGCATAAGAGTGGACATTTAACTGAACCCTTGGATATATATATATATATATATATATATATATATATATATATATGTATGTATGTATGGTGGTTACCAATTACTACATATCTTTTTGAGAATATCTACTGATGTGCTAAAGGAATGTGGCTCTTTAGCCCAGCAAAATTAAATCATAAAATGCTTTTTTCTCTTTCTCATAATAAAATTTCTAATAAAAAAATTCATGTCTCACTCTTTTTAACTGTTTATAATAATTTTCTCTTATTTAAAGAACAAAAGGACTACTTTTTTGGGCCAGTTTGAAAATTACCAGGGGTGGTCTCAAACATTTGAACTGATGTGTATATATATATATATATATATATATATATATATATATATATATATATATATACAACAAAGGATGAATTTTTTATTTATTAATTCAACAGGTTTTATTACTTAAATATTATTTTTAGTGGATACTTGTTTATTTATTGAAACAGTATATTTATACAGGCTGGTAGACAAAAATAAATAAATATACTATTTGATAAATAAAAGGATGGTCTACTGAAATACAAGTATCTACTAAAAACAATGTTTAAGTAATGTTTAACTAATAATATATATATATATATATATATATATATATATATATATATATATATATATATATATATATATATTATTTTTAATTTTATTATAAGAGATAATAACAAAGACATGTTGAAATCGCTACACAATAGGTTTTTGTGTTTTGGCACTATATTGTGCCTCTTCAGGCAATATCTTGACAGTGTTTTGAAAATGAAAACATTATATAAATACATACATACAACAATCTATTTCTAGTTAGCAGTTAACATATTGCAACATTGAAAATGGCTAAATGTACAGCCGAAAGCATTTTGGAAAAAACAACATTTGGACAGATTTTATATAATTTATTTACTGAAAAGAAAAAAATGATATGATCAGATGAAAAATCATGTAAAAACTTCATTAAAGCACCTTGCATGTCATATTTAATGAACCTTGCATGAAAGAAAGATTGCTGCCTAAATACACTATATATATATATATATATATATATATATATATATATATATATATATATTCTGATGAAGCTAAGCAGTAACATGTGAAATAAAGATAGGTTTTTAGATGTTCCCTGCTTAATCATACATATATACACATTTGATTGTTTTTTTCTGCACCCCTCCCATTTTTTTTAACCATTCATTCTTTTTATGTGCCATGTCCTTTCAGGACATAGGTGATCATGACTCTCCACTTCCCTCTATCCCTTGCAGCAATCAGAAAGTGCCTTTCCACTGCTTACTTTCCCCAGCCATGTTTTGTCATCCACCTGCTCAAGCTCATCAGGTATGTTACATCCTGCTTTCCCTTGTGTCTCTTTCCCTGTATTCGACCCGTGAGTATCAGATTCTCCAGGCCCTTCTTCCTCATTATGTGTTCCAGAAACTCCAGCTGCCTCTTTCTAATGTTAAGTATAAGCCTTCTTCCTGTTTGTATCCTCTCTAAGACCTCATTGTTGCTCACATGCTTGGTTCATGATATCCTTAGCATCCTTCTGTAGAATCACATCTCTGTCGCCTCGAGTCTCTTCTTCATCTTTGAGCAAATCATCCAACATTTGCTCCCGCGAAGAAGAACAGATGCTACATAACAGCTCAGGATTCTTTTCTTTGTTACCAAAGAAATCCTCCTGTCTTGTAATACTCTGCCCAGCTTTTGGAATGTGTCCTTGGCCATCCCAATACGTCTACGGATCTCAGTGTCGCAATTACCGTCCTCTGTCAAGATGCTTTCCAAATATTTAAACTTCTGCATCTGCTTGATTCTAGTGTTCCCATCCTGCAAGTCATATTTTGGGCTCTTCTTCTTACTGATGACCATGCATTCTGTCTTCTTGTAGTTTATGCTTAGTCCTTTCTAAGTTGTAGTTTCTCTTCCGTGTTTGATATCAGTAATGTGTCATCATTATGTTGTTACGGTTGTGGCTGGCAATGCTAAATCCTGGTAGGGTTTCCAATTTTCCCAGAATTGTCTTCCTGTATAGGTTGAACGTATCAGGTGAGAAGACACATCCTTGCCTTACACCCATTTCTATTTTTGTATATTCACTGAACTTGTTCGCTATATGCATGCATGCTGTTTGCTGTTAGTATAGGTTCTTGATTATTCTGATATTTTTCCCGAATATATCAAGGTTGATGAGCAACCAAAATTTTATCCAAATATTTTATCCTTCTATTTGTTTCTTCCCTTTTTTCTTTTCATTTTATTTCATTTAATCATATTTTTTTATTACTATATATTCCTTTGTTCCTCCTCACTTTTTTTTCTCATCAGATATTACTGTAACTACAGCCAGTATCTCTGAAATTGACTAGTTATTCTGACTATAGCCTATCGTTTGGAAATACACAACTTGATTGAACAATTTTTGGCTGCATTAGTTTTATGTGAGACGTCTTCCCCACTCTGCAACCTATAACTCTCTTCATCTATGTTTACAATCTCACTCCCTCTTCTACTAATAATAGACTGGCCTAACAGTTTTATATCAATCAAAATTTTAAATTTAAGTTTATTTTCATAAAGGTTTTGCACAATGAGAAATCAGACAGTGATCGGGTTTCGGCTAATAATATGATCTCCACCAGAAAATACACTGTCTACAAAAACATCTGCCAGTGACTAATTCCTATTTCTCTAAAGATTCCATAGTGATGTTTGACATCACTATGGGATCTTTTGACTCTGCAGAGACTTCTGACCTTGTTGGTCTCTTAATACTGTACAACTTGACCGCGCACCGTGAAATAGATATTAATGACATCAGACTATATAGAGATGATGGGCTCATGGTAGTGAGGAGTTCTACTAATTTTAAAATAGAGAAAATTAGAAAAATTATATTTAGTGAATTTAAAAATCTAAACTTAAAGATAACAGTCTGTACTAAATTGAAAAGGGTAAACTTCCTCGACGTAACTCTAGATTTAACAAACAACACATACCAACCTTATAAAAAACCAAATACTAACCCCTTATATATACACCCGAAGTCAAACCACTCTCCATCCATAATTAAACATATACCCTCATCAATAGAAAATAGAATCAGCATTAACTCTGCTAACAAAGAAATATTCCAACAACACAGTAGCTTTTATAATGCTGCCCTAAAAAATAGTGGATACAAGAATACAAACATTAATTATAGAAACAATTGTACTAACCAGAAGAAAAAAGCAGGAAAAGAAAAATCATTTGATATACCCCTCCGTTCAACCAAATGGTTAGTATTAAGCTAGGACAGAAATTCTTAACTTTAATTGAAAAACACTTCCCTACCAATAGTAGACTTAGTAATATATTCAATAAGAACACCCTAAAATTGAGTTACAGCTGCACTGAAAATCTAGAAAGTATAATAAAAAAATACAATAATAAAATCCTGAACAAACCCCCATGCCTGAATAGTATTAATAAAAACCTTACACTTAAATTAGACAAAAACAGTAAAAAATTATGTGATTGTAGAAACCCAGAAGACTGCCCATTGGAAAATAAATGCTGCGTCAAATCTGTGGTATACCAATGTACTATCTCATCCATTGAGAGTCCTAATACTAATATGATTTACATTGGGTCTACGAAGGATGAATTTAAGGCCAGATAGAGGCAGCATAAGTGCTCTTTGAACAATATAAATAAAAGAAATCAGACATCTCTATCTAAATATTTTTGGCATTTGAAGGAAATGAATAAAACACCAAAAGTAAAATGGAAAATTATAAACAAAACTAGAACTTGTAAAACTTGGGATGACCCATGCCCTTTATGCCTACATGAGAAAGTACACATTATTAAGTTTCTAAATAATAAAAATCTATTAAATAAGAGACATGAGTTAATGGTTTTTTGCCAACATCATCAAATTTTTGCATTGAATAATTAGCATAAAAAGAAACAAACAATAAAATAATTTTTAAAATCCATTGTCCTAATAAATAGTTTAAATACCTTACAAAAAAAGATAACCCTTTATGAAGTCGTCAAAAAACAAATGTTATGGCAGTTTTTTTTTATATACAGAAAACCCTTTCAGAAAAAATAAAATAAAAAAATAAATAAATCTCCATAGACACATAAACCAGACTAGGCAAAATCATCTTCTGTTTTAAATTTAGACACCCCAACCTTACCCTGATTTGACATCTATGAATGTAACTCTATACGGATACAAATTATTAACACCCTACACCCCTTTCTATATAAACAATTGCGTTAGCCGTTACCATGGAAATTTTGATTTCAATAATGAATATGCTATTAAAACACGTAAATTTCAGAAATAAGTTATTCCCAAAAAATTTTGCTTGAAGATGGAACAGAGCTTACTTTAATTCAATTTAATTCAAATAATTATATTGAAGTTTTCGGCTCTTGTTTTGAAACATGAGAACTCTTATGTAGCGTGTTGGAATCATATTTTTAAATAAATAATTATATTTATGCTCTACTTTTGTATTGAGCACTATTTTTAAAAAATAATAACAAAAATGCTAAAGAACATTGGATTATTTACCTAAAAAGTTATTTCCTATTTTCTATATATTTGCACACACACACACACACACACACATATATATATATATATATATATATATATATATATATATATATATATATATAGACATGAAATTGTCACTACACAGTTACTTACAATAACAATTAAGTCAAAGCTATTAATCAACAGTCCAGAAATTTATTATTAAAATGTTTCTGGTTAATAACAATAAAATGCTATGGTAAATAATAGTAAATTAATTACCAACATTGTTCAAACTGCAAGCCATCTGCTTCAATGCTTTGCTTTTTTATTATAAGTAACTGTATATTGACTTTATTGCCAACACTGCATATATATATATATATATATATATATATATATATATATATATATATATATATATATATATGTATGAACAAGCCACTAAATTAACATCCTGAAATATTAGCAACAATGGATAGATGACTGTTTTGAACTCTCTCCTACTGTCTTAGTTTTGTTTGTTTGCATAAAGCCAGGCAAAATCTATAACTACTTATGGCTTTAGTTCAATGTGTGGATAGTTAAAAAAGAAAAATAAATAAAAGGAAACCCCAAACCAAAAAGAGAGCGTGGGAAATTAAAACAAATACTTGCTCAATAAATACATTTAACTGTCTGTACAATTGCATGAATGTGCTTTTCCACTGCTCCTGTGATATATCTGCATTCAATTTATTGTCATGGTAAATAGTAGTGTAAAACAAGTCTTGCAGGTTTGTATATGTTTGGCATAGAAAAGAGAATAAAAAATGTCAGGTTGTGACTCTACTTGCGCTCAAAAATAGAATAAATATTTCCCTCTTTCAGGTTTTAATAGAAAATGATAAAAAGATCTATTTTTCAAGAAATATTTATTATTTGAATTATATTGAAAAATTTATTATTTGAATTATATTGAAATATATATTATTTGAAATTTTCATTATTTGAATTATATTGAAATATTCATTATTTGAGTTGAAATATTCATTATTTGAATTATATTGAAATATTTATTTGAATTATATTGAAATAATCATTATTTGAATTATATTGAAATATTCATTATTTGAATTATATTGAAATATTTCAGGTTTCAGTAATAATATTAATAATTCTATTAAGTATTGATTGTTATATTATTTTTTCAGCTTGTCTTATTTTCACTTTCTGTTTTTGTATTTTCTAGTCTCATTCATTTTTATCAATGGATAGTTTAGGTGTTACTGCTGACAAAAAGGCACTATAAATTATTTTATAGTGTGTTATAGATAATGATTACATAATCTCCAAGTATTTTAGGCTTAAATCCCAACATATTTTTGGCTTCTATTATCTCTTTCTCAAATTAACAATTTTTTTGATATTTGTTTTTTTTTTATTTATGTACTTTTATCATGATTTGTATTTTGCTTTCTCGTTTTTTTGATTACCTAATATTTTATATATTTAAAAAACTGTTAATTGTTTTTTGAGCTTCTAAAATATGTAATGTATATAAAAAGGTTTGTCTATGTACATTGTATATATTTCAAAAGTTGTCATCTCACACACAAATTATTTACGTAAAATTAAATTTTCTTGCAATGGTTTACAAGCCAATTGTAAACTTGCTTGTAAAATATCCTTGACACATTTGTAGAAATTCTGTTGTGTTTAATTTGAAAAATCACTTTCTTTAATCCCAACCAAAGTTGCATGAAGAATTTGAACTGATTTATTATGAGAATTAAAATATTACATTTACAGAAATTTTTTTTACTGAATTAAGCTTAATTTTTTAGTTTATTCAAAAAGCATAAATTATATAAAATCCCTCGCAGCTATGCTTGAATTCACACAAGTGCTGGAGTTTGGATCAAATCTAGCAGAGGGGTTTAAAAAGTTGAATCCAAAAGTGAGTTCCTCTTTTCTCTTAGTAATGAATATAGAGACACAGCAGAATTATTCATATTAAATCGTCCTACCCCACATTACATAATACCACCCACATTTATTCGAACTCCATAATTCCAACATTCTTTTGTGAACCAAATACCTAAAGAATTTAACTCAACTATTTTTACTACTTTTTGACTTATTTAGAATTATGTGATTTGCATGTCAGGAACATATATATAAATATTTAATATTTAAATATCTGGGAAGTGTCTGTTGCAGTTTTTTGTGTATATATGTACTAGTGAGTTAGCCCAAATGACTTGACTCACTTTATAGTCCACCAATAGAAGGTTAACCAATCAGAAGACGTAGAACATTCAATCCGTCATGTATAAAGGCGGCCATTTTGTCTACTCTACACGAATGTCCAGTTCAGCTTGTCAGGCGAAGAGATAACAGAAGGACGAACTACGCTCTGCTACTTTTACCAAAATATCCACTGCTAACCTGAACAACGCTTTCCTACTGTCTTCGAAATATTCACTGCTAACCTCTGGATTCTATACTCGAAGACGACCGTCATCATGAACAACAGCGTCTTGACAGAGGACGGTAAGTGTGACACTGAGATCCGTAGGCGTATTGGGATGGCCAAGGACACATTCCAAACTCTAAGCAGAGTTTTGCAAGACAGGAGGATTTCTTTGGTAACAAAGAAAAGAATACTGAGCTGTTACATGGCATCTGTTCTTCTTCACGGGAGCAAATGTTGGATGATTTCCTCATAGATGAAGAAGAGACTCAAGGCAACAGAGATGTGGTTCTACAGAAGGTTGCAAACAAGGAGAAGGCCTATACTTAACATTAGAAAGAGGCAGCTGAAGTTTCTGGGACACATAATGAGGAAGGAGGGCCTGGAGAATCTGATACTCATGGGTGAAATACAGAGAAAGAGACACAAGGGAAAGCAGGACATGACATACCTGATGAGCTTGAGCAGGTGGATGACAAAACATGGCCCGGGGGAGTAAGCAGTGGAAAATCTGGAGAATCTGATACTCACAGGAAAGAGACACAAGGGAAAGCAGCACGTGACATACTTAAACTTGAGCAGGTGGATGACAGAACATGGTCTGCGGGAGGAAGCAGAGGAAAGAAGCTTTCTGAGAGCTGCAAGGGATAGAGGGAAGTGGAGAGCCATGATCACCTAGGTCCTGAAAGGATATGTCACACAAAAAGACAAGAAGAATTCACGTACATACGTTTGTAAGTTGAAGATCAAATGTAGATCAGATATGGATAGGAATCTGGCAAGATGATAAAATAAAATAAAGAACAAGTAGGAAACGTGTCTCAATCTAACATGTTTCGTTTTTATTTAAACTTAAGCAGAGATTGAAATAGAAATGAAAAAAGGCAAAGCGACATAAAGTACTGGTATATTATAATTTTTAGTTAGTTCTCATTGGTCAGATGTATGTCACGTGTATTAATGCAATACATAAAATATGTGTGAGAACATTTTGGAAATTAAAGTGTGTAATAGTGTATGAGTGTGTATGTAAAGAAATGCTTGTTTATCTAGGTGTATGTTAAATGGTAACATTAATTCATGTAAGTGTATATGTGTGAGGAATGTCTATAGATGTCACCCCCATGTATGCTGGTGAAATGTTGCAAATAATTTTGTATTTGGCCGGATTTTTATATTCTTGTATATATGGATGTGTGTGTGGGGAACGTCTGTTGTCATCACCTCTGTGTGTGTCAGTGAAATGCAGCAAGATATTGCAATAATCATGCCTTGATTGGATTTATCATTAAAGCATTTCTTGTGTATTTTTTGAAAAAGGTTTGTATATTTTCCTTATTTTATGTTTTAGATAGACATTAATGAATAATAGATCTGTAGAAAGGTGGTGATGTGATGTAATGTTTTAAGTGAGTATTTATAGTTGGTAGTAATGCTATAAATATGTTTTCGTAATATTTTCTCTTTAAAGGATTATGTTTTTTTTTAATTAGGCTGGCATTAGTGAAATCAAAGTTACGTCGCACGTCATTTCAATATAAGATGGGATAGTTAGAATATCTGTCTAAATGCAAATCTCTCTTGTGTTCATTGATACAGGTTTTTAGATGGCATGATATCTCCCCACTTAAATGTTTTTGCACTGTAGACACTTTATCTGACAAATTCTGGTATTTGAGATGGTTTATATGTTTGTATATACAAATGATATATATGTTATGAATAATCAAGAGTGGTCACCCTTTATTTTATTACTCTCCTCTTTGAGAGAGCTATTTCTGTTTACTGGGACTATAAAAGGACACAATATGTGAACCTTGTATTCTCAGTTGAATAAAGCTTTCTTAAAGCCTACACTTGTATACTTTTGTCATTACAATATATTTATATGTTTGTAAATACAAATGATTTATTTAACAGGAATACCTGAGTTTTTTCTATTTTTATCGTATTATTGTTTGGGATTCAGATGTTTGGATTTTAAATATAAAAAAAAAACATGGACAACTGAATTTCCTACAAAGATGAGGATAATAGCTCAATTGTAAATAATGTTTATTACTCATTCCAGAAATTGCATATTCATCTTTGGATTTTGTTGAGGACCTTGAGTCATACAGCAGGGACACCAGACCATATATGACAGCAATATTCCATGCAAGGACGGACAGTTGATTTATAGATTTGAAGGATGGAATCAGATGAGAAAAAAATTCTGGCATGACATAGAGAACCAACTTTCCTTGTGGTAGATGAAGCTATTGATTCAATGTATTTATTCCACCTCATACCAACGGACAGCATGAGCCCAAGCGAGCATAATGAGGTGCTCTTGAGGAGTTGGGAATCAACCATTCTGATTGGATGCAGGGAGGGTTCTCTGTATTTTTTCTCTTGCAAACTGTAATTTCTATTTGTTGAGCATTTCTGACAATTACATTTAACCATAGCAAATTGTTCTACAATCATCATAACTATTTTAATAGTTATCCTTGAGTGGCTCTCTTGTAATGAGTGAATTGTAGTATTACAGAAAAATAAAGTAAAATTTTAGAAAGAAAATTTTGTTTGTGATAATCTCCCTTTATTTATAGAAAGCTTGAAAAGTATTAATTTTTGTAGTCATTCTTTTACAAATGCTATTTTCAAAATTTTAATGTGTGTTTATATTGTAAATTTGTTTAAATCTTTCCAGTTTTGAAAATTAGATTAAGAATAGTCATTTTTTAAAACATTTTTTAAAACTATTTTAGCTGCTATTGTTTTTGTTTTTGAATATTCTTATCATTTTCCAGGGTTTGACTTTTAAGTCTATGACCCGCCATGCCATTTATATTGTAGCAAACCCCACCCACATTCCCTCTGCATTCCATCGGTAAAAAGTAAGTTCTACTCAAGCAACTTCTTCCCACGAACCATTGCCCTGTGGAACAGACTCCTAAGAGCATGTTTCCCCGATCACTACACTCTTAACCTGTTCAAGTCTAGAGATAACCATTATCTTCCCCTCCTATCCATATAAACTACCCCTTAATGTAACCCTCTACCTCAAATGGCCTTGTACAGGGTGAACCTAACTATAAAAAAAAATAATTCTTTGGTGTTTATATTGAAACATTGGATGAGTGTTACAACAGCCAGATCAGGCCAAAAATGGAGTATGGTTCCCCATATATGGGTAGAAGCTTCAAAGTCTTCATTTTTCCAGTTTCAATACAGTCCAAAAGTCCCCAAATTATTTTCCACCTGACAACCCCTTTTTTCATAGCTGAAAAGCTGCAGGACTCTTGTTGTTCTGCTGCTATTTCTATGGAAAGCATTCAAATGAACTGTATTCCTTAGTTTTACCAGTGCTAACCTAAGGTCAGTTATGCCACACCGATTCTAGTGAACCATCTTCATTCACTTCATATTCCTTTTTGTAAGTTGCACTTGAGCAGCTTCTTTCTGTGAACCACTTCCTTGTGGAACTGACTCCCAAGAGGTTGCTTGTCTTAAAGCTACAATCTTAACCTGTTCATGTTTAGGGTTAATTGTTATCTTCCACTAAGCTAAGCCTCTTACTCGGTAACTCTTCACTTTGACTGACTCCTGGGCCTTGTACTGGATGGACATCATTGCAAAGATAAAAATAACGGTAAATTCATAGTTCTGTAGAAAGTAAAAACCTTTTGGCAAAATATTTTTAAATGTTTGGGCATTCAATAAAGTTAACTGGATATTATGCATTACTTCAATACAGCAGATTTTTCAAGCACAAGACAGGCTACAAATCTTAAAGTCTGTTCAAGGTTTCTCTTTCTTTTGATTTCCTATTGATATCACCACCATCTTTGTTTTTAATAAAACTGTGAAAGAAAGAATTATTTTTCTTACAGCCAGGCTTCATCAACCTAAATGTGAAGGAACATCATCTATTAACCAACCTAGGAGAAGGAAAATCTGAATTCAAAACTGTATGTAGTTCTGGCAAAGCATATACTATGCAACTAAAGAAAGGAATGTTTGTATTGACGATGATCCCAACTATGGTAGACTAGAACAGGGAGAGCTTGAATATATTCTATTTAAAATAGTAGGACACACTTCATTCTATAACCTTTTGGCAAAATATGTTTGTACATTCAATAAATTTAACTGGATATTATGTATTACTTGAATACAGCAGATTTTACAAGCACAAGATTGACTACAAATCTTAAAGTCTGTTCAAGGTTTCTCTTTCTTTTGATTTTCTATTGATATCACCACTATCTTTGTTTTTGATAAAACTATGTGAAAGAAAGAATTATTTTTTTTACAACCAGGCTTCATCAACCTTAATGTGAAGGAACATCATCTATTAACCAACCTAGGAGAAAGAAAATCTGAATTCAAAACTGTATGTAGTTCTGGCAAAGCATATACTATGCAACTAAAGAAATGATATTTTGCATTGACTCAATGATCCCAACTAAATAAACTAGTATTGAAGGCTTGTGCAGAACTAAACACACTTTTCAGAAGAACTGTATACTAAGAACTGGTGAATGTAGTGTGCCATAAAAGTTTTGAATTCAAAATTGTCAACCAAGGTTACAAAACCTGTCCTGCTATTTACCCATAGCTGGGAAGATAAATGATAAAAAGAAAAATTTAAAATTGAGAATTTAAAAGTAAAGAATATCAGTGGCCATTTAACCAAATAATCCTCAACACAACTGCGTTTTATTGCCACTTTCATATTATCAATTTATACTCTTTTATAAACAATGTAGATGAAATATACTGAATCAGCTGTCAAATGATTGTTTGACTGTTGTGATAAAAAGCGATAGAAATAATATGAAAGGAATAAGTGAAAAATGAATAAAAAACAATGTTTCATTGAAAAATGAAATATAATATTACTACTAATACTATAAGACTTAGACAACTAAAGACTATTACATCTACTATAATTAGGTAAAAGGCAATAGAAATAAGATGCAAGGAATAAGATGTGAATAAAAGCTGACAAAGTTTCACTTAAGAAATCTGGATAACTCAAGACTATTACTAATAGGTTTATAGCAATAAAAATGAAGGAAATACTTTTCTAAAATTAATAACAATCAACAATTCTTCATGTAATGAATTCAAAATAAATAATTTTATTTTTGTCATTTACTTTTTCTTTTATTTACTTTTTTAACAAATCATTTCCACCTGCTGATTAAAAAAAAAATGTACTGATAATGACTATGAAGAAACCGTTGCCATGCCTACTCAACTGCAAACCTATTAACTGATACTAGATTCAACAGTCTAGTTATGTCTAATTTCTGACACAGTAATACAAGCCAACAAGCAACGTGCAACAGTTAGATACTAAGCTTCCACATCCCAACTCCTTACCAAACTTTATCAGCTGCTTGGATACCAAAGTAGGATACTGTTGATTTGGAGTGCTTTCCCTTGTGAGTCGATGTTGCTTGGGATCTGTAGCCTGAGAATATGGCGCTTACATTTGAAGACAGAAAAATGATAGAATGTGCTGTTATGATTGTGAAGGAGTGGCTACAGTTCTAAGCGAAGTTATTAATATTTTCATTTTTACAAATAGCTGCATCTAAAATGCCACTTGTGAGTGCTTAGATGTAGTTTGTGCAAATTAACTTATTTGGTCTGCATTCAGATATGTATACTGAGCGCAATCTGACTTGCATTCATCAGATTTTGCTATAATAGCTGCTCTCATTTCCAAAAAGATATTTACATTACTTATGTATTGCACCTTTTACAAGCACCTGAATGTATAAAATACTTAAGTAACAATATTTGTTAAACTGAGCAAACTTTCACAAAAGGCTCTCACATATGAATTCTAGCTGTATGCTTCATTCACTTTGTACTAATGCAATGTACTTTGAATAGACTGATTCATGCCCTTTTCAAGGGCATTAGTACAAAGTTTGTACTTTGCACTAATGCCCTTGAAAAGGGCATGAATCAGTCTGTTCCAATTCCAACTATAGGTCATGTATTTTGTTCACTCTGTACAAGGCTCAAGAGTCACTCAAGGTAGAGGGTTACAAATTAGGAGGCACAATTTATGGGGATATGTGACAAAGATAACAGTTGAACCTAGAATTGAGCAGGTTAAGATTGTAGTGCCTGGGGAAGCATCCATGAGCATCTTCCCATCACTGCATGGGAAGAAGATGCTTGAGTGGAACTTACATCTCACCAATGGAATATTAAGAGAATGGGGGGTGGTTCGTTACAATGTGCGTTGAATGGCGGGTCTTTGCTATGAATGTTAGAACTGGTGGAACTAAGGAGTGTAATTCAGCTGAACATTTTTCAAGAAAATCGCCATGGAACAGTGAGTGGCTCTTGTGGTGTTTCATCTTGTGAAGAAAGGGGTTGTAGGGTGGAAAATAATTCATCAATGGTTGTTTCTTGTCTTGAACAGATGTAATTCTAGATGTAAGACTGATTCTGAATACAGAACTGCAGAAGAGGCAATGGGAAACCTGACCATTATGTTTTCCAAGAATTCATGACAATTCACAGATATTAAAGAAAGAAGTAAAAGGGAACCATAACTCCTGACATTGTGTAGGAATCCTTTTTTTAGGCGCCATGCATAATGAAGGCTTGGAAAATCATGTGTTTTTTTTTAAATTCAGGATTGACTTGGCAGAAGAGTTCTTACAGGAGTTTGCTGTTACTTTCTGGTAGACTAGTTGCTAACCAAAGCTATAATACCCCCAGTCTTTCTTGCTATTTAACCCAAGGTTATTTGCATGTAAATGAATGTAATGAACTTGACTGTAATTCAAACCCCAGCTTTCTGATTTTCACATTCTGAGCTGTTATCCTTCATACCACTTTACAGCACCTAGT
This sequence comes from Acanthosepion lycidas, assembly GCA_963932145.1. Lineage (NCBI taxonomy): Eukaryota > Metazoa > Mollusca > Cephalopoda > Sepiida > Sepiidae > Acanthosepion > Acanthosepion lycidas. The sequence goes on from OZ010605.1 coordinate 920,833, forward strand.
ATTACCAAGCAGTTAACCATCTAGGTATGTACCAGTTTCAATGTTGCTTAACTCTGGTGATCGGATGAAAACCTGTGTTTAAAGTGATATGACCTGAAGAAATATGCCATTTTAAAAAAGGAAAACAAAACTTACCTTGATATGTTAAAAAGCTAAATCTAGAAGAACATACATAGGAAAATTGTTTTTCAAGTAGGTAAGGCCAGCCTGCCACGAAAATCAACGGTTTGAAATTTTTGCATTTACCTGGGTTTGGCAAAAACATTAAGTAGCTTACTTAATTTTCCTTCCCTGCTTCTCCTTCCCTGTGGACATTTTATTTTCCAAGCCCTCTTTCTTCCTTACACATTCCAGAAATATTAGCTGTCACCTTCTTATTGTAAGTATACATTTCCTTGTTCCTATTTTCATTAACACTTTCTCATTGTTCACCTGTTCTGTTCATGGTGTTCACATTGAAACACTGGTTCCCATATGATCACTGAAGTTAAGCAATGTTGAGTATGATCAGTACTTTGATGGGTGACTGCTCAAGAATACCAGGCAGGTGCTGTAAGCTTGGATGTATAGATGGTGTAATGGATCAGAATTGTTAATCGAAGAGCCAAGTGCCAATCTGAGTTTGACATATTCACTTACAAATACCCTTGCGAAAAGGCATGAACCCACCTCTTCCCTCCCAGTTATAGGAAGGTAGAGGTGGGTAATTGTAAGACTAAAACCATTATTATCCCCCCCCAAAAAAAAATTCTTACAATTTAAAAATATTTTCTGATTTTAAATAACCTGCAAAGGGTTTGATAAGGGGTTGATCAATTCAAATCTAGAGTTCATGAATTTAAGATTTTTATGGTAACTGCTCCAACGAGCTGCTTCCGCTGGTTCCCAGATTTCATGTATTTAAGCGTTCTACTAAGCTGGCATCTCACTCTCACCCTTTCACTGTTGGAACTGTTAAATGTAGCCATCTCTTCTACTCCAATAGCTTCATGTCTCGCACTTCTCGCCTGTGGAACTCCCTCCTCTTTTCCTGTTTCCCTGATAGCTATAATCTCCAACTATTCAAATATAATGTCAATCGACGTCTCCAGATGCCCTGATCTATACCCTGTCCTTCTCTTCATCGTTTCCTCTATCACTCCTATTTGCTCTCGCTCCAACTCTATATAACACATTGCATGCTAGTGGCTTCCCGCCTTGCTTGGGGTGAAATGCTTAAAAAAAAAAAATCTCTTCATCTGTGATGAAATTGTTTAGTATTACCAGCTACATAGAAGATTAGGCATTACATAGCACTTCAACCCTTGTTTCTTTGTTGCTAATGATATTTTTCTGTCTTAATACTTTGCTTAGTTTTGGAAAGGCGTATTTTCTATTCCTATGTGCTTTTGGATTTCTGTATTATATTCTCTATTGTCTGTTACTATATTACACAGATAGTTAAATTTCTGAACCTATTTGATTTTGATGTCCCTAATATATAGTCCAAACCATGTGTTTTCTTTTTTTCTGACAATCATGCATTCTGTCTTCTGACATAAGTAAATAGATGTATATACTTTGACTTAATAAATATATACTAATTGATAATAACTATGTTTACTATTCTGTATTAGGACCTTGAATAAATTCTTGCTGACTTTTCATGAAAAGTAACGTTTTATTTACAAAAATTAATAAGAAACATGTCACTGAGAGTATTTTCCATCGCTAGTCACTAATTTTTACCACCTTTCTGGCAGCATTTGAATTCCACGTCGGAAAAACAACATGTCTTTTGAGGCTAACCATGAGTCGTCCCATTTTTTTGGCATCTTCATAAGAATGAAATTGCTGATCGGCCAGATCATGTGCCATTGATCAGAAAAAGTGATAATCGGATGGGGCAATGTCTGGTGAATACAGCAGGTTGGGTAGGACTTCCCATTTAAGCATTTCCAAGTAAGTTTTCACCCATTTTGGAACATGTGGTCTAGCATTGTCATGTTGCAAAATCACTTTGTTATATCTCTGCTAATATAGTGGCTGTTTTTTTTTTTTTTCAATGCTTTGCTCAAATGCATCAATTGTAGTTGACAGTGATTTCCTGTCATGGTTTCAGTTGGTTTGAGAAGGTCATAATAAACTACACCCAGTTGATCCTACCAAATGCAGAACATAAGCTTCAAACCATGGATATTCGGCTTTGTTGCCAATGTTGATGCATGACCAGTCTTACCCCATGATCTTTTATGCTTAGGGTTATCGTAGTTTATCCACTTTTCACTACTGGTCATGATACAATGCAAAAAACCTTTCCTTTTCTGCTGTTGAAGCAGTTGACAAGATGCCCACTCAATGTCCCTTGACTTTAATTCATACGGCACCAATGTCCTTGCTTTTGAATCATTCCTAATACTTTCAAAAATTTCAAAATTGTTGTGTGATCAACTCCTAATGATTTTGTAACTTCAGTTTGTGCCTAACATGAGTCTTCATGAAGCAATGCCTCCAATTCTTCATCTTCAAACATTTTTGGTGTGCCGGAGTGTTCTTTATTTCAACATCAAAATCATTATTTTTGAAGCATCTAAACCAATCTCTGCATATTGTTTCTGACAGAGCATGGTCACCATAAATCTCAACAAGAATTCTTTGTGCTTCAGCTTCAGATTTCTTTTGAATAAAGTAGTGTGGTAAAATTTCCTGCAAATACACTTTTTTTGGCATGAAATCCAACATGTTTGACACTATGAAAAACAAAGTTGTTTACACTTCGGCAAAATGACATGCACTGAATTACAAGCTTGTTTATAGTACTTCCTTACAGATGCATTACCATCTGAAACTGCATGCACACAGTTCTGGGAAGACCATCAGTTGGAAAACAGTGAGACCTTATTCAAGGTCCTAATATTTCTATAAGCATTATTTTGTATTTCTATAAACATTATATCTATTTAGTGACTACACATGTTTGAATTGCCATCTCTTGCTTTTTATTTTCTTCAAACAGTGAAATCAATAACAACTGACTGGTGATGAAGACAGTTTTTTTTCAGTAGATCTTCTTAATCTAGGCCAGTTGTTATCAATTTTACTGTTTCAAGATAAAAATAAAACATGGGTTACCAACTCAAACACATCAACCGATTAAAATAACATTTACAGTAATAAGATATAATGTTGGATAAAAAATCCTTTCAAAATTACAAATGTAATAACAAACCAATCATTTCACAATGCCTCATACTCCAAGAGCATGAAGACTATTAATTTTTGAAAGAAGGCAATCTGTTGATCAGTCTGAAGTTAAAATAAACAAGCATCAAAATTGGTAATTCCACTTCAAAGTAAAAATTGTGTGATTAATGAAGAAAAAGTAACCATTGTGCAGCTTTAGTGAGAACTGATAAAAATAAAATAAAATATAAAAATAATATATATATATATATAGATAGATAGATATAAAGAAATATTGTTTTAAGGTGTGCTATATTTATGGGATAAAGTGCTCAATATCAGAGATAGAGCATATGTAAATATAAAAGTGAACATTGAAGTCAACACTCAGAGGCAACAGGCTGTTTCATGCTAGACACAATTAGCAGCCTGACGATTGTGTCTAGCATGAAACAGTCTGTCACCTCTCAGTGTTAACTTCAATGTTCACTTTTATATATATATATATATATATATATATATATATATATATATGAACAAAAAAAAGAAAGAATTTAAAATAAAATAAGGTGTTTGCCCTTTCCTTTAAAACTCTTAGCTCTTTCTTTCTCTCTCTTTCTAAACTTCTCTCTATATAATTCTCTCTATATACTTCTCTCTCAACTAATGAGAAAGCAACTGTCAGATAAAAAGAGGAAGAAAAAGAAAAGACTGAACCTGGGCCAAAAAATGCCTGAAGTTTGCATTACCAGACCATACTTATTTATGACTATAAATTTACAAAAATAAGACAAGCTCCACACATAATTTCCGTCATATAAAAAAATGTAAAAGAAAGGAATGCCAGAAAATAAAATAATTTGGGCCAATCAAAATAATTCACACAAAGAGAATTTTGATGTTAGCTGAAACCAAGGTTCCCACCAAAGTCTTGGAGGCTGGTCAAAAGGATGTAAGCTCACACCTCTGAGCTAGAAGAAGAGACTAACTGCTAAATTACCAGCCATGTGTGATGCATGAAGTAGTTTAGAGGTCATCTGCTAATTATAATTTCTGCCTATCTTAGGTCTGAGAAAAACACAGTAGATTGATATTGACCTACTGAGAGCAAGGTCTGACTTTGAAACTACTACTACCAAGTCAAAATAGATATTTCTCCAGACTGCTATCAATATCGGCCTTATAAATGAACATTTTGCTACACTGAATATCAAAGGACTCACTCTAAAGCAAATAAATAAAAATATACTATTGATTTTTTACCCTTGAGTCAGTTTGTTTTAATTCCAAAGTTTCTGGTAAATAAATACCAAATCTCTCTCTGACACACATCTATCACATGGTGGAATGAAGGTTAAGGTTCAGAATACTATTTTGGGTTTGTGTACAGGACTTATTTGGGAGGTTACCTACATGATTAGAATTGCCATAGTCCTTTTTAGGACTTATTTCAATCTATTAAACGCATGTACAATGCCTTAACACTTGGTTAAATACTAGTAACTTTGAACCATTAAAATTATTATTAAAACACATTATGTTTTAGATAGGTTGACTTGGACCATCAGAAAAGTTTCTTTGTCCACCACTGAGGCAAGAAATGAAAAAAAAATCTCATTGAGAGACAGCATGTATATCTGGATCAGGCCAACAATGGCTGACTGAAAAATGTATTTTTTGAATTGTTATTGCAAAAATGGAAGAAAAGCCAGTCAGCTTTCAGCAGAAGAAAGAGTGAGCAATCGAATGGTTGACAAATCCTTGGAGATATGGCTTATGATAATCTTTTTATGCAAGTTTCTACTTATTCAGTTTTTTTGAGCAGCTGATTAGTATGGGTAAGCTAAGAATTTTACTGCAAGTATGCCTGTCTGCTAGAGTGACAAGCTAATCCTTGTTGCAGACGCTTGCTCAGGCACATTTGTGTTTCTTCAGCAACCACAGAGCCCACCTGTGGATTATACTCCAACTATGCTGAGTGGATCTTAGTTATAGTTAATTACAGGTCACCAGTTTAAACAAGGCCAGTAAGCCTAAACATTTGGTCATTTTGTTTTGAAATTGCACTTCAAAATACTTTCATATACCTATTTCACTCACAAGGCTTAATTTTTAAACACTTCCCAATAGCGCTGTATGCTAGGATCATTTCTTGTGATTGAGATTATCAAGCAGTCACCTCCATGACACATTGATCATGATAAGATTCAAAACCAGGTTTCATGATTGGATTGCCAGCAATCCAGTATCAAACATAAAAATTATAGTCCTTCCATGCTCCTGAAGTGCTTTCTAAAGAATATTTATTATGTATGAAGAATTTCTGCTACTGATTGAAAAGTATTAAGAAAGAGGAAAATCTGATTAGAAACAAAAGAAAAGTGTTCTCAAATAATATATAATATCAGTCCTTTTATCTGGTAGTGAATGCTGGACAATTTCCTTACAAATGATGAGGAGAAGCAACAGAAGGATGCTGAGAATACCATGGACAGGATATGGAATTAACAAGAAATTTTTTAAACAAGATGGAAACTAAAAGGATCAGAAAGAGACAGTTGAAATTTATATAATACATAATGAGGAAAGAAGGTTTGGAAAATTTGATACTCATAGGTAAGATGGACAGAGGGGAAACTTTAGCACTCTGAAGGCAAGAGGTATAAAGGGAAGAACAAGGAGGGGAAGGAATAGTACAAAGATAAAAATTGCCAAGAGCTAAAAGGATAGGAAGTAATGGAGAACCATGATCAATCTTCTTAATGAGCTGGTGTAAATAGATGGCAAAACAGGGAGTGGAATGGTTAGTAAAAAAAATAAATATTGCCAAAAGCTACAAAGAATAGGATGTAGTGGAGAACCATGATCAACCTACCTAATGAGTTGGTGTAAATAGATGGCAGAACAGGTAGCAGAAGGGATAGTAAAAAGATAAACATTGCCAAAAGCCACAAAGAATAGGAAGTAGTGGAGAACCATGATCAACCTACCTAATGAGCTGGTGTAAATAGATATAAAAACAGGTAATGGAAGGGATAGTAAAAAGACAATCATTGCTAAGGGCTAAAAAAAGAGAGGAAGTTGTGGAGGACCATGATTACCTACATCCTGAGGGGACATGACACAGAAGAAGAAGCAATAAGAGATGTTAATCCCGAAGTACTTTCTACAGAACTTGTATTAATTCTACATGTTAAATTTCTTTTACAGATTGAATTTTGGTTATTGATAAAAGACAGTAGTACCCTTTTCAAGAATACTGGAACTCGATGGCATACAGCAAAAAAGAGCTGAGATTGAGAAGCCTACAAAGGTATTAAAATTATGGTCAGTTCTGTCTCCTTATATGTCTCTAGAAGATGTCTTGTAGATCTTGGATTCGGAAATAAGACTATTGTCAAAATATCTTTGATAAACGATTTTTACTTCATGTTTTCAATGCAGTTTGCATAAATATCTCAAAGGAGAGCATATTTGAAAAATTGATAGCTTGAAAGAATAAATGTCTTAATATCAGCTAATGACAAATAAATTTAAATTTATATCAAGAATATGTTTACATTATTGTTTGAAAACAGGTGTCTCTTTGTTACTATCATGTTTCTGTAAAGTTAGCATTTATCAAATGCAAATAATCACTTTGACTTTTTAAAAAAAAAGACTTTCTCATAACATTTTCATTTAAAATTATTTTCACTTGAATACATCTATTGTACTGGGTATAAGATGTCTCATGACTCCAGCACTAAGCTGAGTTCATGTTCAACTTCATCTGAGAAAATTTGAATGTTAAAAGCCTGTTTGTTCAAGCTTAACTGTTCCTATAGTTATGTTAATATGTCACAGTTAATCAATTATAGCAGAATACTAAAAAAAGATACAGACACACACACACACACACACACATATGTATATATGATAAGATCTTAAAAATATCTTCGACAACTCAAGGAAGCTCTCATATGTAAAATTCTCTGATATTTATTCATTTGCTCAATTTTGAGAGATGTGGGTCAGCTGAGATTTTCTCAGCAGTCCATATATATATATATATATATATATATATATATATATATATATATATTACAGCAAAAAACAAAAATTACCTCAACATAGAGGATAGTCTTTTCAAGGTGTTCTTGTACATGGCTATCATCAGCCACATCCAGAATGGCTTGAAATTGACTATCCTCTAAGTTGAGGTAATTTTTGTTTTGCTGTAAAAAATGCATTAGCTGTATTAAAATAAAAACATCGAGCTCTCTGTGGATCAGTTTTAATAATTAATATTACTAGGATCCACCCAGATTATATACCAATGGATCGATTAACTGTACTATATATATGTATATGTATATATATATATATATATATATATATATATAACCCAATCAAAGAAACAAATACAAAAATTTGATTTTGTTTAATTTCTCATTCTCAACCACTATCCATTACATCATTTTACAACATTCCTGGTTCCCTTAAAATCACTGAAGTTAAGCAATGCTGAACCTATTCAGTACTTAGATAGGTGACTGCTCAGGAATACCAAGTGCTGTAAGCTGGGATGTGCAGGTGGTGTAATCAAAAAAGGCTTGAATTTTTTAATTGGCAGACTCACTTCCAAATCCAGTTGGGTTTGTTATTTTCATTTATGCACAAATACCCTTGAGAAAGGTATGAATCCACCTCTTCTCCCTCCAGCTATGGGTTAAATAGTGTTGTAACCTAGAAAAGGTTACTGAATGAGGAATAACCAAAATGGAGGTTGGAAATGAAATGATAATCTTTATAACATCAACAAAATACAATACTCGTTAGCAGCATGAAGTAGGTAAACCACTGCTAGTGGTGGACTATATAGACAACTTATTACCTCATTCACAATAGTGTCTAACATATTTATGAGGATTGGGACATGCCCGTTAGTGTTCATAGGTACAGTATATAACAAATAGTAAGATTTGTCTCACTAAATCACTGTTATATTAAAAAAAATATTATTACAATCTGAATATATTTTTTGGCTTTAAATAACCTGTAATGGGTTTTTAAGCAATAGAAAATGAATCAATCAATAAAAAAGACATTTCTCAAGTAACGAGAAATATGTACATCACTCTATATCTATTTATCTTTAGAAAAGGTATGTTAAAATGTAAATGTTTGTAGCAAATCAATATTAAGGAATAATAAAGATAAAATATTTTAAAGTATTAGGTTGGTGCAAAAATAATGACGTAATAATGTCGTTTTTTGACGTTAAAAAACGACATTATTACGTCATTATTTTTGCACCAACCTAATATTATTGAAGTCTTTATCAATGTGAATATATAGATAAGTATAAGCAGAGATACAAATAAAAAGTATGTGTAGATGTTATTAAATATCTACGTCTATATGTTATTATATCCAACTGTAATGACATAGACATTAATGTAACATATTTTACCACCATTTTTCCCAAAGTGTCAAAGATTGACAATTGGATAATGACAGGGGTAAAAAATGATAAAAAGAAACAGGACTGATATTTAGCTGTTACTCTGCAACTACTTTTAGATGACAAATTGCTGCTTTGGAAGACCAATCAAGAATAACTATAATTTATCATTGGAGAACAACTGACTAGGGAAATTACCTGGAATTCCTGAATTGCTTGTTTAGGTCATTGTGTAATTAGAACTTTGGTTCAAAGGTTGATTTTTAATTTCACTGATTCAGAAATTTTCTGATGCATTAATTTTTTGGCATGATTTTATTTTAACTTTTTCATACTTAGATTTCTGAAAAGTTGAAAATGACATACATATCTATATATAACAGCACTCACTCCCTAACTGAAGTCTCTTAGACCATGTCGGAGTTAACTTCTCCTTAATTTCCTAATTGTTCACTAGGGGACGCTCTCTCTACGCTATAAATACTGGGTGACTTCTTGTCTTGTTCTCTTTTTTTACTTTGCATTTCAGCGGACACATTTAAAGGATGTGATCTCTTGCAGAGATCTGCGTTTTGCCCACTTATGGGAAAATGCCATTAAACACACATACACATACGTACAAACATTCACCAGAATACAAACTCTTTATGCTTACACGCAAACACAAATGTTAATGTCTATGTACATTGTAAATTTTGTTGTTTAATACATATACTTGTTGTATATATATATATATATATATATATATATATATATATATATATATCGGTCTTGTTTGTTTTCTTTACATCTCTGGTTAGACTCAACTTGAGTCCGCCATATTATTGTAATGGACCTTTTAATTCTATCAGGAGTTACACACGTGTTCCTAATTTAACAACACATAAACCCTCATGGTCCACTACAACCCCACTGAAGAATATGAGGCCATGGATCTCAACATGCTAGGCTATGGTTGCTGCAGCTGGTATTATGTAGCTTCATATCCAACTGGTTTTGAATAGAGGATGCTAAGTGACATAATTTAATGTCTAATAAAAAAAAACTCAATAACATCATTAATTCACTTTTGTTTCTTAGATATTAAATTATATCACTTAGCATCCTCCATAATTTACCTAAACTTAGAGTTGGCTGGAAAGCATGGAGCTGGAAGGGAGTTCCACAGGTGAGAACTGAGAGAAAAGAAACTGTTAGCATAGAATTTACAGCTACATCTAGCCAGCTCAACTGTAAATTGATTTACCATAGCAAAAAGCTCATCTGAACAATGAAAGTATTTATCATGAAAGTATTTATCATGAAAGTATTTATCATGAAAGTATTGATAGAAAAGACATAGAGATGCAACCTTACGCCAATAGGAAAGTGACTAGAGTTGAGTCACCAAATCAGGACCAATAATATTGCTGACTCTTCTTTAGATTTTTTCAAGGAGCTCAAGGTAAATAGCAGGGGCACCGGACTATATGTGGCAGCAATATTCTAAGCATGGATGAACGATAGACTTATAGATATGTAAGATAAATTCTGGAGAGAAAAATTGTCTCGCTTGAAATAGTTAACCAACTGACCTAGCAATGGATTCAATATAGTCTTTCCACTTCATATCAGCAGAGAATCACTTTTCTGGAGGTTAGCATCAGCCATGCTGAGGGAAGGCAATGTGGGGGACTCTCAGATGATTAATAGAGAGAAATTTAGTTTTGGAGGAGTTAAAATTAACAAGTTATCTTTTGCCTCAGTTAACTATGTACTTGAGGTCTTTTCTCGACATTGGCTGCCATTTTGACCTTGTCGGACTAATAAGCCTTAGTATTGAGGCAGGAGTAAATTGTTGTGCCATCAGTGTAGATACCAAGTTTAGAGCTGATGTCATCAGGAAGGTCAGTAATGAAAATTAAAAGTAGAGTAGGACCAAGGATGAAGCCTGGTGGACACCTGCTTTAGGACAAAAGGATCTAGACGAGTGGCCATTCAAGATGAATCTCATTTTGCAATTTGATAAAAAAGAGTGGATCAGTTAAAAAAAAGTGTCCAGAGACACCATAACTTTTCAGCTTGTAAAGAAGACCTGAATGCCAAACCCTGTCAAAGGGTTTCAAGATGTCCAATCCTCGGTTTGACTGTTTTTATCTAGAGTATGATAGACTCTTTCCACAGTTATCATCAGTACATCAGCAGCCATATTGTTTGTCTGAGAAAAGGCCATGTGATGAGAGATGATGAACCAATTCAGCATTTATTAAAACCTCTAGGAGTTTTCTGAAAAGAGGTAGAAGTCTAATAGATTGATAGTTGGAAGGGTAAGGCAGCTCACCAGTTATAATCTGAAACAACAGATGATGACTTCCAGGAGGTAGCAAGGCATTTATTTTACCCTTTAGACAGAATAGGAGCCAGTTTGGGAACACACTTCTTAATGACTATTACAGGGATACCATCAGGTCCAGATATTTTATGGGGATCTAGGTTAGAGATGATAGCAGAACCCATGGAAGGGGTTATATGCATATCACTCAACAGAGACTCAGTTCTAAGAGGGTTAAACAGGGATATTCCAGATGAGTCAAGAGTAAAGTTTGAGGAGAATTTATGGGCAAAGCATTCAATTTTATCAACAGAGGAGGATAACACCTCAAATTTATTGAAGAGTGGAGGAATAGAGACCTTACACTTATTTAATATCCTATTAAAGAGTCATCAATAATCGTGACAGCCAAAGTTGTTAGAGGCTATACCATGTTTCATTCTCTTAAACATAGACTTTGCTCCTTCGAGGACTTGCTTACATTTATTGTGAATGAATAGGTGCCTGTTGTGATGAGAGCTGTCATGCTGGTATAGCTGAAAATAGTGGTTCCTGTGTGCTATAGTGGCTGAGCATGCTGGAACCATGGAGATGATTGAGGTTTCACCTGGTATTTTCAAGCAGGGATGAAAACATCCATGCCAGCTTTGACCCAAGAAGAAGCCTCAAAAAGTGCAATTTTCAATTGGGAGTTTAAAGATGTTAGTCCAAGGGGCGCCACAGAGAAAATCACATCCCAGTCAGCATGCTGGTATTCGAAAGAGGTTTTGAGATTAGGCTTTAAGTCCTATTTCTTGGAACACTTGCTAAAAACAACGAAGAATAAATTCTCTTGAATTAAAGCAGTGCCACTTAAAACTCCATAAGAGTTAGTGGATTTAACAAGAAAAGTAACAGAATTTTCTTTTAAATGCCATATAACTTCATGATCATGGCTTTTGCCAAATTCCTCTTCATTATTATCTGTGAATTGCCAGGAGTTTTTGGGAAAGATAATGGAGTGTTTTCCTGTTGTCTTTTCAATGGATTTGAATTCTGAATTGTCTTTCCTCTAGACTGGCTGCCAGCCAAGGTCAGAGAGTCAAGTCTTCTCTGCTAAATAACAAGGGGAAGAAAAGAGAGATTTATGTCATTCTCAAGTGCATTTATGTCAAAGAGAACACAACGGACTAAAGTAGATCTTGGACTTGCCTGACTAATTCACTATTCACACATAATAAAACAGAATTTTCAAATACTTGTCATATCTGAGAGAAATATTTCTAAATCTCTTTAACAATTCAATGGTTTCTCTTCAGATTCAAAGTGGATTACTCTTTTCAAATGCCACAAAAATCAGAAAATTTCAGGTAAAGAAAATAAAGACTTCATCCGAACTGAATTGTTAAAAGAAAAACGATCATGAAATTTTATTTAATTTTTGATTTCTATTGGCTTAAGTGTTCTTTTAAAAGTAGCTTAATACTTTTGATTATTGCAATTTCAAAAAGAACATTTATAAAGAATTAGTCCTTATCTGGATTGTACAATCATAGCTGAAGTAGTATTAGGTTGGTGCAAAAATAATGTCGTTTTCTCACACAGTAACATATGCGAGAAAACGACATTATTTTTGCACCAACCTAATAAATTTCACACAATTGTTTGGACTGAGATAAAGCAATATGGCTGACAGATAGGTTGTGAAGGTCAACTTTTAACCAGTAATGATGGATTGTATTTCAAATTAAATGTTATTAAAATTAAATGTTAAAAAGCCTTTCATAAAACAATATTTCTAGTGTTAAAGACAAGCAAATAATTATCTTAATTAGTTTTTATGAAAGTGGCTGCTTCCTGTTTATTTAACTAGAAAAAGTGTGATCAAAGTTACGTAAAAATGGATATATGTGTAGGAGAAATACAAAAAGAAGGGTGTGGTTAGAGACCTTTTATAGACTTTATCTTGTGTGTAGTTTTGACAGGGCTACAATTGCAGGACAGGAAATCCTTGTCATCAATATAATCTAGGCGTGTGATAAAATGTTAGTCAAATTATTTTCCTCATTCTCCAAATATAATATACTCTTGGTTGTAATGTAAATCACAAAATCACCTTTGATTGTGACAAATATTTTAACTAATTTTGTTTTATCTTTTTTTTATTATTACAAGATATTTTCTCCTGATCCAACCTTTGAGAAATTTGGAACAAAGAAGCAACTTCAGATAAAAGTGAGACTCACATCTCTTACCTTGGGAGGTAATTTTGCATGAATGTCGCCCTAACCAAAGATCTGATAAGGCAAAATTCTCATCTGTAGATTCCTGTCAAAATTTCTTCTCTTCGGTTTTTATTCTCTGTCGTATCGTAAATTCATCATCGTCATCCTTCGCCCTCCCTATCATTGGTCGGAACTCCATTAACAATCCCTTTCCACACTGTTTGGCCCTACATTGCAGTCCCCAGATCCCCAATGTCCAACTATGATTCCCAAGCTATGGTGTTTGGGAAAGTCAATTTTCATGAGAAGACACTTCCAGAAGGATGCCGTAGGAGTAAGGATGAAATGATTTCACTGTCTGCTCAGTGACAGTGGCCATCACGCTGTAATTGTTTTCATTTTAAGAGAGATTGGTCTCAGTTCTCCATAAATGTGTTTATGCATGTATCTATACACTTTGAGTAGATGAAATACATATTTTTTTTTGTCGGGGGGTCCTCTTTGTCTCTTCTATTTGTCTTCCGGTGTTTTTGAAGGTTGTTGTTTTTGTGTGGACTGTTCTTCTCCAATTGATTCTTTCTACAGCTTCCGTCTCCCAACTGACAGGACTGATTTCTGTCCTCAGTAAGGTGTTTCTGAGCTGATTCTTGAATCCAAAAAGTGATTTCTTTGGGTAGGCAGATGTCTGACAATCAGACAAGATGTCCGGCCCATTGAAGTTGGTGGCAAGTCATAATGGTTTCTAGGCTCTCGAAGAAGTAATAATGATCCTTATCAGATGCTGTAATAAGAAAGTAATTTTCTTCTCTTATATAAGCCATTAACATCAGCCGGATTTAAAATTTAGCCCACTCTAAGTAGATCTCTTTGCACTACTAATATTTTTGTGATGTTTGGCGATATGTATATGAGCCCGTTCTAAGGTTGACGATAGAGAATTGTGAGATCAGTGCACTTTCAATGTATTTTTTTAATAAATTCTTTTCTTTTTTTATCAAACGGTCATTTTTTTGGTCAAAATTGTGATCAAATGTGTAACAATGAAATACTAGTGCATATAAAGTGTTGTTAGAGAGATCGGTGCATATTAAAGTTATTGTGAGAGGAATCAGTGCTTGCACCAAGGCCAGTGGAAGCGACATGCAATTTTTGCTCCTGGCCTGGGTGTACGCGCTAGGGTCCTCATTTTAAAAATGACCTTGTGTCACAACTTGTCTTAGTGGGGAGACAGAGTAAATACCAAGTGTTGTTATGTAACATCCTTGTGACACTCATATAAACATTTTTTAAGATTTCTGGATGTTTTACCAATGTAAGAAATATATAATATACTAGATGACATGCTGCATGTCACACATTTTTTTATAAGAAAATGATGATTAATTTTATATCATTGTTATAATTTGTGAAGAAAAATGATGCATTTCAATATTACTCAATGATCTTGCAGATGTGACCTCCATCTTCTGGCTTTCTCCTATATTTTGGATAGGAGTCATTCCCTTGTTCAAATTTAATTTAAATCAAAGGTAAAAAAGATTTCAGTGGAGGATTTGTGCAAAAACAGCTTGATCTGACCCCTTTGATATGTTTTTGATGCAGTGCTTGACTGAATAAATTGATGAGCAGATTTCAACATTGATATGACAGTTGAATTAACAAATATGTATTGCAAAGCACTACCAACTGATTGGTGATTTGTTGCTCAACTTGACGTTCATATTGTCTCATTTTGATCCTGCCAATGTGACCTCCATCTTCCAGCTTTCTCCTTCTCTATTTTGGATAGGAGTCATTTCCTTGTTCAAATTTAAATTTAAATCAAAGGGAAACATTTTTAATGGTGGGGGGACATGCACTTTAAAATAATTGTGTGATTTGGGCAATACAAAATGATAGGACATGCACTTTAAGAAAAATTATGTGATTTGGGCAATACAAAATAATGCGACATGCACTTTAAGATAATTATGATTTCTCATTTTCCTAGGCTGGTTGCCAATCATAGCAATACAGACCAAGTCTGTCCTTCTGTTTAAATGAAAGCTGGTGGGGATAAAGAGATCGATTTATATCTTGAGGGTAAATTTGCATAGGTGAATAAAATAAACTCAACTGAAATTCAAACTCGGATCTCTAATTTTTCATTCTGAGCCTCTGTCAATTACATCACACACACATTCACAGACACACACACACACACACATATATATGTATATTGCTATCCAATGTTTCGTTGTTTCACAGCCCATCAGGATCAAAGCCAGACTGATTTGGTATCAGTCAGAGACTCTACCCCTAAGCCATTGGCACACCAAAGGAATGAAGGTGAATTCAAACATATTTATTTTTAGATAAACATGCCAGTGGCTGGAGAATTCAATTCATTTTAACAAAGAGTTTTGCATCAGCAGCAGTAATAGTCACTGTTTACAAATTCACTTTAAAGTGAATTGTTTTTAAATAGCACAATGACAAATATTATTACCAGAATATAAAATTGAGCACTTAAATTCTACAACAAAACATTACATTATTGTTACTAGTTGTTATGGTTACAATGTTTTCATCATCATATTCTCCAACCTTTTCCAGGCACCTGTCATATTTTATAATGTACTGAGGATTTCAAACAACACTTTTCATTTTATTCATTGGGGTAGATTATTTTTATACGAGAGAATAGCTTGTAAATTTAGCTGATTTAGCTAAGAAGATATAGCTTTTTAGCTAAATAACCCTTGTTCCACTTAACCAGAGTATATGATTTTTACTGCCTGAATCAAGGATTGAACTTACAACTATCAGTTAAACTTCATTTGTACCCAATAAGACAAATGGGAGTTGGAATTTGTAGCTTTAAGCATAATGATTTGTAATCTCTGAGATTAAGTCAAAAACTCATCAAATGATTGGTGGATTTATCAGAATATTCCCAGCTGAGTAAGATAGACATTTTTAGCAAAAGTAATTGAAATAGGGCCCAAGCCTCCTTATCTGTGGGGTGTATGTTCCATGTGCCCCAGGAGATGTCTAAAACTAATAATTCTGAATCTCTCTCTCTCCCTCTTTCTCCCACTCTCTCACTCTCTCTCTCTCTATATATATATATATAGAGAGAGAGATAGATAGATAGATAGATAGATAGATAGATATGAGTATGGTAAAATACATGCAAAAATGGGAGTAATCCCACTTGATACATAGCGTGTTTAAGTAAATTCAAATTTTTAAAAATAAATTTTTCTTTTAATTCTTGTCATTCAACATTAAGACTTTCATTGATATAAATTATTAATAATTAATTTAAATATTATAGACAACAATAGTATAAGGAACACATTTTAAGACAATTTTAAATCAAATCCACAAGAACACAAATTTTACAATGCTTAACACCCAGTAAATATTCAGCACCTGATGATTGCGTACCTGCATGAAACTCTGAGTCATGCTATCAACATAGGATATTATATGTATTCACTAATATATATATATATATATATATATATATATATATATATATATATATATATATATATATATATATATATATATGTGAAGGAAACACGGTGGAGTAATGAATAGTGGCTTGGACTGAGGAATTGGAGAGCCGAGTTCAAATTCCAGTCAGATCCATTACATAGATAGATAGATAGATATGGGTATGGTTAAAAACATATGTATATACACTTGCACATACATTTATATTTTTTTACTCAGGTGTTATAAAAAAATTGCTAAATGTTATATAACAGAGCTATTAATTTTTTTAATTCCCCCCTCTTTTGACATTTGTACATTCTTCGACATACATTATTAATAATTATTTTAAATATTATAGACAACAGTTATATGAGGTATATGTTTTAAGACACAATTTTAAATCAAATCTATGAGAAGGTGAATTTTGCAATGCTTAATGGTAAGTCAGTATTCAGCACCTGATGATTGTATAGCCACATAAAACTCCAAGTCATGCTATTGACATGGGATATTATGTGTATTCATTCATATATATATATATATATATATATATATATATATATATATATATATAAAACTTAATTTCTAAAATTAATTACAATCAGATTAACAATAATAACTAATTATAAAATAAAACAGTTATAACAGTATACTGTAATGAACTCTGTCCCATATGTATAATAAATTTTAAACAATGTATATATATATATATATATATATGAATAAAAAGAATGAACAGTAAGATATATAATCCTGTGTTATTGCTATTTTTTATTTTTATTTTTACAAAACAGTGCTCAGTGTAAATTTAAATTTACAGAGCATAATTATTATAAATTAACTGATTTAAATATGGTTTTTTGCTACACAGTAATAACCATGTTTCAAAAAACTGAAGCTAAAAACTTTAAATTTAATTATATAAATAAAATAATTATTATTATTTTTATTTTCTTTGATTTCTGGCATTTACACATTTCTTTCCGGTTTCCGCCCAGGGACCTAAGGTTAGAAATGGCTTCATGACACTTTCCACTGAGAAAAAAAGAAAAAAATTACATGGATAAAGCCATTCGTAAAGTGTGGGCTGTACTTGTCAGAACAATTTTTGTATCTCCTTGAGGCATGGACTTCCAGGAATCCCTTCAATAAGTCTACTGCAATCTTTTCCAACCAGTCCTAGGGCTCCAACTACAACAGAGATTGTTGATGTTCCCATATGCCACATTTTTGAGATTTCTATTTCAAGGTCCTTGTATTTTGACAGCTTTTGAGAATATCTTCAAAGATACATTGCAGTCAGCAGGGAGTGCCATATCAATAAGGAGGCACTTTTTTTGTTTGTGGTCTTTAATAACAATATCTGGGTGGTTGGCTTTGATTGTTCTGTCAGTGTGTATTGTGTAATCCCATAGAATTGTAACAGGTCCTATCTCCATAACTGGGTCTGGGTGGTGTTGGTACCAGTTTCTTTCAGTTATTATTATTATTATTATTATTATTTAAAAATATGTATTCATTGTGACACAGAAATTAACATGTTTTGGAACTAAAAATTAGGCTTTAAATTAAAGTTTTTGTTCCATGATTTACTTTTTTTAAAGTTAAACAGTATTATATAGTTTAAATTGGAGGAGAAAAGGGATTACAAAATTTTAAAAAGGTGTTGCCTTTTTTGACGGATCAGGATACAAGTTTAAGATGGCAAAGTATAAATATAGGTTAAGGGTTAGGTGCTTTTCTTTCTTTTTATTTTGATATATATATATATATATATATATATATATATATATATATATTTTTTAAGACATTTTTATGTTTATACATTCTTTTTATAGATACAAATATTTAAGTAAATGCTCTGTTTATAATAAACA
Organism: Acanthosepion lycidas; assembly: GCA_963932145.1. Taxonomy (NCBI): domain Eukaryota; kingdom Metazoa; phylum Mollusca; class Cephalopoda; order Sepiida; family Sepiidae; genus Acanthosepion; species Acanthosepion lycidas. The sequence goes on from OZ010605.1 coordinate 939,319, forward strand.
GTATTAAACAACATTTACCAGCCTGAATGTCCGAGAAATTTTCACAGTAAATTCGACCTTGCTAACCGAATGCTCCTCTGTGGCCAAATCGGTAAAGGCATGTCAAGCTAAATGACTGTTCTGTATAGGATACAGATTCGCAATCCTGTCAGAGGATGAATATTTTCTGTGAAAATTTCTCAGACATTCAGGCCAGTAAATGTTGTTTAATACTGTTTATTATAAACAGAGCATTTACTTAAATATTTGTATCTATGAAAAGAATGTATAAACATAAGAATGTCTTAAAATAATTGTCAGACTTTGTCCATTTCATATATATATATATATATATATATATATATAAATATATATATATATATATGTAGGTATATATGCCATTTAAGGAATTGTGTTCTTGATCAAGCCAAACTCATAAATAATTATACTGGTCATACTACCACATGCCTATTTAGACATCTCACATTACAGCTACTTGAACATAGCTCAATTAGGATTCATTTAAACACACACTGAAACCTACCAAACTCCATTTGCAAAATTCTAGTAGAAATATAATATAATAGCTTTATGCACATGTAAAAATGATTAAAAATAATGGAAGCACTAATAATAAAAAAAAGGAAAAACCAACACACAATAACATTAATTATGAACACGGACACAATGTGCTGACCATGTTTGGAAAATAAAGCATTCCTATAACTTCAGATACATACATAAAAACAACCACACGTTCAGTTAAAAATAAAAAATAAAAATTGTCCTTGATAATACCTAAAAGAATAGCTGAAAACACTGAGATATGCAGAAGTGTTGGACAGTTTTTACACACTTTATATCCAGAAAAGAAAATACATGTACGAACACAAGAAAAATTAAATAAAAAGCTTAAATGCAGTGCCTTGTCAGTTTTCTTTAACAAAACTTGTATAAAAGAAGGATTGCTGCCTAAATACACAATATATATATATATATATATATATATATATATATATATATATATATATGTGTGTGTGTGTGTGTGTGTGTGTGTGCGTGTGTAAATTTACAGATATGACTGAAATATATTTGTAAAAGGAAAATCTGAATAAAGACAAAATAGAAAACTTATCTAAGCTGATGAGTCTCATCTGCAAATGTAAGGATGTTATTTTGCAACAAGTATTGTGAATCAATTACTGGAATATATATATATATATATATATATATATATATATATGTATGTATATGTGTGTGTGTGTGTGTGTGTCTATGGATGGGTGTGGGTTTCTGTAATTCCTTCTCGAGATTCTTAAGTCTATATATTATGTAGTGCAATGGAATGTAAACTAAGAGTAGAGGAAGAGAAATCCTGTGCCTCCTACTCTCCCTCATCCCCATCATCCCTCACATGACATAATCTCTACCAGTGTGACCTCAGAACTATGAAAGTGTAAGTCAATTCTGTTAAGAATTCCCACTGTCCAGACGGATGACCCATCCTAGATAGATTGTGACCTGGAATACATTCATCTACAAAATATGCCGATTGTTTAGTTGAGGTTCAAATCTAAAAGAGAGAAACTTGGTCAACTGTGCATATCCAAATGGTGAGTGAAGTAAAAAAAAATGTCCAGTTGCTTATTGTTTGTTTCTTTCTTTCTTTGTCAGTTGTGCATTGAGTTAGAAAAATACCTTGAAGACAAAGGCAATTTTGAATGTTTTCACTGATTCAGGGTTGCTGGTTTTGTTTTCAACCATTTCACTCCCAAGGATGACAGTAAAGCCACTAGGACATAAAGGGTTACTGAGTGTTAGAGAATATCAGAAAAGTATACTATTAAGGAGAGAGGACAATTGAATTCATTTGGAAACCTAAAGTCTGTCACAGGTGTTAGCCAGTTACCACATACCATCCATTTGGGGAAATGACAGGTGAAAAAACATTGTTTGAAATAAAGGACAAAAAATAAATAAATAATAATGGGAGAAAATAATTTTCAAAAAGATATGTTTTGGAAATAAAATTCTACCTTTTCTCACTGAGTTCATTTCTTCTTTTTTTTTATCATTTCACTCCAAGCAAGTCCCTAATGCCACTAAAATGCAAGTATTAAATAATAGTTTAGCAGACTATTATTTTTTATTTATTTAGGGGACGTGTATCTTGGCTCCAACTTCCAGAGGTTGACATTCAGGGTCAGATGTGAGCCATAATAGGGAAGTCGATTTTGATTGGCTGATCTAGTGTAGGAAAGATAGATAGGAGAAAGTTTTCAGAGAGTTGGTTCTTACCCATCAAGTAATATAGACATGTTCCCTTTCATGTTCAAAACGGCTCCCCAGTGAGGAAGGCGGTGACTGGATAGTTAGATAATGTACATGTTGACATCAATAATAAAAATAGTTAAGTTAAAATTCTCTGCGTTTGAAGTCTTACATTGCTGAACCAAAACAATTAGCAACTGCCAGCAGAGAGGAGATGAGATGAGACCATCCCCATCAGGCGTCTGTGCAAAATAAGAGGTTACTTAGTGTTGGAGAATATGAGAAAAATACATTATTAAGGAGTGAGAACAATAAAAGAGCAAGAATTAAGAAGGCGGTAGATAATGATTGACATTGCATTTAAATTTTTGAAGATCAAAATTAACTGGGAAGCAATAAATCAGAAAAGAGTTCCTTAAGCAAAAAGTGTGAGAGAAGAAACTTTTAGCATCAAACTTATGGTTACATCTAGCCATTTCAACTGTAAAATGATGAGACCTACAAGGGATAGGAAGTAGTGGAGTGCCATGATCAACCTACCTAATGAGTTTGTGTAAACGGATGGCAAAAAGGGAGTGGAAGGGATAGTAAACAATAAACATTATTAAAAGCTATAAAGGATAGGAAGTAGTGGAGAACCGTGATCAACCTACCTAATGAGTTTATCATTCAAAAATTATAATGAAAAAATAACCATCTTCTATTGATACACAGTTTACAGTATCATTAAACAAATTATTTGTCTTTGAATTTTTGAATGTGGTGTATTAAATGTCAAAATAATGAAGATATCTTTGTGGGTATTATTAAATCTGAATTGGTTATTTGACAACTGAGTAAATCAAAATAAATGATTTCAGCTTGATTATAAATTAAAAAACTTGAAATATAAAGAAAAAATAAGCATAAAATTAAAAACGCAATAATGATCAAATAAAGTTCTTTGTTGCCTTTGTAGCTTAAGAGTGGTTGTCCACCTGAACACTTGATATATATATATATATATATATATATATATATATATATATATATATGTATGGTGGTTACCAACTTGTGTCTGAGTACGACCATTACTACATATCTTTTTGGGGAATATCTACTGATGTGCTGAATGAATGTAGCTCTTTAGCCTAGCAAGGGATCCATATACTCTGGCACAAACAGGGCACTTAAGAGGTGCAACAGCAGGTGTTACATTATCATGCAATTTAAAATGTGTTATGGGACCTTACCCATAATAACATAATGGACTATTCCATACGTAATAAATACTGCACCTCAAGAGGAAGCAGGGAGTTCAGTCTGAAGTTGGGTGACCGGCTGATCGGTTGAACTCTCTGCCTTCGGGCGGGGAGGAACCCAAACGAGGCTATGCCGAAGGGCAGAGTCTCTTTCGGGGAGGTAAACCAACCCTGAACCTGAAGGGCATATTTTTGGCCGAGCCCATGGGCTCGGAGATCCCACATTAAACTGGCCTTGTGATACTATTCAGTCTGAAGTCGGGCGACCGGCTGACTGGCTGATCAGTTGAAATCTCTGCCTTCGGGCGGGGAGGAACCCGAACGAGGCTATGTTGAAAGGCAGAGTCTCTTTCGGGGAGGTAAACCGACCCTGAACCCGTTTATACGGGTTCAAAGGGCATATATTTGGTTAAACCAGCCTTGTGTCACATGATGCCCTCGTTGGGGGGTGATTAAATACCATTCAGTCTGGAGTCGAGTCAGAGGCAGTCCAAAACAGAGTCACATTCAGACAAGACAATTACTACTAAACCTGATTGTTCGTACTAACACTTTCTACTTCTCTGTATATATTCCTGTTTGTAATATATCTGTGTTATTCCATATCCGTATTCGAGTTCTTCTTTATTGGTTCTACCTTGGACTATCACTGTGGTACAAGGAACGGGACCATAACAAAATGTCACATGAAACTGCTTCTGGATTCACATATCTTACGACAAATATCACATTTCAGTTGCTGGACATATACAGCTTTATAGTCAATTGCCACCGTTCATCAGTGTGCTCACAAGTGACTCCTTAGACCAGCTATTAACAAACACCCTCTACCACAATCTGTACATATATATATATATATATATATATATATATATATATAATTATTTATTTAAAAAAAATTTATAACATAAATATGTTTTATATGATTTTATAACATATTTATGTTATAAATTTAAAAAAAATAAATAATTATATCTGCTCTACTTTGTATTGAGCACTCTTTTAAGAATAGTAATTGTTGGTTATTGGAATTCATTCCATATACACCAATCATATACTTGGGTATATATATATATATATATATATATATATATATATATATATATATATATGTACCATGAAATGGATTAAGTCTGACAGTTATTTAATATATTTTCTGTTTTTATGTAATTGTTATAGATACAATTTAATTAAGTAAATTCGCTGTTTTTAATTATTCAATATTAATTACATTTACTGGCCTGAATGTTCAAGAAATTTCATCAAAAATATGTTCTCCAACAGGAATTGAACCTGTCTTTATACTGAAACCATCATTTGATCTGACGTGCTGTACCATTCAGCTACAGAGAAGCATCTAGTTAGCATAGTGCAAATGATTGTTTATAAACCACAGTCTTCAACAATTTTTCTCCATCATTCATTTATGTTCCCGAAATGTATCAATGTAAACAATGACAACCTATAATGAAATGGACTAAGTCCAATGAGTATTTAATATATTTTCTGTTTATGCATTATTTTTATAGATACAATTTATTTAAGTAAATGCATTTGTTTATGTTTTTAATTAAACCATATTAATTACATTTACTGGCCTGAGTAAATATATATATAGGATTAGTACAAATAGAATTAATCAGCTGATTGATGTTATATTCAGCACCTTGATCATATATATATATATATATATATATATATATATATATATATATATATATATGAATTGGGATCAAATATAGATCAAATATGGGTCGGAATCTGTCAGAATGATAGGATGAGGAAAAATAGGAAACTATAAATTTAACATGTTTCGCTTTTGCTTAAGCTTCATCAGAAAATGCAATATGGAAGAGAAAAGAAAATTCAATGCTAGAAATACCAAAAAGTCTTTCTCTTTCCTTTATTCCTAGCATCATGGGAAAATGTTGTCATTTTATTTTTTAATCTTTATTTCATTTATTGATTTTATTTAATTTTCCAGCATTATAAAGAGTTTTACCAAATCATCAAAATCACATCATTAAAAACATCCAACAGCAACAAGAACAAAAATAACACACGTAACTAGAAGGGAAAATAATGATACAATCAAGATTTTGACTTTTCTGCACTATGTTAAAAAATGTTTGGAAGGACCTCCACTCCACAATACTCAAAAGACTCACAACAGTAGACTTGATAAATCTTATTTCCTGAAAAACTGTTCTAAGAAAATGATTTTATAAATCTTAAGTGATTGTTTGGTCAATGAAGGCCTAATGTTTCCTCTATAGTAGTGACTAACTTCTCTTTCTTTTTCAGCCTGTGAACGTCCTTTATTGGATGTAGACCTTCTCCAGACCATGGGAAGAAATGTGCCATGAATAATTTCACAATTATATTAATATCTTGCTTGGTTTCTTTTATCATTCCAATGTAAATTTGAATTTCAATGTCATTTTCTGTTATTCAGGTAATTAAATTTCTGAAACTGTTTAACTTTTATGTCTGTAATATATAAATCACAACTTGAATTGTTTGTTCAGCCATCTTCTTACAGTTAATAGTTGCTTTAATCTGTGTCTAAGAATTCTTTCAGTTTTCCTTCTGAATCTGCTATCAGCAAAGTGTTGTCTACAAAGAAAGTTATTTAGATTATGTCCATTGATAATAAATCCCTGCAGATTTTTAGTTCCCTTAGAATCAACTCATTGTTCTGATAAAATAAGAAAAAAAATACATCTTTGTGGTACTTCTCTTTCTATTTTTGTGTATTTCACTAAACTCCCTCTCTCTATTCACATGCAAACTGTTTGTTACCAGCACAGGATATGGATTCTTTAAATATCTTCTCCATGTAGATCAAGCTTTACTAAAACTGAGAACATCAAGAGGTCACGTTCCCAACAAACTGACTAGACCGTGATTCATCCTTTGACAGGATTCAAACCTGCATCCTATACGGAACCGTCATTTACGCTGACGTGCCTTGACTGCTCGGCTACCAAGGATTGTTCGGTAGGCAAGGTCGAATTTACTGTTTATAAACTTCAACCTTGCCTACCGAACGATCCTTGGTGGCCGAGCGGTCAAGGCACGTCAGCGTAATTGACGGTTCTGTATAGGATGCAGGTTCGAATCCTGTCAAAGGACGAATATTTTCCATGAAAATTTCTCGGACATTCAGGCCGATAAATGTTATTTAATACTGTTTATTATTAACAGAGCATTTACTTAAATACTTGTATCTATAAAAAGAACGTTAAACATAAAAATGTCTTTAATAAATAAATTGTCGGACTTTGTCCATTTCGTAATATATATATATGTATATATATATAAGAAATATACATATATATACATATATATATATATATATATATATATATATATATATATATGTATGTATATATATATATGTATATAAATATAAGAAATATACATATATATATATATATGTATATATATATATACATATATAAGAAATATACATATATATATAAGAAATATACATACATATATATATATATATATATATATATATATATATATATGCAAGTTTTGTTAAAGACGACTGAGAAGGTACTGCGATTAAGATTTTTTATTTAATTTTTCTTTTGCTTGTATAAGTGTTTTCTTTTTGGGGCACAAATTATGTAAAAGCTGTCCATGCTCCTTAAGGAACTGTGTTCCTGATCAACCCAAACTCATAATTATATTGATCATACTACTACATGCCTATCTAGATGACTCACTTTACACCTATCTGACCATAGTTCAATTAGGGCTCATTAAAACACATGTTGAAACCTACTGAACTCCACCTGCAACATAATAGTAGAAAATACAAATATAATAATATCATCCACATGTAAAAAAGATTTTAATAATGCAAACATAAATAATAAAAAAGGAAAAGCCAACACTTGATAACATTATGAACACAGACACAATGTGCAGAAACAATTAATGTATGAAGAATTGGAAATGGTTAAAAGACCGCAGCACAAGCCAAAACTTTGTTACAAAGATTGCCTTAAAGAGTTACTATACAAATTGCAATATTGGTCTGGATATCTGGGAAACTGTAGCTGAAGATCTGGTTTCTTCAAGAGCTGGTATTGCTGATGGAATTAAAATCTCCCATGAAGCATCACAAAAATATGCAGAACTGAAAAGAGGAGCTTTTTAGGGATCCCTGAATTACTATGAGGCACTAACCTGGCCATGTGCTCAATGTCCATTGGATATGTCTCTCCACGGCAGTTCTGATCAGTCACTAGAAATCACACCAAGTCTATTGCATGTGACAATTTTGTAATGGCATCCTTTGAATGCCTGACCTGCACGAGTGTGTGCAATTCCATGTCAGATGGGACAAGGCATATAAATAGACACATTAGAAGTGATGATGTTCAAAGTCAACTTCGACAACCAGGAGATGATTTGACATGACGTATATGTAATGAGAAATGCAGATCGAGTGCTGCCTTTATGAACCATTGTTGTTCACCCAACAAATGAATGCAGTGTTCTGGTCGGGGGGGGGGTGTTAACTGATGGACTGGAAATGTCAGTATATATATATATATGTATGGAGGTTTTTAAAGGTGCTATATATATATATATATATATATATATAAAGAAAGGACAGTAAGATATATAATCCGGTGTTCTTATAGATATTTTTATTTTTACAAAATAGTGCTCAATGTAAATTTACAGAGCATTAATATTATAAATTAATTGATACCTCCTAACAAAACGTAGCTAATACATCAAAATATAGACATATAGAACACGCAAACACCCCTGTCTAGTAGAAGTGAATTAATCTGTAACCTTGGAAATGTGAATTATGATTTTAGCTGTGTCTTTAAAACCCAGTAATTTTAAAAGTTACTCCAAAATTTGCTTGAGGATGAAATGAAACTAATGTCTTTAATTTAATTACAAAATTAAATTCAGACCGTCCATTTTTGAAACATGGTTAGAACTGTGTAGCGGAAAAACCATATTTTAAATCAATTAATTTATAATATATATATATATATATATATATATATATATATATATATATAATGAAAAACAGACCACATTAAAGTACCATTATAATAATTTATTTCACCAAAATCCTTTTTAAAGGACTCCGGATCATCAGGTAACATTAAATATTAGCTCTGTTCCCAGATTGAGCTCTCAGGATTTCATCCTCCTTGGATTTACCATTTCAGTTTACCAAGTTCTTCTAACTTAAATATATATATATATATATCTATATATCTCCGGATTAATACAAATATAAAAGTTGTCACTTAGCTAATTGATGTTATATTCAGCACCCCGACTCGAATCTTATTTGTAATCGTTCGATCCACTCGTCAGGAAGTATCAGTGTTTGACTGCCGATTTTCACATTTTTGTTATTTTTTATATTGTTAAAATGAATCTTCAGGGTGTATATAACAATTATCGTAAACGAATTAAGTCGACTCCCCATGAAAAATTATTACCTGTAGAACAACATTTCCGCCTGGAAAAACACGATTTCAAAACCCATGCCAAATTCACTATAATTGAGAGAATAGAAAAGTTCAGAGCAGATAACATTAGAAAGATTTTAGAGTCGCATGAAAATAAGTGGATACAATGTCTAAAAACAAAATATCCAGCTGGGCTAAATCACAAATTTAACAATATATAGATATAACTCAACAAATAAAAAAACCTACCCACATTTCTCACCCACACAAGACAGACAGGCTTACGGAGGTGTGGAGGCCTCACACTTATACACTCACCCACACGAATATACACACTTACACACATCATACGCACTCACTCCCTAATGAGCCAAATGATAACACACACCCACAGCAATACACACGCTTACACATATCATACTCATTCACTCCCTAAGAACCAAATAACACATACACAAACACTAAACAGAGACACATCCCCTCACCAAGTCCAATAAAACTGTCAAACTGACCAGAGAATTCATAGCAGCATGTATCTATCCAGCTCTTATCTCAAATTAAAAGAGACTGTTTGACCAACACAAGGAATGTTAAAAGATTCATGTTAAAAAGATAAAAAAATAAAAAAAACAAATGAAAACTACAGACAAAAGTTCATTTTCTCCATCAAGACATTCATTTCTGTAGTTTAGTGCTAGCAGCAAGCAGAAATATTTCTCCTCCCGATGATGGCCATTTCGGCCGAAACTAGTCGAGGAATCTAAATGAAATAATAATAAAAAAATGAAAGAATATTAATCTACAACCCAGTGTGTCTGAAGATTTTAATTTTTTAATTTTTTTTATTGTTCAAAATATATATATATATATGTAGGTAGGCAGGTCTGCTCAGTCACCAGAAATCACACCAACACCAACTGTCTATTATGATATATATGATTTCATAACGGCATGCTTTGAATTCCCGACCTGCACTAGAGTGAGCAAGTCCAGGTCGACCCTGACAAGGCAAATAAAAAGACAAATTGGAAGTGATGATGTTCAAAGCCAATTTCGACAACCAGGAGATGATTTGACATGAGATATATGTAACAAGAAATACAGGTCGATGACTGGCTTTATGAGCCACAATCATTCACACAACAAATGAATGGAGTGTTGGGTTGGGTGGGGGGTTAACTGATTGACTGGACATGTCGGTGATGGTCCTACTTGCTTTGTGAGTCAACAGCCACTACATATATATATATATATATATATATATATATATATATATATATATATATATATATATATGTAGTGGCTGTTGGAATGGAATAAATTATGATCATGGAATATTAGTGTTTAAGCCTTTTTATTATACCCTTACTCTGTCCTGGACATTGAGTTCTACCTGGATTCTATCCTCTCGGAATTTTTTATTCAAAATATATACATTTGTGTATATGCACCTGTGTATTTTGCATATACATGTGTATATTTACCACTAATATTATCAATCTATACATATATATATATATATATATATATATATATATATATATATATATATATATATATATATATAAATATATATATATATAAAGACAAAAGGAAAACTTCTGATGGACTTTATCAAGGCAAATGTAAGGATTTTATTTTGCAACAAGTATTTATAAACAAATGTAAAATGAAGTTAGTTTTTCAAAATTTTTAAACTTTTTTTCATACAAGCATACTTAAAATATATAATGTAATGTCTTAAAAATAAATATTTATTTCTGGAGTCTACATTATTTTTCTATTTTCAAATTTCATGACTGATTTTTCCTTATTATAATTTAAAGTCAACTGCAGAGTTTTACTTATTCTACAAGTGACCCCTGAAGTAAAACAACCATTGAGAAACACTGATCTGGACACATAGGATGCTAGAAAATTAAAATTTAATTTTAAATCTATGCATCTCTGAGTTTGTCTTGTATAATTTTAATTGTTGTTTGTGTGAATTTTATTCCCCCCTCTACATATAAATGATGCCATCAATAAAAACAATATTTAGTCTAAAAGGTTTTCTTGAATGACAAGACCTGCTTGCGTCACTACTCATGAATATATTATAATGACTGCACATCTCTACATAGATTATTGTGTTGTCATAGATTGTTAACAATGCCTGAATAGATGCTCCACACGAAGACCTTCATTAATTCTACTAAAAGTACAACTGTCATCATAACTAACATGGTATTATTTACTTACCTTGAAAAGTATTCATCTGGGTCATTTGGAAACCTAAAGTTTGTCACAGGTGTTAGCCAGTTACCACATACCATCCATTTGGGGAAATGACAGGTGAAAAAACATTGGTTGAAATAAAGGACAAAAAATAAATAAATAATAATGGGAGAAAATAATTTTCAAAAAGATATGTTTTGGAAATAAAATTCTACCTTTTCTCACTGAGTTCATTTCTTCTTTTTTTTTTATCATTTCACTCCAAGCAAGTCCCTAATGCCACTAAAATGCAAGTATTAAATAATAGTTTAGCAGACTATTATTTTTTATTTATTTAGGGGAAGTGTATCTTGGCTCCAACTTCCAGAGGTTGACATTCAGGGTCAGATGTGAGCCATAATAGGGAAGTCGATTTTGATTGGCTGATCTAGTGTAGGAAAGATAGATAGGAGAAAGTTTTCAGAGAGTTGGTTCTTACCCATCAAGTAATATAGACATGTTCCCTTTCATGTTCAAAACGGCTCCCCAGTGAGGAAGGCGGCAACTGGATAGTTAGATAATGTACATGTTGACATCAATAATAAAAATAGTTAAGTTAAAATTCTCTGCGTTTGAAGTCTTACATTGCTGAACCAAAACAATTAGCAACTGCCAGCAGAGAGGAGATGAGATGAGACCATCCCCATCAGGCGTCTGTGCAAAATTAAGTAACCTCTTATTTTGGAGAATATGAGAAAAATACATTATTAAGGAGTGAGAACAATAAAAGAGCAAGAATTAAGAAGGCGGTAGATAATGATTGACATTGCATTTAAATTTTTGAAGATCAAAATTAACTGGGAAGCAATAAATCAGAAAAGAGTTCCTTAAGCAAAAAGTGTGAGAGAAGAAACTTTTAGCATCAAACTTATGGTTACATCTAGCCATTTCAACTGTAAAATGATGAGACCTAGCTGCCAATCTAGTACTGCACTTAAATTCATAAAGTCACAATACCAAAGAGGAAAGTTCACCAGAGTAATTACCATGAAAGTATTTACAGAAAAGGCAGAGGGAAGCAAATTTATGGTGGTTGGAAAGTGACTGAAACCAAGATGCCAGGTCAGGACCAATAATATTGCAGATTCTTCTTTGGTTCTTATCAAGAATCTCTAAATATATAGTAGATACATCAAACCATATGTGGCAGCAAATCATGGATAAATGCTTACAGCAAAGAATAACATCAGACTTCATATGAATTTATAGTTCATATTAACATGTAAAATAATAATATATTCTGGTTATTGGCTATTGTTTCAATAAAATATATTTCTATGTCATGTCTTTTGGATTTATTGCTCTCTCCTCTGACCTAATTCTAGCAGCTAAGTGGAGAAAAAAAAAATTTCAGTTCCTCAAGGACCAAAATAGTGACCTTCTACCATCACTAATAGGAATTTTTACCAATCATGATGAACAGATTTTTTTCCCTCAAGGAGGCCCTGTTCCTTGAGTATCTACTGGAAGTTAAACTCAACCCAGACTTCAAGTGGAACTTGTACAGATGATCTATCACTAATGATGCTTGAAAACAGTCGGTTCTCTGTCGTGCTCCAGTAAGTACCTGACTCCTCCTGTTATTGGTTGACATTATAAGATCCAGATAAGGCTGCAAATGGAGTACTACTGTCATATATAGGCAAGAGCTGCCCAGTCTTCACTTTTCTGTTACTATAGAGCCCAAAAGCATCTCCATGGAATTGTAGGGAACAAATTATTTTCCACCTTGCAACCTCTTTCTCACAGATGAGAATATCGCAAGCCTCTCACCGCTCTATAGTGAGTGTTCAAATGAACCATTTCTAACATTCATGGCTACAACCTGCTACGCCTCGCACATTGTAAGGAACCACATTCAATAACTTCATATCCCTTGGATGAGATGCAAGTTCAAATCAGCAAGCTTCTTCCTATGAATCTGCTTTGTGAAACTGACTCGCAAGAAGATGCTTCCCCGATCACTACAATATTAAACTGTCAAAGGCTAGGGTTAACTGTTATCTTCTGTATATCTCCACATAAACTGTGTCTCTCACTCTGTAATGCTCTACCTTGAGTAGTCCAATGGCTATTGTACAGGGAGAACATCTCTGTAAAAAAAAATATTTCACTCTACATAATATCTCTATCTATAAAAGGCAGGATGTGTGTTTGTGTGTGCGTAATGAATGCATGGCCGCAATTTTCGACGGATTTGCACCAAAATTTACATGCACATACTCCAAGTTAGCAGGAAAGCCAAGACTGACTTTGCATTTCCCAACTCCAATCAAGAGTGGAAATAATAGATTTTTTCATGCTTCTACAGCAGTTTTCATGTAGTTTGCAGCCATTTTCTACTGGCCAAAGTGAGAGCCTATAGCTGACTGACACGAATGTTAACTAGCATGTTAGCATACAAAAAAAAATTGATAGCTGCATTCGTCACAAGTGGGAAAAATTTAAATCTGCGTGGCACTTTACTCTAATTGGTTCATTTGCTTGCTTAAACTCAACGTTGATTCTGATTCCGCAGAATTGGGTTGGGTGTGAAAAAGTATTTGTTGTTAACATTCTTTTTTCATTCAGTTTTTCCAGTTACGAGTCCTTTTTTAAAGCTGATCATTTTGTGTTCATTTTGTTTAGTTCTTTTTTCGTAACAGATTTAATGTTTAGTATAGAGCTTAGAAAAAATTTGCAGTGTGAGATAGGTAAGAAGTAAGGCATGTAGCAACATCAGCACGGCAAAGGGCACTCCTTTAAAGGCAAGGAAGGGCAAAATTATTTTAAGTCAAGTGATAGCGATTGCTGTATGAGTTGTACGATTTTTGAATCAAGCATGGGCAACGCCGGGCCATGCTGCTAGTAACTTGATATACCCAAAAGAAGCTTTATCAGTATTTTTAGTAAGATTAGAAATTATAAACTGAAATTCATACAATTTCTCATATCAATATAAGTATGCTCTGAGAAAATTACCAATGTCTGTTGGTTAACATTGATTTCATGATGAAAACATTGACTTGTGTATTAATGTCATACATTATTATCTCTATATGAATAACAAATTATGTTTTCTAATCTCTCTCTATTTTTCATCCAATATAATTTCTCTTTACTATAAACATTTTTTAGTCAACTAAAAAAGAAAATAACATCCATAATAATTTACATAATATGTATGTTATGATCATAGTCATCTGCTTATTGTAATTTTGATATGAAATTCAAAGTTACAGTAATAAGTCAGCATCTCTAGATGTAGTTCTGGTTGTTATTGATATTATTATCATTATTATTAGAATTATTATTAGCATTATTGTTATTATTGCTATTATTAATATTATTATTATCATTATTATCATTGTTATGCTTATTATCATTATTATTATTATTATCATTATTATCATCATCATTATTATTATCATTATTATTACTAATATTATTATCAATATTATTATTATCAATATTACTATCATTATCACTATTATCATTAATATCATTATTATCAGTATCATTATCATTAATATTATTATCAGTATCATTATTATCATTAATATTATTATTATCCCTATTATTATTATCATTATTATCATTAATATTATTATTATTATACTTATTATTATTACTGTTATCATTATTATTATTATTATCAATATTACTATTATTATCCTTACCATTATCATTATTATTATTATTATTATCATTATTAACAAAATCATTCACATAACTATTCCAGTATTTTGCAACATATTGAGAAGTGTATGATATAAGAAAAGAAGAAGGAATTATTATTATTATTATTATTATTATTATAATTATTATTATTGTTATTATTATTATTATCATAGCTCTGTCTTAGTTTTTTGTCTCATTTTCTGTTTCTTCATATGATAAACATTGAACATTGTTGTTTTTTTTTTTATAAAATATTGACACCAAAAGCTGAAGTAGTATTGGAATAACAGAAGATGCCCTCCAAAAATTAAATAAAGTATTAAAAAATAAGAAAATGTTATAAACACAGAAAAGAGAGCTGAACTGCAATGTAATAAAAACCTTCTTGTATGACAGTGAATATTGAACAATTTTGTCACAAATGAAGAAGAGACTTGAGGCAACAGAGATATTGTTCTACAGAAGGATGCTCAGAATACCTTGGGCAGAACATGATAGTAACAGGGAAGTTTTTAGGAAAATGAAAGCAAAAAGGACACTACCATTTTGAAACAGAAAGAGTCAGTTGAAATTTCTATGACGCAAAATGAGGAAAGAAGAATTAGAAAATTTGACACTCACAAGGCATAGTGAAGTCAAGAACGACAGAGGACAACAGCAAATAGTTTGCCTAATGAGCTTCTGTAAATGAATGGCAGAACAGGGACTGGTAAGAATAGCAAGTTGGGGAGAGCCATGATCACCCACGTCCTATAGAGGCACATGTGGATATCTATCTTTCTATGTAATAATTTAGATATAACTGGAAAAAGACAATATAAATAAAGAATACAGAAAAAAAATTGCCTAGATAAAGTCCATCAGAGGATGAAACATGTTTGCAAAGAAAAGTTTTCCTTTGTCTTTATTCATATATATATATATATATATATATATATATATGTAGATATATAAATTCTATATATATTTTATATATGTGTGGTACTTATTGGAAAGCACTCAATATCAGTGATAGCACTAACATATTTAGTTGAATGGATATGAGTTTGTGACTGTCGGTTTCACACTTATCTATTCAATATATATATATATATATATATATATATATATATATATATATATATAATAAAGGTACCAAATCCATTGGTATATAGCCCAAATGGATCCTCGTAATATAAAATATTAAACTGATCCACAAAATGATCTCAATTATTATAAAGCAAATAATAAACAATAAAATCCAAAATCACCTCATATGGGGAATAACCTATTTCAGCAGCTGAAAACCCCTGGTCATCTGTCTCATCAACCCCAGCATGGACAATATATATATAAATTTCAACTGACTCTTTCCGTTTCAAAATGTTAGTGTCCTTTTTGTCCTGACAGAAATAGAAATTTAACTGTGAAAGCTAATAAAAAAAAACAGTTGAAAACCTAATACAGAATCTATCCATTTCAATGTTTCAGTCAGATGAAAGCCACAAGGATGGAAATTACTTGTCTTAAAGGGTAGAATTTTTATAATATATATATATATGAAGAAATATAGTTTTAAGGTGTGCTATATTTATGGGATAAAGTGCTCAATATCAGAGATAGAGCATATGTAAATATAAATATAAAAGTGAACATTGAAGTCAACACTCAGAGGCGACAGGCTGTTTCATACTAGATGCAATCATCAGGCCTGATGATTGTGTCTAGCATGAAACAATCTGTTGCTTGTCGAGTGTTGACTTCTATGTTCACTTTTATCTCCCTCTCTCTCTGTCTCTCTCTTTCTCTCTCTCTCTCTCTATATATATATATATATATATATATATGTATATATACACATAGAGAGAGTGAGAGAGAGAGAAGATAGGTATTAAATGACTGTAGCACTTTCAGAACTCTCTGTAAGCTTTTGAATCTAGTACAATACATGAGGTGTAAGAGATTACAGGTGAGAAATTCATAGTTTTTTTTTTCTTCCACAACTGAAATTGCTTCTAGGTAGGAACAAAGGAGAAAAAAACTTTTGACTCCAGTCATTATTGCTCCCACTCCCCAACATTTCCCTGCCCACAAAAGTAAGTGGGTGGCAGATGATCTACACAGATAAAAGAAGAAAAAATTAACAGGTTAGTGTGATGAAAGTGTGCTAATATTTCTCTCCTCCCCTACCTGTAAATTGCGGGAGTGAACTGTAAGGTAAGTACTGAGATCTTGAGGACACTTGCTCGTAAACTATTTGATCATGCCAAAGAAGAGGTCTCGGTGACCTCGTGGTTACTTGCCTGTTAACTTGTTATAGAAAAAGGATCGGCTCGCTATATAAAAAATATGCCATCATTTAAACAGTTGTACATAATTAGTTATTTTTTTTACTGGTCGGTTTAAATACAAATCATTATTTGCTCTTTCTTATCACCAGTCATTTTGTTGTTAGTATGTAGAAATAAAATATAACAAAGGACATTAATCAACTAAATATACCTCATAATCAAGTTCTATTCATGAATAATTTCTGTTTTTATTTATCAATTTTATTCTTACAAAATAAAGTACAATTATATTTTATTATACAATTATTGTCATCATTTCCAATGATTCATTGCTCTTTGACACCTTTGAGTAAAATACTGCGCAGGTTTTGATGTGAATAAGTTTTTGACTAACTCTTGAATCTGGTTTTCATTAGAGAAAGTTTTCAGATCTTTTCTATTAGATCCCATACTTAGAAATAGCGCACCGAGTCGCACACATTTGGGGTGATCACAAAGGTCAACCCAACCGGTGTGGAATGGAAGGCTCTCAATCTGAAAGAATTTGGTGTAGCTATAAATTCTTTTTTTATTTTGGGGTGAATTAACAGAATAATTTAAATTAAGTTTTCCCAACAAAACGTTTTGAAGCAATTGTGAAACGTAATAATTGGTCAGTGCAAGGTCATGCCAATATGCCAGGTGGTGCAAGGTCAGGGCTTGTGTTGTCACAGAGAACAATATTTTTTAATCCACCATGTATGCTGCTACTGCTGTACAAAAACTAAGGTATATTAGGGTACTCCAAATTTATTTTTAACTGCCACATATGATCAATAATTTAGGTTAATCATTCAGTTAAGTGTCATACGTGATACATACTTGGGTGACATTGTCTCTTTTGATTCATGACTTTTGATTTCTTTCTTGTCAATCAAGGCTATAGGGCCCAGTCTGTCCTGCTATTCAACCCATAGTTAAGAGGATAAGGAATGGATTCATAGCTTTCCCAAGGGTATTTGTACTTAAGTGAATGTAATAAACCCAACTGGAATTGGAACTCAACTCTTTGATTTCTCACTCCAAGCAGTTACCCATTACATCACAAGTTAGTTCCCCAGAACGGAAACTATTTATGATTCAATCTAATATATTCCCTGTCTATATCTCTGAGATGAGGTATTGTAACTATTTATACTATTTACATTGTTCGGACTGTTGTCCTCATCTTTGTCGTCATATTCACAACGTTTCGGCCCCAGCATGCTCCGGTTTTCTTCAGGTGATTGAAATTTTGAACCGAATCTTTCATTTCGTCCACTGAGGTAGATTGTTCTAGTTCCACGTGCCATGCCTCTTTCGGATATCTCAGTCTCATTTTCACATGGTCCAGTGGATAAAAGCGTTGGTTGAAGTAATCCAGTGACTTGACCAAAATAGTTGGGAGTTCAATACCTGGCCACAGCAGAGGTGAACATGAACTTTGTTGAGTTACTGAAACTGAAACTGAGATATCCGGAAGAGGCGTAGCACGTGGAACTAGAACAATCTACCCGACGGACGAAACAATGGGTTCGGTTCGAAATTCCAACCACCTGAAGAAGGCCGGAGAGTACAACTGCCGAAACGTCATGAATATGACAACAAAGATGAAGATAAATATATTATATCAACAATTCTCAAACGCTAATGGTGCCAAATCGATCTATATACCTACCTATACGTCTATGTCTATTTCTGTTTACAGGAAATACATAAATTTCAGCTGACTTAGGTGATTAATCGAAACCTTTCTAAATTTAAATAATCATTTTTTTTTTGTTGTTGTTTAAATGTTATGCTCTTTTCAAGACATTGGTGATCAAACTTCTCCACTGATTGTTTTTTTTTTCCTTTTTTTTCTATTTTCCTTGAATTGACATTAATCTTGGGAAAAATTGTAAAGTGACTTCCCATTTCCTTCTCCCTTATCAACGCCATTAGAACCCCCACGTCTAACACTGGGCTACAGCCTAATCACGCTAGGGCCACAGTTTCACTACGTTAGGTGTCACTGCCCTGGTTCCTGTGTGAAGGAAGTTTTGTTGCTAGCCCTACACTCAACCGGTTTTGAAGTTGTAGTTGTCCTACATTGGTTGCCACCCTAGCGTACCCAGTCTGACCTGCGGTTTAACTTGTAGCTGTGGTATGGACGAAGAGATAGATTCATACTTTGTCCAAGAGTAGTTGTACGAAAGTGAATAAAATGAACTCGGTTGGAATTTGAACCCGGCAAGGCAATTCCATTTTTTTCTATTAATAACCGCTATACTGCACGCCGATCCATCGTTTTCTCGGCAGTTTTGAATCAAGCCTTCGCTTACTTACTGTCTAGAGCTAGAGAGTTAAGTCCTCACTGATGTTTAAACCATAACTGGGATGGTGGGGGGAGTGAATTTATTCTAAGGTCATTTGTGCGAAATTGAAAGCAGCAGGCTAGATCCGAATTTGAACACGGTTCGCTGATTTTATTTTTTCGTTCCAGTAATTGTTATGCTTCATGCACATTACCCGCAATACTTGATTAATCAGTACTTGATTAATAAACAATAAAGTTTTCTTAATAGGTTTAGTCACATCATCACCTGAATATTAAGATAAAACACTTTTTCTATCTGAGTGCCAACATTCACATAATGTTGTCCCACTTCTTTGAAGATATTCCGAACTATTCCTCTCGACCAAATAATTTTAAGGTAGGAAGTAATTGCACCAAAAAAGTGATCGGGAAAAATAATGGGAGAAATTTTATGATACATTAGGTTAGGAAAAGAAATGTGATATCTTTTGTTGCGGGAGTTTGCTGGTCGTGTTTAAGCTTTCAAACACGTGTCTCCTGGTTTATTTATCTCACAACAAAAATCGCGGGCTCGGAATGTGAGTCCGGGTAATAAAATATTAAGTAACAACACAAGTAAACTATATATATATATATATATATATATATATATATATATATATATATATATATATATATATAAACAAACAATAAGTATGAATTAACAAAACAAGGGTATACATAGTGTTGTAGAGTACGAAAGATTTTTCTTCCTCCGTATGAGTTCGAATCCTGGTCGCCAAGTGTTGTATGGCGTACGAAAGTTTTTCTTCCTCCGTATGAGTTCGAATCCTCGTCGTCAAGTGTTGTAGAGTGTAGAGTTCAGTCCGAAGTCGGGCTACCGGCTGATCGGCTGATCGGTTGAACTCTCTACCTTCGGTCGGGGAGGAACCCGAATGAGGCTACGCCGAAGGGCGGAGTCTCTTTCGGGGAGGTAAACCGATCCTGAACCCGTTTATACAGGTTCAAAGGGTATATTTTTTGTCGAGCACACGGGCTCGGAGATCCCACGGGCTCGGAGATCCCACGTTAAACCGGCCTTGTGCCACATGATGCCCTCGTGGGGGTGTGACTAAATACCGTAGAGTGTAGTGGTTTCACAGTGGAGGCTTGTATTTGTACTAAGTCGGTCCTAAAATAGGTTCGACGTACAAAACGTTAGGAACTTGATATAATAGGTAATGACGCAGTAATCTAGTTGTGGTGGCTGATACTTTAATATCCGACTAACGGTCGTCCGACATCGACTGACTGAACAACTCACTGCCGACCCAGCGACTGTTACTACTCCTACTTATTATAGGTGGGAGAGTCTATTAACAATAGAATAGGTGTGTTCCAGAATAACACATAGACAATAGAATCTGGTTGCGTGTGACAAAACAATGAATATGAATGAAGAAAAACATTTAAACTAGTGAAGTGTCTGTGTGTGTTTAGTTTGGTGTTGGAGAAAGTCCAAGAGAAAATGAAGCGAAAGTTGCGTATGACCGTGCGCGTTCCCCAGTGGGAAAGCGCTTTCCTCGTTCGACCTACATCTTACCGTCCCTGAGGGAAAAAGGAAAAAGTGGATGACAGGGAATGTCACTTCCTATTTATAGGCTTAGGGAGTGTCCTCTAGCGACGATTTTTTTTTAGGAAATTAAGTGGGGTAATCCACAATACTCCCCTCTAGATGGGGAGATTTCTATTCTGCCTATATGTCCATAAAGTTTGTATATTTGTTTTTCTCTCGTACGATGAAAGGAAAAACAGTATGTCAGAGAATGTCACTTCTTATTTATATGCTTAGGGTTCGTACTCTAGCGATGTTTTTTTATAAAGTAAGTGGGATAACTCCTTACTTTTCCCAACCTAAGTTTTAGAGAAAATGGAAACACAAAGGAAACTTATATTTAACACCAGGAAGAGTTATTTGAAATTTCTTGTGTATATAATGGGGAAAGAAGGCTTGGAAAATCTGATACACACACGACAGATTGAAGGCAAGAGAGACAGAGGAAAACAGCGCATAACCTACATACTGAGGAAAGAGGGCTTGGAAAAACTGATACTCACAGGACAGATTGAAAACAAGAGGGACAGAGGAAAACAACGCATAACATATTTGGTGAGCTTGAATAAATGGATGGTAGAACAAGAGAGGGATAGCAAAAAGACGAAATTTATTAAGAGCTACAAAGACAGGAAATCGGGGAGGGCCATGATCGCCTGCGTCCTGAAACGACACGGCACTTAACGTCACTGAGAGAGCAATATTTTTACTTTTTTAATTTATAGAAGTAAAATAATGCTTACTGGAGTTTTTAAAATATTATTTTATTACTGTAAACTATTTTTTATTCAGTAAATAAAAATGTTTTCTGTGTGAGTTTTTCTAGCCAGAAGTTCAAGTCCTGACTCTTCTTTGACATATTTTTAAACATTTTCCTGTGGCTTTTCCAAAATATTTATTCTTGACTTTTCTCTGTGACATTTCCCTATCTAACAAGCTTGTGTAAATGGTTGGTAGAACAGGGTTTTGGAGAGATAGCAAAAAGAGAAAATTTACTAAGCGTGAAGCAGCCTGTAACAGCCAGAGAACCTGTTTTCACAAGGAACATGAACGCCTTGTGTAGAAGACCCAAATAACTCCCAACATGACACTACTGAGTGGAGGCTGTGACTGGTGGGTGTTCATTTGTAGAGAGCCATGATCACCTTCATCTTAAAGGAACATGTCATATAGTAAAAGATGAAGTCTCTGGCAAAGTTAAAAAATGTAACTGGGGCAATATTTTTACTTATTTAAGTTATAGCAGTAAAATAGTACATTTATTAGAGTTTTTAAAATATTATTTTATTACCATTTCTTATTTTATTAAGATACATTCAGTAAACAAAAATATGTTTTCTGTGTGAGTTTTTGACATTTTTTAAAACTTTTTCCTATGACTTTTCCAAAATATTTATTCTTGACTTTTCTCTGGGATATTTCCCTATGAATTTTCCTTAACTTTTCCTTTGATTTTTCCTACGAATTTTATACTTTTTTCCTGTGATTTTTAAATGGATTTTCATATGGCATACTTGACTTTTCCGTGATTTTCCCTGTGACTTTTCCCAATGAATTTTTCCCATGACATCATCGTTAATTTTTTTCATATGACATTACATAGAATTTTTTCTTTAAACCATTTTTCTATGACGATAACCAAAAGTAGTTGAGTTGCCTGAGTTACTTAGATGAAGAACTTGCATTGTTAAATGAACGATCCTTTCTTTCTTATTAATTTTTATCATCCATGCTTGACTGGCTTCCAAGTACAGAAGATGCAAGTTCGAATCTCGTCAGAAGCCAGTCCTTTTATTTACAATTCATTCAACTTACTTAATGATCGCAGAATGTAAAGGATACCAACTGGCTTGTTGCGATAAAACGCATAAAAAGAAAGAATAGAGAAACTTGTCACTGTTACATTCTTCCTAAAACCAGATCTTCTTCTGCTTCATGCTACACTAATTTCCACCACTGGCCGAATGTGAACGCTCCGAACACCCAAAACAGAACTAAAAATCCGTCAGCTGCGCAAGGGCTCCGCACATATCTTCCGTTTTAACTCAAATTCGCAAATCAAAAATAAGCAATACAATCCCAAATTTCCACCCAGTAGCACACACTCTCATCTAAAGAAACAAAATAAAGACGGGAGTCGAAAAAAGGACATGAAAGCCCATCAAAGTGACACTCGGCAGATGGACGGCATTTTAGCTCGAGTTCACAGACTTCGTCGGAAAGCAACCTCCCATCTCCAAGAGACGTCAGACTTGGTCTGCTTGCTAACGCCGCCATCTCAGTAAATCACAGCTCATCCCCCATCTTCTTCTGTGCGCCTCGCCGGATGCCTTTTACAAATCCACTTTTACAACTTTTTTCATACTAGAGACATTTACACTGATCGTTCATTTATTGTATCTTATGTTAATAGAATTGTTTATTTCTTTAAATGTTTATTGTTTCTTCTTCGTTCTGCCAACATACGTTTATTATAACATCAAGATTAATAAATATTATGTTTGGTAATTAATATTTGATAAGCAAACAAGATGTTGTAGCATACCTACGGACGATAATGGGTATGCCCCCATTCCCATAAATACAGTAGTGAATACTGTAAGAGGGTCTAGACTTGGAGATTAATTTCTAGATGTGCTGGTCAAACTCTCTGCCTCCGAGCAGGGAGGATCCCCAGACGAGGCTATGTCGAAAGGCAGTGTCTCGTCTTGGGACATTGCTACCCGACCCCATTTTATACGGGGGCTTACGGGGGATTTTTGGCAGTGCCTACAGGCTCGGATACCTCACATTAAATTCGGCCTTTTGCCACATCTGAGCGCGTGGGCCAATTGGTAGATATCCTAGAGTTAGAGATTCATTGTGGAATTCTCTTTACTCACTTCTAGCAGTTGACTACTACTTCTACCGGCCGCTGGCGAATCCTTTAAGTGTTGTTCTTGTCCTAAGTATTATCGTTCATTACCAACCTTCGTTTGATTATTCTATTCAGTAACATTCCCTCGGTTAAAACAGAAGAAAATATGGTTAATAATTAATATAGAAAATAAAACCGGCCCTTTATAAATTTTAACTTTGTTCGTCGACCGATTTTAAGTCTATTTGGGTCTCTACTCGCTCCACACGAGTCGTTTACCGCCCATCTTGTTATAGTTAGAACGTCACTCGTTCTTGTTATACTCAGAACGTCACTCGTTCTTGTTATAATCTTTAATCTGTAAATAGTAACAAATTGATAACCGGATTGGCTTCTTTAATTTCAGAGTTATCAAAAACAACAGTAAAAAAACAGAATTGGTTTAACAAGTTTTTTTTACCTTTTAGTACAGGGAAACATAATGTAAAATAGAAACTAGGGAAGAGAATGTTTAGCCGTGAATGACTAACCGTTTTCAACAAAACCTACTGCTGTTAGCGCTCCTCCTGCTGCTACTCCTCTTGATGTAGGTGTATTGTTATGTCTTTCGTCCGACGGATGAGTTCAAACTTGTAGGGAAATGTTCTCCCTCATAACATTCAGTAATATTTTTCTTGGGAGCATTCAGCATCCTGAATACCAAGCATTTATCAGCCCAAATCACAGCTTTATGGGAATGGGCCCGATTTAGATGTGTCCGCATCTCGTTTCCGGTTCCTAAATCAACATAAAGACAAAAGTATCACTATTCTTTATCAATACGTTTCGTCCTCTGATGGTCTTTATCAAAGCGAATATAAGGAATTTATTTTGCTACATGTATTTATAAATAAAACATCGTTAGGTTTTCAAAATTCTCTCCATCTCAGAGCAGGACAGACTAGGTCCAATAGTTTGGTTGAAAACCAGTCTACAGCAGAAAGAAATGGCAACCTGCTGCTGGAAAATCTTCTGCCTAGTCAAGTATCGAAAGAGACATGATTGCCCAAGCGTGTATCATGTATGTCACTTAACGGACTGAATGACAGACATAAATATCCTTCAAGTGAATAAGGAATAGTTTCCTATTTGTCTTTATTCATATTGTCTTTTTACAGATATATTTTTTATTTATATCTTTATACACACACACACACACACATATATATATATATTATAAATTAATTGATTTAAAATATGTTTTTTCGCTACACAGTTCTAACCATGTTTCAAAAATGGAAGCTAAAAGCTTCGAATTTAATTTTGTAATTAAATTAAATCCATTTCATCCTCAAGCGAATTTTGGAGTAACTTATTTTTTAAAATTACTGGGTTTTAAAGCAACTGCAAAAATTTATAATTCACGTTTCCAACGATACAGAGAAATCCATTCATCCAGACAAGAAGAAGAATCTGTAATCCTGTTCAAATGACCGTCTATAAGTTTGAACCAGGTGATAGGCAAACCCATCTACTCCTATTGGGAGAGCAAAAAAACAAAACAAAACAAAACAAAAAAACAAAAATGAATCAGATTTCAGGTGACGACATCAGAAATACAAAGTTGAAGGAACAGGAAACAAGGGATAAACCTCTACTCATGTTCAAAAAATTGGGGAGGTGTATGAATCGGGCGATAGATTTTCTCGTTGAGAACGACTGATGAAGGTTTAGCGAATTTTAAGTTTATACTCAACAACCTGCACAAGTGAATTGCCTGTGCCCTGCAATGCACACCCTCTATGTCACCATATCCTGTCCTGCTACATTGGGTTTCACATGTAAGATGAGGCTTTAATCGCAGGCTTTTTTTTTGTTTTTGAATAGGAGTTTTCAGTCTAGCTTCAATAAGAAACTTCTTTGCTTTTTCCAACCCTCTTCAGGCCGGTTTGAATTCAGAGTTTTCCTTTTCCTAGACTGGTTGCCGACCAAGGTTATAAGGGACAGTATGGCCTTGTATTTACCTATAACTATGAGGAGAAGAGATGGATTAATACCTCCCTCAAGAGTATTTACTCGTAAGTGAACGTAACGAACTTGACTGGAATTTGAACTCTGCTCTTCTTTTTCTTATTGTGAGCCGTTATCCTTCGTACCACCCTCACACCCAAGCTTCTTAAGTGATCACTATCTAGGTACTGACTCACTCGGTAATCAGCCGAGAAGTGATGTTTCAACGTGACATGGCCGGAAGATATTCACCACATTGTGCTTTACACCTGATTATTGTAGTATTTTTGTAAATCAATTAACATTTAAGAACGATTTTTCCCAGGGCATGCGTAAAATTACATTTTACAAGAATGAGTACAACATAGATAGATAGATAGATAGATAGATAGATAGATAGATAGCATTTCCCAAAAGAAGCAACAGGTCACCCAAGGGGGTGTAGTCAGTTATGATAACGAATTATAATTAACAGAGTGAAAAAAAAAACAAAAAAAAACATAAGCAAAGAAACACCTCGATGTTACCTAGAAAACGTCATGCGTATCTCTGTACCTATTCAGAAGACTATCAACAATTAATTGGTCAAACAAGAAGACGTTAAAGAACAAGTTTGATTTCTCCATGTTCCCGGGCCAAAATGAGTGCAAATCGGAGGCGGGCATGTATTAATCCTCCATGTTTCTGGGCCGATGAGAAATTTAAGTCAGTGGGAAATCTGTGTTGGACTGTTGACTCACTTGACAAGTATTTTCAGAAAATAACTGGCTGGACTTGCGTGTTTTCTGCTTGGCTCTCGTAACAAGTCTTGTAAAAAAATAAAAGAACAAATTTTATCCCTGGCCGTGTGTATTCATGCGAGTGAATGAGTCTGTCTGCTTATATATATATATATATATATATATATATATATATATATATATATATATATAGGTAACTATACTCGTTTCGAAAAACCCTCGAATTTTTGATTTGCCAATAATCAAATCAATCTCGAGGGAAAAAAAGGTTTTAAAAAAAGAAAGAGCTATAAACATGAAAGTCTGTCGAAAAAAATGGCACAGATACAGGTTAAAAGCCCAAAGAAAAAACCCCGACACGAGAAACAACTAACAAAAGAGCTCAATACAACCGTAGAGCGGACCCAGATAAACCTAGTAAGCCAGACAAACCTACCCAGGTTTCACTAGGTTTATCTATGTTGTATACAACCTGTCATTACAGATCTGAGCGTGCACACGTGTGTTTGTGTCTTATGTGAATACTATATATATATATATATATATATATATATATATATATATATATATATATATATATATATATATATATATAACGATAATAAGAAGACGGAGACTTTAATTATCCATTTCCATTATAATTTATTTCGTGAACACCGACATATACAACTCTTCAGTGTTCACGAAATTAAATATGATCGAAATGGATAATTAATGTCTCCGTCTTTTTATTATCATTATAATGCTCTGTAATTCTACATTGAGCTTTCCCATGATTTATATCCTCCTTGGAATTATCCCTTCCAGTCATAAACTGGTAATACATTTATATATATATATATATATATATATATATATATATATATATATATATATATATATATATATATATACATTTTTTAATCAGATGTACATTTTTTTTTCTTTGCGTGCGTGTCGTAGGTAAATACCCATTTGGGAGAAGCTTTGAAAAGCTTCTTTGCATATATGCTTACTTCTTTATAATTCTTTCAGGTTCAAACCAGGTGCCAGGTAGTTGTTACTGGAAGTGGAAATCAAATGAGAGCGAATTTCTTCAAACTTACAGAACTTTCTTGAGTATGTTGTAGTGAGTCCCGATAAGGACAAAATAAAATAAACTATAAAAATAGAATATATAAACAAAAATAAAAATAAAAAATAAAAAGGATAAAAATTAGAATAAGTGACTTTTATCACCCTTCTCTCTCTCTCTCTCTCTCTCTCTCTCAAAACGTCTCTGTCTCTACTTCTCTCAACTAATGAAAAGGCAACCCTCAAATAAAAAGGAAAAGAAGAAAAGACTGAATCCGGTCGAAAAACACCGGAAGTTTGCAAGATCAGAACTTACTTATTTGTGACCATAAAATACCAACAATCATAAAAATGAAAAAAAGAAAGGAACGCCGGAAAATAAAATAATTTGGGCCAATCAAAACAATTATCACAAGGTGACGTTTGATGTTAGCCGAAACTAATGTCCGCGCCAAATTCTCAATCCTGGCCAAACAGATATAAAAGTGACACCTCTTGGCTAGAAGCAGATAGGACGAGGAGAGAACGAAACAAAAGAACGTTACCGTGTAGAAACTAGCCATGCATGACGTGTGAAGAAATAGTTAAAAAGTCAAATGCTAATGAGATTCTTGCCCTGTTCAGGGCCGAGAAAACACACATTAGATTGACAATGGCCTATTTCAAAGATGACTACGACTGCTATCAAGTGCTCTCTTCCCAAAATTCTCGAATACCAGGCTGAAACGGATATTTCTCCAGACTACTACCAAGATCCGCCTTATTAATGAAATTTTTGCTACGCCAAATTGCCAAAGGACTCACTCATCGATCTAAAGAAAATAAATAAAAATATATTGTTTATTTTAAACCAGTTCGTTTTATTACCGAAGTTCCGATAAAATGATTATCCTACCACCAATCCACACTGGTGAACTTCCAACGTGAACATACCACAATGGCATGGTTTTTCCTTTCATCTCAAGTTCTTCCATCTTTATCACTCAGGTCTTTTAGGTGCTTCCCACTATACCAGGTGGTATGAGCGTGTGGGGAAAAGACGGAAATAAACACTAAGACAGTCAAACACCAAATGACACAAAATGGTTTCTGAGTTGGAAAATTGAGCATTCTTCTGGTAAATAAATTAATGCTTTGAAAATTTTCAAACAATGTGTTGCGTTCCTCCCAACAATAAAAAAAATACTTCGTTATCACTTTTTAAGGTATTTAAGTAAAGTTTCTAGATGCATAAACCAGTAAGGAGAGACAGACGGCAACAGTTCATGATGCTCAAAAAGAAATTCCCTTATCAATTCACCTGTCTTCCTTATCAAAGCTACATGACACTTACACTTTCCCCATGTTCTCCCTTGCTTATTTCTCACACATATGCACAAAGAAATCGCGTTTCTTTTCATCTTAACAAACAACTACAAACAAGGTATGTAAGAACTTTAACACGCATACGTGCTAAGAAAAATTTAGTTGTAAAAAATACGAAAATAAAAATATCTGATATTTTTATATTTAAAAACCTTTTTTGCCTTTTTTGTTGTTGTTGTGGGCTGAATCAATTCTCTACAACAAGTGTAATAGCCTCGTTCAAACCGCTGATCATGCCAGGTTGTGCCCTCTCTCCCAGAAACTTTAAGTAAGGTGCGCTCAGTATAGTTGGTGTTAAAAACACAGGTGGGTTCTGTGGGTATTGAATCCAATAAGGATTAGCTAGCTACCTTCATAGACGGGTATACTCAGGTAATGTACATTCAGCTATGCATGTATTATAAGCATAATCCTTTTATTCCACAACTCTTTTAGTTCTCAGGCAAGGTACTGGTATTTTGAAGAATTTTTAATTTTTGTAGAGATTATATATAGTAGCAGAAACCAACCATCTAGTAACAGAAGCAGCAGACTGGTGCCTTTATAAACTCATGCTTTCAAAAAGAAACTCTCTCTTCTTTTGCCTACTCCTCTAGAACAGGTTATGTAAGTAGTACTTTCTTTGTTTCAGAATGGTCAGTTCCCTGTACCACTCCAAAAGGGGTTTGACAGGCCAAAATTGGATTACTGCTGCCATATATGAGCAGGAGCTGGACAGTAATCACTTTCTAGTCCAAAAACATCTCCCCATCCTTGTGGGTGGCAAATTATTTTCCACCCTACAACCCCTTTCCTCACAGATAAAACATCGCAAATGTCTTGCTGCTCTAGCGCTATTTCCATGGAAAGCGCTCAGACAAACTACATTCCTAAGTTCTGCCAGTTGTAACATTCACGGCTAAGACCAGCCATGCCACGCCCATTTTAGGGAACCACCCTTATTTCCTTCATATTGCATTGGTGAGATTTAAGTTCCACTTGACCAGCTTCTTCCCATGAATTGCTGCTTTGTGGGACCGACTCCCAAAATGTTTCACTGATTACTGCAATCTTAACCTGTTCAAATCTAAGTTTAACTGTTAGCTTCCCTACATATCCCCATAAAATGTGCCCCTTACTCTATAACCATCTGCCTTGTAAGAGGATAAACAACATTATAAAAAAAAGTAGACACTTGGTGTACCGTTTTGTCAGTTAAATTATTATTCTGTTTCATAGGAGTAACTGTTTTATAAAATTTCATCTTATCTTATATTTTATTCTGTATTGTTTTTGTTGAAAATCTGTGTGGTGAACTTGAGAAACCTAATTTCTGGAAACTACCATCAATATTAGAAAGATCTATAACAGTTAGTGGATTTGAGAAAACTAATTTCTGGAAACTACCATCAATATTAGAAAGATCTATAACAGTTAGTGGATTTGAGAAAACTAATTTCTGGAAACTACCATCAATATTAGAAAGATCTATAACAGTTAGTGGACTTGAGAGGTCAGATTTTCTAAAAAAACTCCTTTAAGAAAAAGATTTTATAAATTTCAACTGACAGTAACTCTGTTTGGTCAATGAATGTTTCCTGTATTAGACTTTCAGGACAAAGGTGTCTATGACTCACCATAGATTCCTTTTCTTTGTTATCTGTGAATGTGAAAGGGAAGTTAAAATGATCAAAGAAGAAAATACAGGAAAGAAGCAAAGAAAGAAAGTGGGAAGAAAAGAAGATAAGGAGAGAGTAGGGCAAGAAAAATGGGAAAAAAGGAAAGGAAAGGGGATTGAGAGAAATATAGATAGAAGGTGAAATGAAGGGGAAGAAAAGAGAAGTTAATAGAAAAGGAAGAGGAAGAAAAGTAAAATTATAAATAATGATGGATAGAAATAAAATGGATAAAAATTAGAGAGAAAAATGAAAAAGA
Source organism: Acanthosepion lycidas (assembly GCA_963932145.1). Lineage (NCBI taxonomy): Eukaryota > Metazoa > Mollusca > Cephalopoda > Sepiida > Sepiidae > Acanthosepion > Acanthosepion lycidas. The sequence continues at coordinate 970,290 of OZ010605.1, forward strand.
TAATAGAGGAAGTGGAACAAAAACAAGAGAGAAGGGAGAGAAAAATATGAGAGAAAGGAGAGAAAAACAAGAGAGAAAGGAAAGAAAAAATAAGAGAGAAAAACTAGAGAGAAAGGAGAGAAAAATAAGAGAAAAAGTAGAAAAAACAAGAAATAAAGGAAAGAAAAAATAAGAGAGAATGTAGAAAAAACAAGAAAAGGAGAGAAAAAGAGGGAAAGGAGAGAAAAAATAAGAGAGAAAGAAAAGAAAAACAAGAGGGAAAGTGGAAAAAACAAGAGAGAAAGGAGAGAAGAAACAAGAGAGAAAGGAGAGAAAAAATGAGAGAGAAAAACTAGAGAGAAAAAATAGGAGAAAAAGTAGAAAAAACAAGAGAGAATTGAAAGAAAAAATAAGAGAGAATGTAGAAAAGCAAGAGAGAAAGGAGAGAAAAATAAGAGAAAATGTGGAAAAAACAAGAAAAGGAGAAAAAAAGAGGGAAAAGGGAGACAAAATAAGAGAGAAAGGCGAGAAAAAATAAGAGAAAAAGTAGAAAAAACAAGAGAGAATTGAAAGAAAAAATAAGAGAGAAAAAAACAAAAACAAGAAACAAGGGTAAGAAAAAATATGAGAGAAAGGAGAGAAAAACAAGAGAGAAAGGAAAGAAAAAATAAGAGAGAATGTAGAAAAGCAAGAGAGAAAGGAGAGAAAAATAAGAGAGAATGTGGAAAAAACAAGAAAAGAAGAAAAAAACAGGGAAAGGAGACAAAAAATAAGAGTGAAAGGAAAGAAAAACAAGAGGGAAAGTAGAAAAAACAAGAGAGAAGGGAGAGAAAAATAAGAGAGAAAAGAAAGAAAAAACTAGAGAGAATTGAAAGAAAAAATAAGAGAGAATGTAGAAAAGCAAGAGAGAAAGGAGAGAAAAATAAGAGAGAATGTGGAAAAAACAAGAAAAGAAGAAAAAAGAGGGAAAGGAGACAAAAAATAAGAGTGAAAGGAAAAAAACAAGAGGGAAAGTAAAAAAAACAAGAGAGAAGGGAGAGAAAAATAAGAGAGAAAGTGGAAAAAACAAGAGAGAAAAGAAAGAAAAAACAAGAGAGAAAAGAAAGAAAGAATAAGAGAGAAAAGAAATAAAAAGAAAAGAAAAAGCAAGAAAGAAAAGAGAAATAATAAGAAAAAGATAGGAAATGGAAAAAGAAAACGTAAAAGAAAAAACTTTCAAGTAAATAAAAGAGATTTTTTTGCTGCATGATTCATATTTTTAGGACATCAACAGAAACTGGAAGATCTAGTCTTCTTTTTCAATTACCAGTTGATTAATGGCTGAGTAAATACGAGGTGGGCGCTGAAAAGTTCATCCTGAGAACCAAATAGAGATTAAAAAAATATATAATTCTGATGCTTAGTCATGTGTTCAGATTTTGGGTAGTGTGCATGAGAATATTCAGCACCCCACCCCTACTGTAGGTATTTCTTCACTGTTAACAGGTTACCTTGTAGTGCTCAGATAATCCACTATCAGGGCAAGCTTTCAGTTTACGAATCAACTCTTGTGTCTAATTGACCTCCATACTTGGGTAACGAACTGTCATTTTATCAAATGTATACAACAGCGTGCTTCACAGGGAATAGCACTGATTTTTATTATCTTGTGACTTTCTTAAAAATTCAGTTGTATTTGTAACATTTATTTTGATATATTTTTATATATTTTGCATATTTTTATACATTTTTATGTTTCACTGCACTTAAGTCACATAGAAATAGCAAAAGATGTCAACCAAAAGAAAAAGCATTAACAATTTTTAGAGAATAGCAATGATTTTTCCAGATATAAATTCTACTATTTAACCCATAGTTGAGGGGAAAAGGTGGATTCATATGTTTCCAAAGGTATTTGAGCATAAGAGAATGTAATGAATCCAATGAGTAATTTGAACTTAGCTCTTCGATTCTTATTCCAAGCTGCTATACATTATACCAACTTCACATCCTGTAGTCCTGTATTCAACATGCCATCCTCACATCCTGTACTCCTGTATTCAACATACCTTCCTCACATCCTGTACTACTGTAGTCATCATGCCCACTTCACATCCAGTACTCCTGTAATCATCAAGCCATCCTCACATCCTGTACTCCTGTATTCAACACACCATCCTCACATCTTGTACTACTGTAGTCATCATGCCCATTTCACATCCTGTACTCCTACACTTATCAAGGCATACTCACATCCTGTACTCCTGTAATCATCAAGCCATCCTCACATCCTGTACTCCTGTATTCAGCACACCATCCTCACATCTTGTACTACTGTAGTCATCATGCCCATTTCACATCCTGTACTCCTACACTTATCAAGGCATACTCACATCCTGTACTCCTGTAATCATCAAGCCATCCTCACATCCTGTACTCCTGTATTCAGCACACCATCCTCACATCTTGTACTACTGTAGTCATCATGCCCATTTCACATCCTGTACTCCTATACTTATCAAGGCATACTCACATCCTGTACTCCTGTAATCATCAAGCCATCCTCACATGCTGTACTCCTGTATTCAACATACCTTCCTCACATCCTGTACTACTGTAGTCATCATGCCCACTTCACATCCTGTACTCCTGTAATCATCAAGCCATCCTCACATCCTGTACTCCTGTATTCAGCACACCATCCTCACATCTTGTACTACTGTAGTCATCATGCCCATTTCACATCCTGTACTCCTACACTTATCAAGGCATACTCACATCCTGTACTCCTGTAATCATCAAGCCATCCTCACATGCTGTACTCCTGTATTCAACATACCTTCCTCACATCCTGTACTACTGTAGTTATCATGCCAACTTCACATCCTGTACTCCTGTAATCATCAAGCCATCCTCACATCCTGTACTCCTGTATTCAACACACCATCCTCACATCTTGTACTACTGTAGTCATCATGCCCATTTCACATCCTGTACTCCTATACTTATCAAGGCATACTCACATCCTGTACTCCTGTAATCATCAAGCCATCCTCACATCCTGTACTCCTGTATTCAGCACACCATCCTCACATCTTGTACTACTGTAGTCATCATGCCCATTTCACATCCTGTACTCCTACACTTATCAAGGCATACTCACATCCTGTACTCCTGTAATCATCAAGCCATCCTCACATGCTGTACTCCTGTATTCAACATACCTTCCTCACATCCTGTACTACTGTAGTTATCATGCCAACTTCACATCCTGTACTCCTGTAATCATCAAGCCATCCTCATATCCTGTACTCCTGTATTCAATATGCCTTCCTCACATCCTGTACTCCTGTACTCATCAAACCAACCTCATGTCCTGTACTCCTGTAATCATCAAGCCATCCTCACATGCTGTACTCCTGTATTCAACATGCCTTCCTCACATCCTGTACTACTGTAGTCATCATGCCAACTTCACATCCTGTACTCCTGTAATCATCAAGCCATCCTCATATCCTGTACTCCTGTATTCAACACGCCATCCTCACATCTTGTACTACTGTAGTCATCATGCCTATTTCACATCCTGTACTCCTGTAATCATCAAGCCATCCTCACATCCCGTACTCCTGTACTCATCAAACCGACCTCACATTCTGTACTCTGTCTAAGCAAGAAAACATATCAAATAATTTCTATTAGTATTTGCTTATTTGTTTTATATTTTGGAAAAATTTTTTTTCTGTACTTGAATTAAATATGTTAATTAATAACATGAAAATTTATTTTGTGAAGAAGCCAAAAAGTTGGTCATGCCAATGTATATATGACAACTTCTACTAAGAATCTGGCTGTGCACCTGAAGCCCAACAGCTCCTTGGATAATCCATATCCATAAGGAAATTCATTACCGTTACAGGGAAGTAAATATCTGAGAAATGTTTTAATAGCAGTTGAAAAAAATGCTAGTAAAATCTGGTCACATAGAAGTAGGAAGAGAAAAAGATACAATCCTAAAGCTGCTATCCATTACTCTTCTCACACATCGTTTAAAATAAGTTGAAATTTCTGGAATCATGAAGAAAGAAGACCTGGAGATGTTGACATTCAATGGGCATATTGAAAGCAAGAGAGACTCATGTAAACAGTGAGCTCCGTACCTAACAAGCTTGTGCAAATGGATAACAGAACAGGGAGCAGAAATAGTATATCTTTCTCTCTCTCTCTCTACATCACTCTCTATATCTCTCTCTTGCAATCTTTCTATTTCTCTCTCTACATCTCTCTCTCTATATATATATCTTTTTTCTCTCTCTCTCTATATATATATATCTTTTCTCTCTCTCTCTCTCTCTATATATATATATATATCTTTTCTCTCTCTCTCTATATATATATATATATATATATATATATCTTTTCTCTCTCTCTCTCTCTCTCTCTCTATATATATATATATATATATATATATATATATTTTCTCTCTCTCTCTCTCTATATATATATATATCTTTTCTCTCTCTCTCTCTCTCTCTCTCTCTATATATATATATATATATATATATATATATATATCTCCCTCTCTCAATCTCTCTATTTCTTTCTCTACATCTCTCTCTGTATATCACTCTCTTTTTTTCTCTCTCTCTATATATATCTATATCTCTCTCCCTCTCTCTCAATCATTCTATCTCTCTCTATATATATCTCCCTCTCTCTCTCTCTCTCTCTCTATATATATATATATATATATATATATATATATATATATATATATATATCCCTCTCTCTACATTTCTCTCTCAATCTTTCTATCTCTCTCTATATATTTTTCTCTCTCCACATCTCTCTCTATATCTCTCTTCATATCTCTCTCAATCTTGGTAAGAGCGACAAATGGTAGGAAGTTGTGGAAAGCCATGACTGCTCATGTCATAGACATAACCAACACTGATTTAATGTACATTCATACCATTTACAGTGTTTAACTGTTTACAATAAAATGTTGCTCTTCAATAGGTAAACGCAGAAATATATATGGTGATTGTCTAAGCATAGCATAGATGTGGCACAAGGCTGAAAGTATGCAGCACCCAGTGAGGATTGAGCTAACTATTCAGTTGTAATTGTTCTAATGAGGCAAGCTTGATAACCATTACTCACGTCAAGGTGCCGAAACACTGAGATGGATTCAAATCTTTACTTGAACAAAAGATTTCAAAAAATGGTGATGTTTTCTCAGAGACTAGAGGGTCCATATAGAGCTAGTGCTTATTCCTTGTTTCTCTATGGCTAAGCAAACAGGTCTTATATAGCACTCCTTTGATAATTTTAATCCCCCCCCCCACCCAACTGGGCTGGTACAAATTTATAAACCTGGTTAGAGTGGGAAATTGCTGTACCTTTCCTAATGGTAAACTGACCAGGTTTGAATTAATGAACTCAGAATCGAGAGTCAAGCCTAGTGTTTCTTAATCCTTTTGCCCAGTGCCCCCTTTTCACCATAAATCAGGATGCCATTCACTCTCTTTCGAAGAGTGTCTGACTCAAAATATTCATTCCAAATAATATAGACAAGGTGTCCATAAAGTTCATGTGCACTTTAAAAAATTTATAACTTTATAGAAATAATTTGTGAGAGGGATTAGAAAGAAGTAAAACTATATATTTTAAGGTTTTATTGAAATTTTATTTAAGTTTCCACATGCCCTCCATCATTAGCAATACAAAGGGTAATACGATTTTGCAGTTCATGGAAAACATTTGCTAACTGATTTACAGTAAGGACTGGAATCACATTAGTTATTTTAGCTATACTTAAAAACTAGGTACATTAAACTTTATATCATTTTTTACAGATTATTTCTATTGCAAATACAAATAAAGTTATAAATTTTTTAAAGTGCACCCAAACTTTATGGACATCCTGTATAATTGAAAATCTTCATTATTTTCTCTGTTAGTATATATACATTTACATGGATTATTTTTATAGTGACAAAAACACAAAAGCTAGCGGAAAGAAAATTTAGCATGACCTGTCAGTTGCACAGACTGATGCGCATTGCAGTATTAGCTGCCTTGGGCAGTTTGAAAGTTAACATTTTGAGTTTACCAGTCTATGGCCCCAATTCCACCCTTGAAAACCTGAAATGCCCCAGATGAGACATTTTAGTTTATAATATAAATGTTTTAAAGTTAAAATTCATTTTAAAGAATAAAGAGAGAATTTTAATTGCTTTTATTGTAATTCAATATATATATATATATATATATATATATATATATATATATATATGTATACAAAGAGAGGAAGACAAAGATAGAATTTGAAGGAATTATAAAGAAACTTCTAGAGAATTTACGACAATGATAGAGAAAGAGAGAAAGAGAGAGGTAGATTTATAGAAAGATAGAGAGAGACAGAGATTGAGATGTAGAGATAGAGAAAGATATATAGAGATGTAGACAGAGGGAGAGAGATATATATATAGAGAGAGATATGGAGAGAGATGTAGAGAGAGATAGAAAGATTGAGAAATAGATCTAGAGAGAGGAAGATATATATATATATATATATATATATATATATATATATATATATATATAGAGTGAGAGAGAGAGAGAGAAAGATAGAGAGAGAGATGCAGAGAAAGGGAGAAAGATAAATGAGATATAGAGAGGGAGATGTAGAGAGAGCAAGAGAAAGATTGAGAGAGAGAGGGAGAGAGTGATATATGGAGAGAGTGATATATATAGAGAGGGAGATGTAGAGAGTGAAAGAATGAGGGAGATGAAGGGAGAGGGAGATATATATATATAGAGAGAGAGAGACATATAGAGAGAAAGATAGAAAGAGGGAGATATATATATATATAGAGAGAGAGAGATGTGTAGAGAGAAAGATTGAGAGAAAGATTGAGAGAGAGAGAGAGAGATGCAGAGAAAGGAAACATATTTTGTGAGTACATATATTTGAGGAAAATTCTTGTTATATTTTTTCTTCTACAGGCCTAGATATCAAGAATTTTTATGAAAGAAAATATACCTACCAAGAGGAATCGAACTTGTACATTCTTTTTCATTTAGGGTAATAATTTTTAAGACAGATATGCCATAACAATCAGGCCACTGGAAATCATCACAGCAAAGCAAATGTTCAATTACTTTATTTAAGAAATGCACAATATTTAAGAAATTATTGAAAACCAATACAGGTTGGAAGGCACATTTTCTTTTGTAAGACTTCTTGATCTCTAGGCTGGTAGACATTAATTTTACCTCAAGGATACATGGCTGAATGGATAAAGGTGTTCATTGAATCCAGCGTCTTGACCCAAAGAATTGTGAGTTCGATACCTGGTCACAGCTGTGAGAGTTGAGATAAAGGGAGATAACTGATACTCAGACATCCAGAAGAGGCATGGCTCATGGAACTAGAACAATCTGCCCTAGTGGGCAAAGAAAATTTTAATCACCTGAAGAAGGCCAGAATGTGCAATATGGCACAAAGATGAGGACAACAGTCCGAATTGTGTAAATAATTAATTTTACTGCATAAAAAAAACAGATATCTACTTAAACATGTACCCACTAAATATAATAAGAGAGAGAAAGGAAGACAGATGGAGAGAGAGAGGGTGGAAGAAAGGGGGAGATAGATAGAGTGAAAGAAAGAGAAAGGGAGAAAGGGAAAAATGAAGAGTGATAAAGAGAGAAAGGGAGGGAGAAGAAGAGAGAGATTGATAGAGAGAGATAGAGAGATAGAAAAAGAGAGAGCGGCAGGGAGAGAAAAGAAGAGATAGATATAGAGAGAAGAAAAGTGAGTGAGAGAGAGAGAAAAAGGGAGAGAGAGAGAGAGAGTGAGAGAGAGAAAAGGGGAGAGAGTGAGAGAGAGAAAGGGATAGAGTAAGAGAAAGGGAGAGAGATAGAGAAAGAGAGAGAGAGAGGGAGGGAGGGAGAGAAAAGGAGAGATAGCTATAGAGAGAAAGAGAGTGTGTGAGAGAGAAAAGGGGAGAGAGATAGAGAGAGTGGAAGAGAGAGAAAGGGATAAAGGAAGATAGAGAAAAGGAGAGAAATAGAGTGAGATAAAGGAGAGATAGAGATAGAGATAGATAGATAGATAGATAGATAGAGAGAGAGAGAGAGAGAGAGAGAGAGAGAGAGAAACACCACAAATGTGAAAAACTTTAACTTGGTCAGCCCAAAATGTCAGTTTAGTTGAACGAAATGAAAAAAAAAATACCTGAGAAACAAAACAGTCATAAAGCAGTTTGAGGGAAAGATTTGCGTCTTTGACAAATGTTACTCCCAAAGCAAACAAATCATTAATTGTCATTAAACGATGACAAGTGACCATTGGATAGTATTTTTAAAAGCATAAAAGAGAGATAGACAACCAAAAGAGAACATGAGAGGTGTGAAAGCCTTGTTTAAGGCCTTGCTATACACCAAAGCTTTAAACCTAATTTTTTACTAAAGTTTGCTCAATACAGAGCCCAAGAGCCACTCAAGGTAAAGAGTTACTGAATGAGGTTTGTGATATGGCAATTTTCTAAACATAGCTCAGATGGGGCATAAGGTCAAAAATATGAGGCACCTAGTGAGGATCAAACTAACTATTCTGTCATAACTAATCTAACAAGAAAAACTTGCCAACCATTGCACCATATCAAAGTGATATGAATATAAGAGAAGGAAGTAAGAAGTAAAGTTTATGAGGATACAGTAGATAGACAATGACTGACTCTAGATTTTGAATGGTTGATTGGTTTTTTACGGCTTATCAACCTTTTGCAGGTTATTTAAAGCCAGAAAAATATTTTTGGATTGTAAGAATATTTTGGAGATAATAATGATTTACTGATAAAAGTTCTACTATTTAACCCATAGCTGGGGGAGAAGGAATGGATTCATATCTTTTCCAAGTCATGTAAGTGAATATAATGAATCTGACTGGAATTGGAACTCAGAGATCTGAGTTCCAATTTTGAGCCGTTATCTATTACACCACCCACACATCCAAGTATACAGCACCTGATATTCCCATGTGGTCACACATCTAGGTACAGATTAAGCTTGAGGTTGCCTAAGTTCAGTGATTGGACAATTTAAACTTTAAAAAAGATTATCTCCACTTTGAATAAAGTCATGCCATCTGGACATACTGTGTTGATTATCAGCCTTGGCTTATATGCCTTTGTGTGGATTTTTACCTGTTTCTCAAACTTAAAACATGCGTTGGTTGACTTATATTCAGATTGGTCTATACATGAGTATATATAAAACTAATGAAAGGTCTTGAAAAATTTTAAATAAATACAATCTCAACTATCCAATCAGAGGCTTTTCCACTTTTTTTTTATATAACCTTGGAAAATCAGCTCATCGTAATTAATCTAGAAAGACAAGCTTGTTAACCATCTTGAATGCATTTAAGCGAGAGATTTTTTTTTATTCTAACAGCCAATAATCATTGAAATTATTCTGCTGCTGCACAAGGCCACACTGACTGAGGTTTCATCCCACTTCTGACAGTAATTAAATAGTAATGATGTTGGTTATTTGAAAAGCCATATTATTAAATAGTAATGATGTCGTTTAATGAAATAATCAAATTATTAAATAGTAATCATTTTGGTTATTTGAATGATCAAATTATTAAATAGTACTTTTACAACAGATTCAAGAACTTTTACAATAGATTCAAGAACTTTTACAACAGATTCAAATAAAACAACAGGAAAATTTTACATAAATGTTTGTCCATGTTTGAATTTCCTCAGTTCACAAGATATTGGTAGATACTAGTCTAATATGTATATAAGAAGTCAAGACTTATTTTATAAAGTCCAGCATTATCAATGACACTGAAATAAGAGAAATTTAAGAAATGAAAGTCATATTGTCTATGATGATGATGCTGATTTTGAAAAATAATGGTTTTTTTTTTAACATAGAAGAGTTTTAAAAAATATTTTAGAAATGTTGATTTTAATAACAGAATCAGAAAAATAAGAATGAATAGCTTATATTTCCCATGGAGATAACAATGCACCCCACCCCACAAAAAAAATTCATTTCTCAGGGTAGTTTAAAAATAATACGAAAACCAAATTGAACTGGAATCTCAGGATGTTTTATTTTGTATGTACATTTTTTAATATCATTATCACCAGAGTAAACAATTTCTACAAAGCAGTCTCTAGGATTATTTTTTATCACAGATCAACCCAATCCAATGCAGAAGGAAATTTGCCAGTGGGGGTGGGGTTTAAAAAAGGAAAATGTTAGCTAAATACCAAGCTCAGACCACAGGCCAAACAATGCGGATGTTGTCCTCTTTTATAGGCGTATTTCTGTTCCAGCTGAAATTATTTGGACAGTACAGTCATTAGGTTCTGTTTGGCTTAATGTAATTTTCTTACTTGTGAAGTTGAAATTATTCCTTTGCTCAGATTTTATACTGGATAAGTTTATGAAAAATCAGGTTTTGTAAACGAAATAGAAGAAAGGTGTCAAATTGTTTTTTGAAATAAGAAAATATTTTTTGATTATGAAAAAAAATGAAGGATGAATAACTGTAGCCTAAAACATTAACAAAGTTCTTTATTCACCACTGTTTCCCTCTTGAAGTATTTGTATTGATGGAACACTGTACACAATATATTCTATGATATATGTTTCTGTATTTTGAAGCTAGTTGCTGTATCATCTGTTTTTGAGCACTTTGGAACAATGTCAAGGAATCGATAATAATCAAGTGGGTTGCAGTTTGGGGATTTAGGTGGCCAGTTGTAAGGTGTGATGTGATTGCAAAAATTATCTGACAGCCATGATTGGGTTCGCCTGCTTGTGTGGCATGGTGCAGAGTCCTGTTGTCAGACATAGGATCTTCCAGCAGCCACGCTCTTGTCCCAGGGAAGCACTGCCTCCTCAAGGAACTTGATGCAGGCCTCTGTATTGAGTCTGAAGCTCTCACCAACAAATTTGGGAGTTCTTTTCTTATCAGAATGATCAGAGTGAATTTTCAGAGCTGCTGTAACTTTGTAATCACCATTAGACTCATCCAACTCTTTCCAAATCCTCTGCACTGTCCTCAGATTGACACCCAAACACTCTGAAAGGTTTGTGTTGGAGCTTCTGGTGCAAATGCCAAGCAGTACAGCATGCCATTTCCAAATTTCAAGTGGAGTGAATTGTGTGATGGTGTTCGTTTACTCATAGATTGTGCTCAACTGACTCTACTATACTGTGTAGTCGCTGTTGTATAAAATTAGAATATAAAATGGTGATAATTTAACCATCACACACTGTATGTGTGTGGATGTTTGGGTAGCATAATGGTTAGTAATTTGGAAAGAGAAATTATCAAGTTCAAATTCCAGCCAAGCATGTTGTTATATTGACTTTTGCATGAATACCTTTGGGAAAGTCGTAGGGCAGATTGGGTTCTCTAGTCTTGAATGGCAACCACTCTAGGAGAAAGACAACTCTGAATTAAGAATTAGCCTGATGTGGGTGAAGCTCTTTTAGGCTACCTTGCCCCAGACACACCTACTGCTGCCACAGATGCAGTATATGTGGTGCACCAACTGCACAAATGGCTTGCAGGACTTATGCAGATTTGTGTCATGTGATTAAATTGCAACCAATAAAAAATCTCATCTTTGTTTGTAGTGTTAGGGTTAGTGTTATATATTTAAATAAATGCTCTGTTTTATAATAAACAGTATTAATAACATTTATTGGCCTGAATGTCCGAGAAATTTTCAAAGAAAATATTTGTCCTCCGACAGGAATCAAACCTGTATCCTATATGGAACCGTCATTTAGCCTGACGTGCCTTAACCAATCGAGCCACGGAGGATCATTCGATTAGCAAGGTCAGTTTTACTGCTTTTAAACTTCAATCTTCCATGAATCTCATGAAGCAGTAAAATCGACCTTGTGTAATTTTGGTAAATATATCTGTTAAGATATCAGTGTTATTTTTATAATTTAGACAATAATTTATCTATCAGCTCTTCACTATGGTACGTAGACTTTATAAATTAAAGCGCAGTAGTAGACTGGCAAAAAAGGTCTCATCAGTTTGCAGTTGAATTGGCTATATGTAGCTGTAAGTTCTATACTAAGAGTTTCTTTTCTCGCACTTCTAGCTTGTGGAACTCTCGTTTGGCTCCAAGCTTTCTGACCAACTTTGATCGTTAAAGATTTAAATGCAATGTCAATCGTTATGTAGAGTCTTCTTGATTACACTTCTATTGTTCTCATTCCTTCATAATGTTTTCTATTTTCAAATTCTTTCACACCCAGTAACTCCTTGTGTCTTAGTGGCTTTACTACCTTACTTGGGTTAAATTTGATTTTAAAAAAAAGATATTTAAGAACTATTTTTTTCTTAAGAAAGGGAATTTTGTTCTTTCTTTTTTAACCTTCTTACATTCTTTTCTTTTTCTGTTCATTGTTCATGTTGCTTTTTATAATGGTTCCAAAATTGATAAGTCTGAAACTTCAAATGTGCAATGATTATTGCATAAACTCTTTTAGGGGATCCCACAAAATAAAGAAGTCTTTTAGATACAACTGTGTAGGAGATTTGTTGATAACAGAAACTAAATAGCTACTTACTCCCCACTTGGATATTTGGGAAAATAAATACTTTGGCAAAATTTTCATTCTAAAAAGTAAAGTAAATTTTTTTCTTTATTTAAAAAAATACAATTTCCTTTCCATTATTTCAAAACCACAACAGTATTTTAAGAAAGAAAAAAAATTAGACTTTAATAACTGTGTAAGTACCAGGGTTTTAAACTTATAAAATGATTTTAAAAGTTTAATTATTTATATTTATTTATTCTTATCAATTTTAATATTTTTTCTTTTTTCCAGTTGGTTGGCTAATGATGAAAAGGGCAACTGTGGTCTCATCCTCTTTCCCACTTTGCCCCTATCTATCTATCTATCTATCTATCTATCTATCTATCTATCTATCTATCTATCTATCTATCTATCTCAGTCTGTTCCTTAAGGACACATGGCACAGTGAATAATTGCGTTGGTTAGATCCAGTGACAGGACCCAAAGAGTTGTGAGTTCAATACCTGGTTAAGGCACTGGAGAACTTTGAGAGGGGAATTTACAGGAGATAGCTGATATCTGACATCCATTAGACATGGCACATGGAACTAGAACAGTCTACCCCAGCGAGAAAAATAAAGGGTTGAGTACGACATTCCAACCATCTGAAGAAGGCCAGAGCGTACAACAACCAAAATGTTGTGATAAATATGGCAACAAAGATGAGGACAATAGTCTGAATAATGTAAATAGTGTATCTATCTATCTATCTATAAGTCTGTTCATATCTATCTATCTATCTATCTATCTATCTATCTATCTATCTATCTATCTATCTATCTATCCACAGATAATTAAATCTATTAGATTGGTACAAAAATAATGTCGTTTTCTCACATAGTAACATATGTGAGAAAACGACATTATTTTTGCACCAACCTAATATTTAATCATACTCTAGCAAACATAATTTTCATGTCTATACTGATAATTAAAAAATGGAAATATTGGATTTTTAGAATAAAACAATTAAAAAACATAGACAGTATATATTTACTTTCTTATTTTAACTTCAAGATACAAGTTTTCCAGAGTACCCTACAACATAATGCAACATTTCCAGTGCCCCCTTTAACAATTCAACTCCATTATGTGCATAATTTGGTTCTTTTTTCTGCTATTTTTTAATGCATTTTCTGTTGCATAAATTGTATTTTGTAGCTTATATTCAGAGTTTTATGTTTGTTTTTCTCTTTAATGAAAAGCTGAGTTTGATGTATATTTATTTCAATTTTCTTTTAAGTTGTTTTCGTTCAAAACTGATTCTAAGTTAGGAAAATGTATCCAATGCAACTATTTTTTGACAAATTTTTTTGACACCTATTTTTTTTTTAAGCATTACGCCCCAAGCAAGGCGTGAAGCCATTAGGATGCAGGGTGTTGCAGAAGATTTGGAGCGAGAGCAGATAGGAGTGATAGAAAAAAGGATGAGGAGAGGAATAGTGGGTAGATCAAGGTAACTGGAGGTGTCAATTGACACTACATTTGAATAGTTGGAGATTATAGCTGTCAGGGAAACAGTAATTGGGAAGGGTGTTCCACAGGCGAGAGGTGTGAGGTATGAAGCTATTGGAGTAGAAGAGACGGCTACATTTAAAAGTTTCTACAGAGTAAGGGTGAGAGTGGGATGCCAGCCTTGTAGGGTGCTTGAATTCATGGAGTCTGGGAACCAGTGAAAGCAGCTCAGCGGAGCAATTACCATGAAAGTATTTGTAAAAAAGACAGAGAGAGGCGACGGCGCGTCTGCGAGAGAGTGACTATAGACGAGATGCCAGATCAGGGCCAATTATATTACATATCCGCCTCTGGATCTTGTTAAGAACTCCGAGGTAAACAGAAGGTGCACCAGACCATATATGGCAGCAATACTCCATGCATGGATGAATGGTTGATTTGTATATTTGAAGTATCGATTCTGGGAAGAAAAATTTCCTGCTGTGGCACAGAGAGCCAACTTTCCTTGCGGTGGAAGAAGCAATTGACTCAATGTATTTGTTCCATCTCAGGTCAGCAGTCAACATGAGACCGAGCAGACGCAGAGAGTTGCTCTCAAGAAGTTGACTATCAGACATTCTAATAGGGGGCAGGGAAGGATCTCTATGGTGATTAATAGAGAGTAGTTTAGTTTTTGAGGCGTTAACGTTGACCAGCCAGTTCTTGCCCCAGTTAACAACCAACTGGAGGTTCATTTCAAGACGAGCGGCCAGGTTAGTTTTGTCACCAACACTAGATTTGTTTTTGAGGCAGGAGTAAATTGTAGTGTCGTCCGCGTAGATGCCAACTTGGGACTCTATAAGTTTTCTTTTAATAAATGTTGTAATAATCTTTCCAAATCTTATTCTTTTCCTTGAGTCTTTTCTAATTTTCCTCACTCGTCTAAAAAGAACTCTTGAAAAAATCTTAGTGCTCCCATTAACCTACAAGAAGAATTCATCTTTTTATTTCTCTTCCTTAAGTCATTGGTTCCATTCTAATTTCTCTTAAATGATTTTCAAGAATGAAACTATTCTGTTGGTGTCAAAGATTTTTCTTTACCAATACAATCCACGTCTTTACTTTAACTAAAATGTTCTCTTCTTTTTAGTTCTGTAAGTTTATTGATAAGAATGAAATGCAATTTCTCATCACTTCTGACCCTAAGCCCCCCAAACAGCAGTCAGAGCTGATTATTTCACTATAAAAAAAATAAAAGGGAAGGGTAGCATAAGTAAAAAGACAAGGGAATTAATGAATTCTAACATTTGTTTTTATCTTGTACTTTCTTAACTTTTCCAAATCTTTGTGGTAGTGTCAAGTTTACAGACGGAAGCAAGAAAATCATAAGCTATCAAACAATACATGTTTTTTTCTTTTACCTAAGTCAGCCCATTTAACGTACATGCCAAACTAACACAGAGGAACCGAACATCTAACCTAGAGATGAGACATGGTCAGCAGATTGAGCTGATCAAAGGCAAAATGAAACAGTCATCTAGTGTGTCCTATGGGTCTAATATGGTCACACATGGCCAGAAAACAGACATTTGTGGAATAGGTTCCATGAGCACTTTCTCCTGATGATGATGATGATGATGATGATGATGATGATTTATTTTCTAAAAATAGAAACAGGAGGCACGGTGGAGTAATGGATAGCGGCTCGGATTGAGGAATCGGAGAGCCGAGTTCAAATTCCAGTCAGATCCATTACATTCACTTATGTGCCAATACCCTTGAGAAAGGTATGAATCCTCTTCTTCTGCCCCCCGGCTATAGGTAAATAGCAGAACAGATCGGGTTCTATAGCCTTCGATGGCAACTAGTCTACTGCAGAAAGAAATGGCAACCTACTATGAAAAAAAATCTGCCTCATCAGTCATGTATCAAAAGATACATGATTGTCTAAGCGTGCATCATGCATGGCACATAACTGACTGACTGACGTTGATTCTATTGAAAAATAGAGGAAAAATACCCTAAACCCTAACACGCAACAATATTCTATTGTCTATGTTTGCTGTTGTTTTGTTAATACATACTTTTGTTTATATATATAGTTTTGTTGTTAATTGTACATTTTATTACCTGGACTTACATTCCAAGTTTGCTATTTTTGTTGTGGGATAAATATGACAGGAGATACATGTTTTCCAACTAAACACTCAACCAGCATACAGCCACCATAGTAATCAACTCTGGTGCTGGGAGCCATTGCTATGTCACTGTCCTAAACTTGACCTTATACAAAAATTCAAACACATATATACAAATAGAATGAAAGTTTGGAATCATGTTATTGACTGATTGATTACTAAGCTATTGCTTGTAAACACGTTAGGTATTGATTGTTTGCAAGTATTGTGTGATTGGCTTTCTAGGAATAATTGATTGTGGTGGCCAATTTGTGTATTTTTGACTCACACTTGACTCAATATCTAAGTCGGTGTTTCTCAAACTTTTTAAGTAATGACACACCTAGGAACAAATGAAATTATCACACTTATCAAAATTTTTAAAGAGTATACATTTAAACATTATGAAATGAAACCATAGATTAAAAAAAATACACGCAAAAATATGAACATAGTTTATTTCAATGTTTCTATTCTTGCAGCTTATTTAGTGTGAAACATATGCTTGATGTTTTTTCATGATTTCTTCAATGTTTTGTTGAATGTACGATAAGCAAACTCTCATTTCTTCTTTAGTTGTGACCAGTCTTTCTCCCTTCTCATTTTTAATGTTATTTAAGGTCTAATTGTCATCAGATACAAAGCCCATGAGTCACTCAAGGTAGAGAATTATTGATTAAGGTTTATACACATAAGAGGAGGAGGTAAGAAGTGCAGTATATGACGATATGTACTAAAGATAACAGTCAATCCTAGACTTAAATACTATTGGTCCTGACCTGGCATCTTGGCTTTTCCACTGCCATAAACTTGCTTCTCTGTGTCTTTACTACAAATACATTCTTGGTAATTGTTTGGATGAATTCTTCACTATGTTACCTAGAATTTAGGATTTTAAACACAATACTAGATTGTTGGCAAGGTCTCATGAAGTTGCAGTCGAATTGGCAATATATAACCATAAGTTTTATGCTAACAGTTTAATTTCTCACACTTTTCACTTGTGGAAATCTCTTCTGGTTCCATGCTTTCCAGTTAACTTTGATCTTCAAAAACTGAACTGCAATGTCAATTATCTATTGTCTTTTTGATTACACTTCTATTGTTCTTAATAATGCTTCTCTTTTTCATATTTGTTCACACTCAGTAACTCCTTGTGTCTTTGTGGTTTTTACTGCTTTGCAAGAGGTGATATAATTTTAAAACATAGAGTTAAGCTAGGTATAAGTATAACCACTTGCATCTCAGTAAATATGAGCCTAGAAGATACTTCATCAATGGCTGTAGAATCTGGACAGATATTTTTGAGGAAAACTGTATCTCATATTGTATAAAACACAGCATTTTGGGTAGGAAGCTTGGCCAGATCTTTGAAGAAATAGATGAGGCAGGGCAGGCTGAAAATTCAAAGACATGCACATGCAAATTGAGAGAAGCAGGATTGGCAAATAAATATTTTATTGATTAGTTGACACTTTTATAAATCAATATCACAAGACTCAAGCAGTTTCAACTAAATTTATACAAACCTTTATTCATTGCATTAATAATTATTTATTTATTAATTAAATATACACATTTTATATATATATATATATATATATGTATATTCAAATAGAAAATAAAATAAAATTATGGAAAATAAAGCATAATATATATTTTAAAAAAATCCACATGACAACCAAAAACTTTTGTGGTTCCTCTCTTTTTTTAAAAAATATACAATGTGTGTGTGCGTATATATATATATATATATATATATATATATATATATATATATATATACACATATATAGATGCATATATATGCACACACACACACATATATATATATATATATATATATATATATATATATATATATATATATATAGATGCATATATATGCACACACACACACACACGCACACACACACACACACACATATATATTCAATAAATCAAGAAAAGTTCAAGTGACTTATTTGATTGACCGACTTAAGATTTTCTCATTGGAATGATCATCTGAGCTAGATATTCAATAAACTTCTGAATCAGTAAATCAGACTGTACAATTGAACTTTTCTTCATTTACTGAATATTATTGATTTTGTTATCTATTAAGTGCTTTTTTTGGCAGAAGTTCTACTAAGATATGTTAACTTCTTGTACTTTTTTAGTTGTAATATTATTATTAATAATCTCATGTACCTTTTAATTACATTATTATTATTACTATTATATATATATATATATATGTGTGTGTGTGTGTGTGTGTGTATGTATATATATGTATGTTGCTTCAAATTTTATTATAGTGGGTACTCATATTTGAAATAGACATCCCATTTTTAATTTCATTTTAAACTGAGTTTATTGACAAATCTTAATAAAGAATATATTGATGTAATGCATACACCATTGTTTAAAGTAAATATAAAAAAATGGACATTTATTTCAACTATGTGTATCCATAATAATAACGTTTAATTTAATATAAATGTGGCATTAAAATAAATCCATTAATATATATATATATATGTGGTAAAATATAGTTTTGAGGTATGCTATATTTATGGGTTAAAGTACTTGATATCAGGGATAGAATGTATGGGTGTTGACTTCAATGTCAATTTTCATATATATATATATATATATATATATATATATATATATATATATATATATATATATATATATATATATATTATTATTAGTATTTTATATGTGCAGTACTTAATGGAAAGCGTTCAATAGCAGTGATAGAGCTAATATATTCTGATGATTGCAAGAGCATGAAACCCAGGTTCACAAACTCATATATATATATATATATATATATATATATATATATGTATATACGTTTTAAGCTGGCAACCTGACAGTTAAAAATAATGGGTCACCTCTTAGAACAAAATTAATAGAATAAATATTATTTACAAATTTAAATGTCCATTAAGGAAGTGTATTCCTGATCAATCAAAATTCATAAACAATTATATAGGTCACATTACAACATGTTTGACAAGAAGACTTACACTACATCTTTCTGACCATAGCTCAATTAGGTCTCGTAAATACTCATTTAGACCTACTGAACCCTATTCCTAACATACTTGTTGATAACACAAATATAAAAATAATGGAAGCCTTATTAAAAAAAAACCAAAAAACCAACACTCAATGATATCAACTTTGAACATGGACACAACATCTTGACTGTGTTTTGAAATGAAAACATTATATAAATACATACATACAACAATCTATTTCTAGTTAACACCTAATATATTTCAACCTTGAAAATGTCTAAATGTATAGCCGGAAGCACTCGGAAATAAAGAACAATTGGATAGTTTTTATATAATTTATCTACTGAAAAGATCACATGAGAAATTATACAAAAAACCTAATCAAAGCACCTTATATGTCATATTTCATGAAACTTGCATATATATATATATAAAAAAGTGAACATTGAAGTCAATACTCAGAGGTAACAGGCTGTTTCATGCTGGATGCAATCATCAGGCTGCCTGATGATTGCATCCACCATGAAACAGCCTGTCGTCTCTGAGTGTTGACTTCAATGTTGACTTTTATATTTATATTTACATATGCCCTATCTCTGGTATTAGCACTTTATCCCATAAATATAGCACACCATAAAACTATATTTCTTCATTTATATATATATATATATATATATATATATATATATATATATATATATATATATGTGTGTGTATGTGTGTGTGTGTGTGTGTTTGTATACATAGGAGGGCCCAAAAAATTTAGAATGTAGCCTTAAGTTATCAAAGACCTCCAACATGGTTAGCAGCAAGAACATTTAAAATTTCCAGAGATAGGGATTTTAAAGAAAAGCAAATGCTTTGTTTTAATTTGAATTCTTTTCTGTTTGTACATTTTTATTTTTATATTTTAATTTATTTTACTTTATTTGGCGCCCGAAAATTCCAAATTAAAATGAAAATGCACCCACACAATAATGGGAAATTACCATCATTGTACACCTTGAAGGAAATATTCTTTCATAGGGGTTTTATGAAGCTGATATTCTTTCTTGCTTTGATAGTGTTTTTTCTTTATTGTATTTCATTAAAAGAAAAATTTTTTAAATTTGGGGGTATCCAAGACCCCTACCTGCTGCTGATATATATATATATATATATATATATATATATGTATATATATATATATATATAAATAAAAAGAAAGAACAGTAAGATATAAAATCTGGTGTTCTTATAGATATTTTTATTTTTACAAAATAGTGCTCAGTGTAAATTTACAGATCATTAATATTATAAATTAATTGATTTAAAATATGTTTTTTTTGCTACACAGTTCTAACCATGTTTCAAAAATGGAAGCTGAAAGCTCTGAATTTAATTTTGTAATTAAATTAAAGACATTAGTTCCATTTCATCCTCAAGCGAATTTTGGAGTAACTTTTAAAATTACTGGGTTTTAAAGACACAGCTAAAATCATAATTCACGTTTCCAAGGATACAGAGAAATCCAATTCAACCAGAATATATGTATATATATTATGAAATATATATATTATGAAATAGACAATATAAATATTTGTATGTATAAAAAAGAATGTATAAACATAAAAATGTCTCAAAATATATACATATATATATTCAAAATATATATATATATTTAATATATATATATATATATATATATATATATATATATATATATATATATATATATATATGCTGCAGCAAAAGTAACACCCTTTTTGGAAAGTTTAAAATTCCTTAAGTGTTATCTGGATGATAAGTACGTGATGAAGGCTGAAGGGCATAATGGGCAAAACATTGTTTACGAATAGCAAAAAAGATGAAGACAATAGTCTGAGTGTAAGTAATGTAAACAATGATAACTCCTGATCTCAGGCATTCAGAATTTGGACAATTTGATGAATTAAAAAAAAAAAAGAGCTTGTTTAGCACGTTTCTCTCATTATTTAAAACAAATGATGAATGGTAAATATATCATGAGGTGACTGCTTGTTAAAATCAGTCCCGGTGGGGGAAGACAGTACCACATACATATCACTGTTGGGAAGTGACACAAAAACATACTGTGGGTTAACTCAAAGATTGTGAGTGAAATTGGGTATATGAAACTGTTCCGAAGCTGTTGATCATTGTACTAATACAAAGTGACAAGTTATCGTGACTGAGGGTTTGAGCATACAGGATGTGTTCTCCTATTGATCATACCAAATTATGAACTCTGTTCCAGAAACTGAAATTGAGGTCCATTTAGCATAGTTGCAGTATATGGCACACAATTGGCTCATTCTTTGGATTTTGTTCATTTGAAATTCTTTTTTTCTGATTATGTTGGTACACTGTTCAAACATGTCATTATATAAGTTTTCCAAATTATATTTACTATTCCATTATAATCTCTATTAAAATTATATATATATATATATATATATATATATATATGAATATAAATAAAAAATAGGTTAATTACCTGAAGATTATAGTGTGCATGAGACTTGTAATAAACAGTAAGAAAAGACTCAGACTTGTAATAAACAGTAAGAAAAAATGTACATTTATATATACATAAGTTTTCCTTTTGTCTTTAATATATATATATATATATATATATATATATATATATATATATGATAACATATAGTTTTAAGGTATGCTATATTTAGGGGTTAAAGTGCAAAGTGTTCAATATCAGGGATAGAAAGTATGTAAATATAAAAGTGAACTTTGAAGTCA
This sequence comes from Acanthosepion lycidas, assembly GCA_963932145.1. Lineage (NCBI taxonomy): Eukaryota > Metazoa > Mollusca > Cephalopoda > Sepiida > Sepiidae > Acanthosepion > Acanthosepion lycidas. The sequence goes on from OZ010605.1 coordinate 992,269, forward strand.
ACACTAAGAGGCGACTGTCTGTTTCATGCTAAATACAATCATCGCGCCTTTGATTGTATTTAGCATGGAACAGACTGTCACCTCTTAGTGTTGACTTCAATAATATCCACTTCATATATATATATATATATATATATATATATATATATATGAAAATATTGTAGAAAATAGGAAAGAAACTGGTTTGGTAAATAATCCAAAGTTCCTTAGTATTTTTGTAATTATTTTTAAAAAATAGTGCTTGATACGAAAGTAGAGCATAAATATAATTATTTATTTAAAAATATGATTCCAACTCGCTACATAAGAGGTCTCATGTTTCAAAACACGCCTACAATAAAATAAATTTTAAAATCCATAGCCCATATACATAGTTTTAATACCCTACAAAAATTGATAACCCTTTATGAAGTCGTCAAATAACAAACGTTATGGCCTTTTCATATACACAAATCCCTTTCATAAAGAGATATAATAAAAGAATAAAATAAAAATAAATAAATAAATCTCCGTAGACGCTCAAGCCAGACTATGCGAAAACTTCCTCCGTCGTAAATTTAGCCACCCCCACCTTACCGTGATCTGGCATCTATGAAAGTAACTCTATACTGATACAAATTATTAACACCCCACCCCTGCCGATTCTAAACAATCCGCCCTTGATGTTACCATGGAAATTTTTTATTTCAATTCTGACCATACTATTAAAACTCGTAAATTTCAGAAATAAGTCATTCCCAAAAAAATTTCGCTTGAAGATGGAACAGAGCCTACTTTAACTCAAGTTAATTCAAATATTATTTTGAAGTTTTCGGCTCTTGTTTTGAAACATGAGACCTCTTATGTAGCGAGTTGGAATCATATTTTTAAATAAATAATTATATATATATATATATATATATACATACACATATTGCCATTCAATGCAAACAAAACAGACTATCATTGTTGCTATGTCCATGTATTGTTTAATTTATTGTAATGTACTTGTCATCTCTGATGATGGCTTATGTAAGCCGAAAGCTTAGATAAGATTAATAAAAGACATGTATCAATAAGGTGATTTTCTTTTGTCTTTCAATGATAATGTTATTAAGCTTATCAGACAATATGAAAAGAATTTCCTTAAAATAAATAGACAAAACTTACCTATATCATTTAATGAAACATGCATTAATGAAAAACACACACACACACACACATATATATACATACGCAGATTGCGATGAGTAAATTGTCACCATTCTATATTTTTAATTCTGTGTATGCATGTTCTTTGTTGTTGATTTTATTGACTGTAGGGTCATTTGGGCAACGTCTTTGAGGAAATGATCATCATGACACATTTCACTCTGCCAAAAATTTGGAAACAGCATGCTGTACTGCTTGGCATTCATGTCGGAAGCTCCAGTACAAATACTTTGAAGTGTTTCGGTGTCAACCTGAAGACAGTACAGTGAATTTGGAAAGAGTTGGATGAGTTTTATTGTGATTACAAGGATCCAACAGCTTGGAAAACTCACTCGGATTATTCGGATAAGAAAAGAACTCCTGGATTTATGTTATTGTTTTTGTCTGTGTGTTCAGTATCTTGTAGAATACAGTAGGAACACTTTCATCACCCGATGTATATAAAAAACGACTAGCAGAAACTCTTGCTGCCCTAATTTTAAGAGAGAATGCCAACTTAGGTACAAAATAACAGTAATAAAAAATTTCTTAAAGAGAGCATACAAGAATTCATCCTTGTGTCTTCTTTTCCTTAAAGAACTCATCTCAGACACTAGTTAACAATGGTTTTCCTAACTATGTCATCAAACACCAGATTTGACTATTTCTTTCCAAAGTAAATAATAACAATAGTGGACACAAAAACAAAAACAATAGCATTAACATCTTCTACAAAAGTGAAATGCATGTTAACTGTAAGCACAATTAATTTTCTCTTAGAAATATCATAAAGAAATGCACAACCCCAGTTGACCAGAACAAGAAAATTACATTATCTATTACAAAAAATTTAAAACAACTAACCTGATCATCAAAAATAACAATACACCTGCAAAATAAAAACTACAAAGAATGATCATTATTTATGAGTTCAAGTACCCCTTAAAGAACTGTGTTCCTGATCAAACCAAATTCATAAATAATTACATTGGTCACACTACTACATGCCTATTCAGATGACTGACATTACACCAACTGACGACAGCTCCATTAGAACTCATTTATATACACACAAACTTACCAGACTCCATTCAAAACATATGAGTAGAAAATACAAGCATAATAACCTCATCCACATGTAAGAAAAGATTAAAAATAATAGAAGCCCTAATAATAAAAAATGAAAAAGCCAACACTTAATAACATTAACTACAGACATGGCCACAATATGCTGGCCATGTTTGGAAAATAAAACATCCCTATAAGTCTAGTTACACACACATAACCCGTACATTCAGTTGAAAAGTAAAATAAGATCCATCCTTGATAATGGCTAAAAATATAGCTGAATGTACTTGGAAATGCATAACTTTTGGGCAGCTTTTATACACTTTGTATCTAGAAAAAAAATACTTGTAAGAATACAAGAAAAATTAAATAAAAACTCTAACTGCAGTACCTTGTTAGTTGTCTTTAATGAAACATATATACAGAGAGCAAGATCTAAAAGGTCAGCCAATCTAACAGTGATCACATCTCACAATCCTCACTCTTGGTTCATATGTGGCCTTCTTTGTAAATCACTAGCAGATCTTAAGTGCCACTTAAGATTATTGCACAAAATTTCATAACTGAATCAATTAAGCTGTCAGATCCTCATACATTGAAACTGATGGGAGAGTCCATTATATATATATATATATATATATATATATATATATATATATATATATATTAATAAAAAGAAAGAACAGTAAGATATATAATTCGGTGTTCTTATAGATATTTTTATTTTTACAAAATAGTGCTCAATGTAAATTTCTGTGTAGCGAAAAAACCATATTTTAAGTCAATTAATTTATAATATATATATATATATATATACATATATATATATATATATATATATATATATATATCTTTTTTTGTACAAATTCTTCATGCTGTAAAACCAAATAATCAAATAATCAAATCTTTGCATGTATAAAATTTATTAACTGACATCATTATCTGTGATATATACAATCACACTTCTCTTCCACTCATCAATATTAAAACCACTATTTTAAAAAATTATTATTAGCATATACCACTCAAGTACCTTTTCATGATGCCCTAGGCAATATTTATACTCAAATAGATGGTATCATGATGGGATCCCCTTTAGGCCCCCTTTTTTCTAATTATTAAATGGCACATTTAGAAAATAAAATACTTAATGGCACTAATAAACCCCCTACATATGTAAGATACATAGATGACATTTTCATTTTAGCCTAAAAATATTGATCAAATTACACAACTTAAAAACAAATCTGAAAGTCACTCTGTCATCAAATTTACACTAGAACTTAATATTAATAATAAAATTCCATTCCTTGATGTATTTTTGATTGCAGTACACATAAATTTACTACTTCTCTATATAGAAAACTCACTAGTGTCTTCTTAATTATAATAGTGAATGTCCCCAACGATATAAGTTAGCTGTTATAAAAAACTTAATCCAATGCATATAAATGATATCTTCTTCCAAAACCATATTCTATAAAGAATTACATAATATCTAACAAACACTCGTTAATAATGGATTTCCTAATTCTGTCATTGATCAACAAATTAAACTGTATCTCTATAAGTTTAACAATACCACTAACAAAACTGATAATATTAATAATAATTGTAACCACAACAGTGTATGTCAAAATAAACATAATATTATTAACTTATACTATTGTAACCAAATGCATAATAATTACAAACATGATGAGATCAACACTTAAAAACATAATAGGTAGAAATGTTAAACCCATTAATAATAATAAACAAGTTAAGCTCATCATATATTATAAAAAAATTAAACCAATTGACCTCATAGTCTCTAATAACCGTACAACCACACAACTAAATCTTCTACAAAAAAACAATGTAGTGTATCAATTTACATGCCCGTCCAGAGATTGTATCTATGATATTAATAATAAACCCACTACATACATTGGTTTTACTACAACCACACTTTTCTATAGACTTACCTGTCACATTTCTGATCTTAGTTCTATTAAAGAACATTTCTTAGAAAAAAAATAGCTATGTATATAGTATTAGACGGATATTAGTTGATAACACAATAATACTCAGACATACACACAGTAAAAACAACCTTTAGATATTGGAGGTCATCTACATTAAAACAAAGCAACACATACTCAACAAAATTGCATTTCAACCCAGTTGCAACATATTACAATGCATTTAAATACATGATTCTATTGATAACATTTCTTTCTCTCACGTGGTCATGTATGACGTTATAGAACTACATTACAAATTTATGAACTGCATCTGCTATTCTGCCACTTTTATCATTGCAGAGCAAAACACTATGTAATCTTTGACAGTGAACATCACTGTTGTAATGTCCATATAACTACACTGATGATGGCACATGTAAGCCAAAAGCTTGGATCAATGACCAATATAATAAAGAAATCTCTAAATGTTGGACAGTTTTTGGCTTTATTTTCTCTTGAAACTAAAGCCATTATATGACACTTGGAAAGGCTCATGATAAAACATAATATATATTTGTTGTCTGTTATATTTAACAATACAATATATGTTTGAATAATGATCTGCTGCCTCTATAAACTATATATATATATATATATATGCATATATATATATACATATATATATATATATATATATATACACATATATATATATATATACATATATATATATATATGTGCATCTATCTATCTATCTATCTATCTATCTATATATCTATATCTATATCTATATATATATATATATATATATATATATATATATTATATATATTTCATTCAAGCATGTTTTGTTAAATAATTTAGATATATTATATCTATTTATTTTAGTTTTAATCCTTTCAAGTCTATGAACTGATCCATGAATTTGAGATGATGAAAATAAAAATAAATAGACATAATGTGTCTGGATTATTCAACCAAACATTTTTAAATTCATATATATATATATATATATATATATATATATATATATATATATAGAAAAGGTTGCAAATTAAAAAAATAATAATGTTTTATTTTATGAAAGTATTTATTTATTTATATATATATTTGATATTTCAGATTGCCCTCAATCTTTCATCAGAAATAACTGTTTGTTACAAATAAATTAAATTAACTGTTTGTTAGCAAGTAGCGTCCTTCGCGAGACGCGGACGTCACGTGATATGGAACGTCACTGTTCAGATATTCCTAACTTAAATCTGTCATAAATATTTTAGATGTTGTTTAAAAAATAAAAAAATAAAAAAATGTTTTAACTATATCTAAAAAAATGCTTAACTATTGAAATATTTATAAAGATTTAAAATACCTAAGTCTTTATTTAACCCTAGTTTATATGTATTTAATTTTAAAATCCAATATTTTTCTTTTTTTCTCCATGTGTATGTGGAACTAAAATCAGAATCTATCAATAAACATTTGCAGTTTTCTAATGAGTGTCCTGATTAATTAAAGTGTTTAGCTATGGGGGAATAAGGGTTGTTTTTACGTATGGTTTGTTTATGATTATTGAAACGAAATCTAAAATTATTTCCAGATTCACCAATATATCCACTATTAGGACATAAGGTGCAGAATAAATAATAGATTATTTTATGGCTATCGCAGGTGAGGTTAGGTGGGTGTATATATATATATATATATATATATATATATATATATATATATAATAATAATAATAATAATAATAATATAAATGTAAGTAATTATACTCGTCTGGAAAAACCTTTGATGTTTTGGCTTGTAAATGAACAAACCAATATCCAAGGAAAAATAAGAGATAAAAAAAAGAAAGAACTAAGAACATGCAATTGAGGCGAAAACAATCGTCCAGCATCCAAGTTCAGAGTCCAGAGAAAAAAAACGTCCAAAACGAATAAAGCAAAAGTAACTAAGTAAAGTGCTCAATACACTAAGTAGAACAAATCTAACTATGAACCTAAAGAGCCAGGTAAACCTACGCAGATATATATATATATATATATATATATATATAATCGACTCTCTCTCTATATATATATATAATCGACTCTCTCTCTCTCTCTATATATATATATATATATATATATATATGTTGATTGAGAAATCTCATTAAACAAAAACTTGAGTGCAAGTTTTTCTGTAATAAGATTTCTCAAACATCCAGGCCAGGAGGTGAATATATATATATTTATATACATATATTAACGATCATTTCACCACAACCAAGGTGATAATGATAATACTACTATGACACAAAGGGATTAGTGAATGTGAAAGAGAATAAGAAGACTTTAGTGAGAAAAGAGATAATAATAGAAGAGGATTCAGCAAGACAGAAGATGGTGATTGGTTTTGCATTTAAATCTTTGAAGATTTTAGGTAGCATGGAAGTAAGAATTTGGAAGAGAGTTCCACAGATCAGAAGTGGAAAAAAGAAACTCTTGGAATAGAAATGATGGTTACATCGAGCTAGTTTTTAAAATTCTGATACCTAGTTGTCAATCTATTGGTATGCTAAAATTCATATGGTTGAGTTACCAAAGAGAAAATATTTAACTGAACAATTGCCATGAAAATATAAAAAAGACAGAGGGAATTATACCACAGAGTTGGGATAAAGTGACTGAAACTGAGATGCCAAGTCAGAATCGATTACATTACAGACCCTTTTTTGGATTTTTTAGAGTCTTGGGTTATGTGGCAGGAGCACCAGACCAGATATGGCAGCAATGCATGGATGGATGGTAGATTTATATTTGTGCAAGATGGATTCTGGCGAGAAACATTGTTTGGCATGACAAGATGAACTAAATTTCCTAGCAGTAAACTTATAATCTAATTCAATATAATCACTTCATTTATATATATATATATATATATATATATATATATATTTTGGACAATAAAAAATATTAAAAAATTAAAATCTTTAGACACACTGGGTTGTAGATTAATATTCTTTCATTTTTATCATTATTATTTCATTTAGATTCCTTGACTAGTTTCGGCCAACCTGTCCATCATCAGGAGAAAAAAATCTGCTTGCTGGTAGCAATGAACTACAGAAATCATATATATATATATATATATATATATATATATATATATATATATATATATATGTGAAAATATATAGAAAATAGGAAAGAACTGGTTAGGTAAATAATCCAAAGTTCTTTAGCATTTTTGTTATTATTTTTAAAAAATAGTGCTTGATACAAAAGTAGAGCATAAATATAATTATTTATTTTTTTATTTAAAAATATGATTCCAACATGCTACATAAGAGTTCTCATGTTTCAAAACAAGGGCCAAAAACTTCAATATAATTATTTGAATTAAATTGAATTAAAGTAAGCTCTGTTCCATCTTCAAGCAAAATTTTTTTTTGGAATAACTTATTTCTGAAATTTATGTGTTTTTATAGCATATTCATTATTGAAATCAAAATTTCCATGGTAACGGCCAGTGCGATTGTTCATATAGAAAGGGGCGCAGGGTGTTAATAATTTGTATCAGTATAGAGTTACATTCATAGATGTCAAGTCAGGGTAAGGTTGGGGTGGCTAAATTAAAAACGGAAGATGATTTCGTCAAGTCTGGTTTACGTGTCTATGGAGATTTATTTATTTTTTTATTTTTTCTGAAAGGGTTTTGTGTATAAAAATAACAAAAAAAAACTGCCGTAACATTTGTTTTTTGACGACTTCATAAAGGGTTATCTTTTTTTGTAGGGTATTTAAGCTATTTATTAGGACTATGGATTTAGAAAAAAATTATATGCTAATTATTCAATGCAAAAATTTGATGATGTCGGCAAAAAACCGTTAACTCATGTCTATTGTTTAATAATGTCTATTTTCAATAATGAATATGATTTTAAAACATGTAAATTTCAGAAATAAGTTATTCCAAAAAAAATTTTGCTCGAAGATGGAACAGACCTTACTTTAATTCAATTTAATTCAAATAATTATATTGAAGTTTTCGGCTCTTGTTTTGAAACATGAGAACTCTTATGTAGCGTGTTGCAATCATATTTTTAAGTAAATAATTATATATATATATATATATATATATATATATATATATAGAGAGAGAGAGAGAGAGAGAGAGAGAAAGAGTAAGCAAGATGGAGTAACTCAACAATTTCTCAATGTAGAGATAATAAATATCCTTATTTCACACAAAAAATATTTTTCAACATAATCTCCTTCTTTAATTCAGTGATGAATATTAGTCACATTACTAAAACCTTATTAGCTGACATGTCAGACTATCAAACCGCCCTGTGTGTGTGTGTGTGAGAGAGAGAGAGAGAGAGAGAGAGAGCAAGAAAGATTGTGTGTGTGAGTGTGTGTGAGAGAGTATGCGTATATGTGAGAGTTTGTGCATAAGTGTGAGAGTTTGCGTGTGTGAGAGAGAGGAAACTGTGTGTGTGAATATGTGTTTGTGTTTGTGTGTGTGTGTGAGGGAGAGAGAGTGTGTGTGTGAGAGAGAGAAAGTGGGCATGGGTGTGTGTGAGCACGTGTGTGTGAGAGAGAATGTGTGTGTGAGAGTGAGTGTGTGTGTATGTGTGCGTGTCTGTGTGTGTGTGTGTGAGAGAGAGTGTATGTGTGTGAGAGAGTGTGTGTACGTGAGTATGTGTGTACGTGTGTGTGAGTGAGTATGTGTGTGTGTAAGAGAGAGAGAGAGTGAGAGAGAGAGTGTGTGTGTGTATGTGTGTGTGTGAGAGAGAGTGTACACATAAAGATTAGATGCTGTAGAGTTTCATTTGAATGTTAAACATTGACGATAAACAAGAATCATTTGAAATGAAAATAAAGTTACTTTCATGGGACAGACAAGTCATTTTGTGCTGAAAAGATTGTTTAAAATAAAATAAAAAAAAGGAAAAAAAAAAAGACAAGAGATAAAGTTCCACTTTTATCTTTGCCAAAAATAAATACAAAGCTGACTTTGTTTTAAAAAGAAAACAGAAGTGATTAAAGAAAAAAGTGTAGCTCACTGGTTAGAACACTGGACTGTAGGTTATCAAGTTTCAATTACACGTGCAATTATCAAGTTTTTTTTTATTTCTCATTAACCCTTTATCCTTGTGTTCCTGAATAATTTTAACTCCTCTGCCTGAGCTCCTGAGCTCCTGAGTCAAATTTTGCAAATAATTGGTATGTAATGTTTCATGGTAGATATAAAAATAGTTACAAGTGTTTACCCACTATTCAACTAGTGACTGGACATTTTTCATTGTCATTTTTCTCTACCACTAGTAAAGCAGTGGTCATAGCTCAAAGGGTTAAGCCAAACTTGTAAAGAAAAAATTTAAATTTTGGTTTGAAATTTTTTTTAACACAAGAAAAATCCAACACCTTAAAAAATGTTTCAGGAAAATTATTGTTTTTTTTGGTGGGAAGATAAACAAAGATTCTGATTATATGCTGATTTTTTTAAAGCATAACCATTTACAAAGACTTCAAGAAATACAGTATGTAAGATTTTATTAGGCATAATAAAATTAGTATTAATCAAATGATGCTCATCCAAATTTTAGGATGCATTTACATGAGCAATAAGGTATGTTATATTAAACATATATCTATTATTAAAAATGTTGAAAATAACATGTTTGTTTTGTTAGCAAAAGGAACAGCTTAACATGCAAATTACAAAGTAAGGATACCAAAATCAAACAAGTATCCATCCTGGCTAAACTACATCTGTGTTCTGGATAAGACGATAAACTATGTCTGCGTCCTGGGTAAGATGATAAACTACATCTGGGTAAGACAATAAAATATGTCCAAAAGCAAGGCTTCTGATCAGGAGGTTTTGAAGTGTGTTGAACCACCTCTTAATTGCTGCTGTTCCCACGTCCACCTTGACCTGGGTTGATATCACCTGTTAGGGTCCCAGCTATGGGTAAATAGTTAACATCCAAACTGGGGTCAAAACACTATGAAAGTGTAAAAATAGGTTTTAATACCAGCAACACATTTTTATAAAAAAATTATTACCAGCAATGAATTTTTGAAGAAAAATTATTACCAGCAATGAATTTTTGAAGAAAAATTATTACCAGCAATGAATTTTTGAAGAAAAATTATTACCAGCAAAACATTATTACATTTTAAAAATAAAAAATTACCAGCAGTACATTTATGAAAAAAATATTTTACCAGCGATAAAAATCTTGTTGTTATTAAATAACCCATTGAAGTTGATATGCCATAAAACAAAACAAACCAAACTATCAGAACAGTGAATGATGTCTTTTAGAAATAATTTAGATATCTGGGAAGTGTTTTAACAGATGATGGAAAATGTGACACTGATATCCATGGATGCATTGTGATAGGGAAAGATGCCTTTGAAAAGCTAAGCCAAGTATTAATAAATGGTAATTAGAAGTCCTATCAGGATTTATAATTGGTGGTCATAATCTTAATAACATGAAATATACAGATAACACAGTGTTGATAGTAGACAGGGAAAGGAAACAACAAGAGCTCTTACTGAAGGCAGTGAAGTAAAACGAGAAGAAAGGACTAAACATCAGTTGCATGAAGATGAAAATTCATTAGCAAAAGAAAGAGGCCAACATGCAAATTACAAATCAATGATACCAAAATCAAACAAAAATAATAATCTAAATATGTAGGAAGTGTTTTAACAGACAACGGAAAGAGTGACACTGAAATCTGAAAGCACACTGGGATAATGAAAGGTGCCTTCCAAAAATGTCCTGGGTAAGACAATAAACTACATCCAACAGCAAGGCCTCTGATCAGGAGGTTTTGAGGAGTGGAGAACCACCTCTTTATTGCTAGTGTTCCCAGGTCCACCCTGATCCGGGGTGGTAGCATCTGTTAGGGTCCCAATCTATGGGCAAATATTTGATCCACAAACTGGGGTCAAAACACTATGAAAGTGGAAAAATAGCACACTAGGATAACGAAAGGTGTTTTCCAAAAGCGTCCTGGGTAAGACAAACTACATCCAACAGCAAGGACTCTGACCAGGAGGTTTTGAGGAGCATTGAACTACCGCTTAATTGATGGTGTTTCTAGGTCCACCCTGACCCAGGGTGGTAGCACCTGTCAGGGTCTCATCTATGGGCAAATATTTAACCCACAAACTGGGGTCAAAATACTATGAAAGTGTAAAAATAAGTTTTAATAGCAGCAATACATTTTTGTAAAAGGTTATTACCAGCAATGAATTTTTGAAGAAAAAATTATTACTAGCAATACATTTTTGAAAAAGAAAATATTACCAGCAATAAAAATTTTGTCGGCATTAAATAACCCATAGAAGTTGATGTGCTGCAAAACAAACCAAACCAAGACTTCCAAAAGCTCAGTAAGATATTAAGAAACAGGAAATTGTTTTTAGAGACAAAGAAAAGAATACAGAAATGTTACATAATATCAATTGTCCTATATGGCAGTTAATGCTGAACAATCTCCTCACAGATGAAGAAGAGACTCAAAGCAACAGGAATGTGGTTCTACAGGAGGATGCTGAGGATTGACAACATGTGAGCAATGATAAAGTTTTAAAGAAAATGAAAACAAAAAGGACACTTATGCTTACTATCAGAAAGAGAGAGTTTAACTTTAAATTTCTAGAGTGTGCATAATGAGGAAAAAGGGTTTGGAAAATTTGATACTCACAGGACATATTGAAGGCCAGAAGAATAGAAGAAAACTACTCATAACCTACATAGTGAGCTTGAGTAAAAGGTTGGCAGATCAGGTCTTAGGAGAGATATCAAAAAGACATATGAAGAGCTACAAAGGACAGGAAGTTGTGAAGAATCATCATCACCAAATTCCTGAAGGGATATGACACAAAGAAAAAGAAGAAGAATGAGATCTAGTAAATGGATGGCAGAGCAAAGTTTAGGAGAGATAAGAAAAAGAAAAAAATTATTAAGAGCTACAAAGAACAGGAAATTGTGGAGAGCCATGATCGCCAAAGTCCTGAAGTGACATGTCACATAAAAGAAGAATAAGAAGCTTTTGTAAATAAATAGTTGGCAGAACAGGGATTAGAAGAGATAACAAAAAGACAAAATTTATTAAGAGCTACAAATGACAGGAAATTGTGGAGAGCCATGATCGCCAAAGTCCTGAAGGGACATGTCACATAAAAGAAGAATAAGAAGCTTTTGTAAATAAATAGTTGGCAGAACAGGGATTAGAAGAGATAACAAAAAGACAAAATTTATTAAGAGCTACAAATGACAGGAAATTGTGGAGAGCCATGATCGCCAAAGTCCTGAAGGGACATGTCACATAAAAGAAGAATAAGAAGCTTTTGTAAATAAATAGTTGGCAGAACAGGGATTAGAAGAGATAACAAAAAGACAAAATTTATTAAGAGCTACAAATGACAGGAAATTGTGGAGAGCCATGATCGCCAAAGTCCTGAAGGGACATGTCACATAAAAGAAGAATAAGAAGCTTTTGTAAATAAATAGTTGGCAAAACAGAGATTAGGA
>OZ010605.1:1010000-1025000 GCA_963932145.1 Acanthosepion lycidas
GACCATTTCTTTTGGTGAAGCAAAATCTCCTTCTCTCTCTCTCTCTCTCTCTCTCTCTCTATATATATATATATATATATATATATATATATATATATAATTATTTATTCGAAATTTAATCTTCGAATAAATAATTATATTTGCTCAACTCTATATTGAGCACTCTTTTAAGAATAGTAATTGTTAGTTATTGGAATTTATTCTGTATACACCAATCCTACGCTTGGGTATATATATATATATATATATATATGTATATATATATATACACACATATACATATATATATATATATATATATATATATATATATATATATATATATATATATATATGTAAGCAAATATATGGATATAGATCCGACAGTATGAAGAAAAATATACGGAAAAACAAACAAAAATGGAACGCTGATCATATAAAACTTTCAGTTATCTGTTTGGATAAGTCTTGTTCTTATGTCGATCGTCTTTGTCATGTTGAATCGATAATGTTAATTATATTTTATGAATATGTCCTGAAGATGGTTTATTAGACCGAAACGTCTGACGTTGACATTATATTAACATTAAAACAGCATAATTGCATATAAGGATTTTTGTTTGTATTTTCCGTATATTTTTCTTCATATATATATATATATATCCAAGTATATGATTGGTGTATATGGAATGAATTCCAATAACCAACAATTACTATTCTTAAAAGAGTGCTCAATACAAAGTAGAGCAGATATAATTATTTATCTAAAAAAAATTTATAACATAAATATGTTAAAAAATCACTACAAAAATAGCCATTTTGTTTCAACACCCTTGGTGTCTTATCAATCACTTGATAAGACACCGAGGGTGTTGAAACAAAATGGCTATGTTTGTAGTGATTTTATAACATATTTATGTTATAAATTTTTTTTTTTTAAATAAATAATTATATATATATATATATATACCTTCTCTTTGTTGAAAGAAATATATATATATACCTGCTCTTTGTTGTTGAAATATATATATATATATATATATATATATATATACCTGCTCTTTCTAAAATTGTATATGTCTGTATGCCCGAACACATAGATGTGTATCTGCGCCTGGCCTTGCATTGTTTATATCGGTGTGTTTGTGTGAACTAAAATGCGTTCACCTGTGGGTATGTGTGTCTATGTAAATGAGAGTGTCATCCCATATAAAACAAATAAACACTGAAGTAAATTCCCCCCTCCCACCACCATAGTCAAACAAGCATAAATAGATCCAATTTAAAAAAAATAAACCAGTTTGTCTGATGATCACAAAAGTGTGAAACCCAGGGTCACAAATTCATATTCATACAACTGAATATATATATATATATATATATATATATATATATATATATATATATTATTTACACAATTTATATTTGGACTATTGTCCTCCTCTTTGTTATTGTCATCACAACAAAGATGAGGACAACAGACTAAATATAAATAGTGCAAATAATGATAACTCCTCATCCCAGAAATCCACATAGAAACTATATACATATAGGTATTTACCAGGATGACTGCATCACAAATCGATGTGACACAAGGTCAAAGTTTAAAGAGGGTTTTATGGCCTTACCATGCAAAAATTGACCAAGCCTTCTTGGCTCTATGATTTTGAGGACATCTTAGATGCCAGGCAATGACCACAGCTTCTTTCTGAGGGCAAGGTACTGCCTGGGAGTATTAGAAGAATATGAATCCCATAAAAAGGCCTGGATTATATGTATATATATATATATATATATATATATATATATATATATATATATATATATATGTAATGATAACAGTAGAGATCAGTATATATGGTAAAAAGCAAATTTTCGGTCTAAAATAGTCTAAAATTTTTCAGTAAAAATAGCAAATGAAGCTTTAGTTAATAAATGCATAACAGGACTTATTAATTGACTCACACACACACACACACACACACACACATATATATATATATGTATCTTCCCCAAAATGTATATCTTTGCTTGATCCAGCTTCTAATGCTCTGGAGAGAACGGCTTGGAGCAAGATGTGGCTCTTGGAGCACAATTCGTTGGGTTACGTATACTTGGATGAATATCATCACGGAATTTAGTGAGTAGCGACACTATATTGAGTCTAGTCAGATTCTTCAATTTCCATTGATCCAGTGGTATGACACTTAGGTTGTATTGTAACGGTCCTGGTTCAATTCAAGGTAGTGGATTCTCACTGCATAGGACAAAACGACCGTCCAGTTCTTTCTTCATTCTGTTGAGGATTCTTCTAGACTCGATGAATTACTTACGTATGATTATTTCAAATCCTCCTAATAATTATATATATATATATATATATATATATATATAAAAGTGAACATTTATGCTAGACGCAACCGTCAGGACACATGTGTTGGTTTTTTCTCGACTATTTATCCAACACCTGTGCCCTGAGTGCTGACTTCAATGTTCACTTTTATATTTACATATATATATATATATATATATATATATATATATACACACAGAGAGAGAGAGAGAGAGAGAGAGAGAATACGCCGTTTAATGAATGTGGCCAAGTGGTTAGAACCTTTGCATTTTGGCAATGAAACCTGGGTTCGAATCTCACCATAATTGATTTGTCGGGAAAGAAACTTCCTGATGATATTGGACTGGAGGAGTTGATAACAGCATGCAGCACCTTTGGAAAGTGTCTGAAAACCATAGCAGGGGTTGACCCAAGCCTTGTCACTGAGATCGGGTATGCAGAAACCTTGAGTGCCATTGATAGCTGTGCAAACACGAAGTCACAAGTCATCATGGCCTAGGGTTTGAGTGTACTAGCCTTGTTCAGATTGTTTAGCACGCTAGATAGCATGCTCTTCCCCAGAAACAGTAACTAAGGTCTGCTCAGCATAGTTGCAATATAAACCACATGTGGTTGCTGTGGATGTTGAATAAACACAAATACATCTCAGCAAGTGTGTGCAATAGGGATTGGCTAGCTGTCCTAGTAGAGAGGTAACCTCAAATATGAGAGGTCAGCTATACTAGTATATATATCTATATCTATATCTATATATATCTATATATATATAGATACAACTAGTAAGCCAGAAAAACCTACCTAGGTTTCACCTAAATGGATCGTCAGGGAAAGTTCGGCTTTTGTTAGTTAGTTGTTTACTCGTATCGGGGTTTTTTCTTTGGGCTTCAGACCTGCATCTGTGTGATTTTTTTCGGCAGTAGTTCATGTTTTTAGCTCTTTCTTTTTTTAAAACCTTTTTTTCCCTCGAGATTGATTTGATTATTGGCAAATCAAAAATTCGAGGGTTTTTCGAAACGAGTCTAGTTATCTATATTTGTATACATATATATATATAGATATATATATTATAATTATATTAGTGTGTTTTTGCGTGTGGGTGTGTTTTCTCTGTCTGGTTTGCATAAATAACCATGCTGATTTATCTAGACACTGAAGCAATGATATTGAAGCCATGTAAAGTTGTTCAGTGAGTGATGGTAATTTTAATGGACAGATCCAAGACGTACAAAAGGACGGCTGAAACAAGTCAAGCAACCAGCCAAGCAACCAACCCAACTGAGAGATGATATATTGATAGTAAACTGCAGAGAGATGTGTTAAGAAAGAGCAAAATATGATTGCAGCACTTGCTTGTCGATATTTATAGTAAGAGACGGGGACTGAGTGATACATTTTGGGCAGAACAGAATAAATATAAGAATCTAACCAAAAATTTAGTTTAGGAATATTGGAACATTCCTTTCTCAAACTGGCACATACACATACATATACATATCTATCTATATATATATATATATATATATATATATATATATATATATATATATATATATATATATATATGTATATGGAGGGCATTCCAATAACTTAGACTGATTTTTAATGTGAATTAAGTTTAAAATTAGTTCAAGTTATGGGAGCACCCTTTATATATATATATATATATATATATATATATATATATTATAATTATTATAATTATAGCTCTACTTTTGTATTGAGAACTGTTTTTTAAAAATAAAAACAAAAATACTAAAGAACTTTGGATTATTTACCTAAGGTGTTCTTTCCTATTTTTCTATATATTTGCACCCACACACACACACACACACACACACACACACACACACACACACACATATATATATATATTTGTATATAAATATAAATATAAAAGAGAACATTGAAGTCAAAACTCAGAGGTGACAGGCTGATTCATGCTGGACACAATTGTCAGGCTGCCATATATTTCATATATATATATATATATATATATATGATTGAATAAATTACAGACATTATGTCTGCTAATTTTTAACAAAATCTGTTCATACTCATGAATAACCTTCTGTGTATTGGAGAAAAGTGCTCTAACTGTTTAAATTTCTTATATATTTATACTATAACTGTTTTTTAAAAATATATTATTATTGCACCACTAAAATTCCCATGTTTCAAAACTGAAACTTCAATTCAAATTCAATCATAAAAAGTTGAACTTAAAATACAAATTTCCATTCCATTATCAAGTAATGCTAAGAAAAACTGTTCAGAAATTTTTCAGTCTACACTTATAAATTATGTAAATCAATATGATAATGGAATGGAACTTTATATTTTAAGTTCAATTTTTCATGATCAAATTTGAATTGAAGTTACAGTTTTGCTAACATGGGAATCTCTGTGTTAGAATGGTGATATATTTAAAAAAAAAAACAGTTATATTATGCTCCACTGTTTTTTTAAAAATAAAAATAAATGCTAAGAACTCTGAATTATAAATCTCATTGTTCTTCCCTATTATTTTAATATATATATATATATATATATGTATTAAGACATTTTTATGTTTATACATTCTTTTTTATAGATGCAAATATTTAAGTAAATGCTCTGTTTATAATAAACAATATTGACAATATTTACCGGCCTGAATGTCCGAGAAATTGTCATAGAAAATATGTGTCCTCTGACAGGAATCAAACCTGTATCATATACGGAAGTGTCATATAGCCTGACATGCTTTTACCAATTTTGCTACAGAGGAGCATTTCAGTCAGCAAGCTTGATTTTACTGTTTTTAAACTACAATTTTCCATGATTTTCTCATGTACATTCATATGTGCTTGATGCGTGTCCAAATGTAAACAAATAACGTCACACATTATGAAATAGATACAGTCCAACAATTATATTAAGACATTTTTATACAAATAGTCAGACATATATATATATATATATATATATAAAATAACAATATATTTTTTATATATCAAGAATAATATTGGGGGAAAATGTATGAATAAGTGAAAAAAAGATTTCTTGTGACATGTTTCATCTTTCAGGACATTATCAGACTAAATTTGTTATGTTGGTACGATTACACATGCGCTTGAATGAGGGTGCTGGAATTTTTAATTTTTCTAAAAATTTAATATTCCCAGCATCCCTCATTTTTACACATGTGTAGTCATACTAACATAATAAATTTAGTTCAATGAAGTCGTAAAGGATGAAATGTGTCACAGTAAAACTTTTTTCATTTCATTATAAATTTTACCCCAATATATACATTTATACATATAAATTGTCGTCTAAATTACACAAACATGAAAATAACACTTACAACTCATTTTAATAGATATATTCCAAAAAAATATATTGAATTACTAAAGATTAAATTTATTCAATAAAATCGCTATAATGCTTGCCTTCAGGTGTTACAAAGAGTTTTGTTGGTCTCTTGCTCAACTCTGCCCCACACATGATAATCAAGGGTCTTGCTGTCTGGGGTGATAGTTGGCCAAATGTAAGGGATGAAGTGGTCACAGAAATTGTCAAACAGATATAAAAATATAGAGTTTAAAAATAGTAATTTGACTTTGCTAACCCAATATATATATATATATATATATATATATATATATATATATATATATACATATATATATATATATATATATATATATATATATATATATATGATATAATAATAATATTAAATCCATTACTTTCATGCAATGGCAATCATCAGGTAGAACTATGGCACTAAACTATAGTTTAACTAATATAATCCTGAGGTGTCAGGATGTGTGTCTTTAATTAAAAATTTATTTTTATGCTGGCAATATAAATATGTAACACAATCATCCTTTATAAATCCTGTGAACAAAAACATCTTTCAGTGAGAGGAGCAATCTATATAAAATATCTGGCACACAGTATTAATCTTAATTTATTAAACAATGTACAAAAGTTTTTTTAAAATAGTAGGATGATGATGCCAACTCCAGCCATATTCCTTTCACAGGGCTTGGAATACTAGAAAAACTCAATAAATCTTGGTCATATTCAACGAAACACGTTTTAGAGAAAGGTTCTTTTCTTTTTATGTCTCGTGTTCTTTCAGGACTAAGGTGATCATGTCTGTCCACTTCCCTGTTTCCTTTGTGCCTCTGCCACCTCCCCCAGACAACATTAAGTCATCCATTTGATTAAGGCCACCCGTTGCTTTTCCTTGTCTCTTTTTCCCTCTATTACAATTATATATATATATATATATATATATATATATATATATATATATATATATATATATATATTACATAGAATAAAAATCCAAATTTACCTCATTTGAATAGCTATTTCTGTCAACAAGCCTTGTTGGCTTTGTCAACTCAGAAGTGTAAAGAAATAAAATAGGAGCTGAAAATTTAAACATTTAAAAAATAATTATTTTTTAAATGTTTAAATT
Organism: Acanthosepion lycidas; assembly: GCA_963932145.1. Lineage (NCBI taxonomy): Eukaryota > Metazoa > Mollusca > Cephalopoda > Sepiida > Sepiidae > Acanthosepion > Acanthosepion lycidas. The sequence goes on from OZ010605.1 coordinate 1,016,807, forward strand.
TTAAACTCACATTTTATTTCTATTTTATATGCTCTGTTATAATAAATACTATGACCTCTTTCTGTGGATCAGTTTTAATATTTTATATTATTAGGATTCACTTGGATTATATACAAACAGGTTATTACCTATATATATATATATATATATATATATATATATATATATATATATATATATATATAAAAGTTCAGAGCAGATAACATTAGAAAGATTTTAGAGTCCCATGAAAATAAGTGGATACAACATCTAAAAACAAAATATCCAGCTGGGCTAAATCACAAATTTAACAATATATAGATAGTAGCATGAATATATAACTCAACAAATCAAAACCTACCCACATTTCTCACCCACACAAGACAGACAGGCTTACGGAGGTGTGGAGGCCTCACACTTATACACTCACCCACACGAATATACACACTTACACACATCATACACACTCACTCCCTAATGAGCCAAATGATAACGCACACCCACAGCAATACACACGCTTACATATATCATACTCACTGACTCCCTAAGAACCAAATAACACACACACAAACACTAAACAGAGACACATCCCCTCACCAAGTCCAATAAAACTGTCAAACTGACCAGAGAATTCATAGCAGCATGTATCTATCCAGCTCTTATCTCAAATAACAACTTAAAAGAGACTGTTTGACCAACACAAGGAATGTTAAAAGATTCATGTTAAAAAGATAAAAAAATTAAAAAAACAAATGAAAACTACAGACAAAAGTTCATTTTCTCCATCAAGACATTCATTTCTGTAGTTTAGTGCTAGCAGCAAGCAGAAATATTTCTCCTCCTGATGATGGTCATTTCGGCCGAAACTAGTTGAGGAATCTAAATGGAATAATAATAAAAAACGAAAGAATATTAATCTACAACCCAGTGTGTCTGAAGATTTTAATTTTTTAATATTTTTTTATTGTTCAAAATATATATATATATATATATATATATATATATATATAGCGTTCTGCTTGATTATGCAAAGTTATTTTTTACCTAAAAATATCCAAGTTAAGCAATATATTCTGAAGAATAAAAGCTAAAGTGTTGTTGATACTATTTTATTATTTTGTCAGTCATTTAAGTTGTAGAAATATACAAAACGTGCTTCTTTTTAATGATTTATGAACTTAAGCCCTAATTTAGTGTTCACTTTCATTATGCAAATGGAAAATAAAACAAGAAAAATACTTTTTACACTAAATTTTATTAATTGAATTCTGGCGCATATGACAATACATCGTGTGTTCTAAGTCCTACATTACATAATACATATCAATAGCATGTTAAACAAAACAAAACAAAACAAAACAAGTCTGTTAATGCGGCTACAAACAAACATGACATCCTTCATTCTTCAAAACCGTTATGAGGCATCTGTCCACTGCTGACGTCAATTTTTCAATTTCAGAAGGTTTGATTGATCGGCAAACACTTACAATTGCTTTCCCCAGGACTTCTAAGCTGACGAATTGCTTGTTTTCAGCATTAATCTGCCTCTTGACTATAGACCACAAATTTTCTATTGGATTTAAATCAGGGCTGTTTGGAGGCCATGCCATTAAATTTTGCCCTTTGAACCCATGGTCTGATAGCCAATTGGTGGTGCTTCTTGATCTATGCGCTGGAGCATTATCCTGCTGAAATATCAACGATCTTTTTTTCTGAATTGGTTGTTCATCAAGCCAGGGCAGAAAGGCATCTTCCAAAAGCCTACAATATGCATTTAAATTTAGCTTAAGCCCTTTGGCTACTTTCTGTGGGCCTATTAGTTCATTTCCGCAGATCCCAGCCCAAAACATCACTCCTCCGCCACCCTGTTGTTGACGAATGCTGGTCGACCATTTAACACCCATCCAGATGACAACTCATCAGGCCCATCAAGGGTAGCACGGCACTTGTCGGTGAAAATCACATTGCTAAAATTGGTCTTCATGTAACTCTGTGCCCATTCAACTCTTTTCATCTTGTTTGCTTTGCTCAATGGGGGCCTCTTGATGGGACTCTTCACTTTGGCAAGGGTCTTGAGCACCTCACAACGGGTAGTTTTACCAATTTTGGGCACTCCAGCGCTTTCAAATATTTTTTTACTAGTTTCATGCGGTTTCTTCAAGACTTCATATTTAATTTTATGAAGATCTCTGGCAGTTAACTTTTGCAAATGCGATCGTTTAGGTGTCTTTCTGCATGATTTACTGCCTAAGATGAATGCTTTGATTGTACGGTGGTCTCTATGTAACTTTTTTTCAAATTTCTAGCGTTGACAGACCATTTCCAAGCATGCAAGTAATTTCAGCATGATCGTTTTCAGTAAGACCCTTTTATCTTACCCATATTAAGGATTTATATGGTGATTGCTTAATCAGACCGAACACTTGAAACTGTGCCTTTTTACATACTTTGAGAAAAAGAACCCTGTTACTATACAACTTTTTTTTCATTGATCATATTCTCTTGTCTGAAAGTATAATTTAATCTGCAAGAAGCACAGTTTGAAAAAAACAGAATTTATTGACACATTAGATGAAAACTTTACTTTGCATAATCAAGCAGAATGCACTGTATATATGTATGTATATATATATATATAAAAATGAACATTGAAGTCAACACTCAGAGGTGACAGGCTGTTTCATGTTTGATGCAATCATCAGGTCACACGATGAGTGCGTTCTAGCATGAAACAATCTGTCGCATCTGAGTGTTGAATTCAATGTTCAATTTTAGATACACTCTATCTCTGATATTGAGCACTTTATCCCATAAATATAGCACGGCTTAAAACTATATTTCTTCATATATATATATATATATATATATATATATATATATATATATATATATATGTGTGTGTGTGTGTGTGTGTGTGTGTGGATAATGGCTGAGTTCTTAGAACGTTCATTTTCTGACAATGATACCTGGATTCGAATTTCACCATTGTCAGTTTATCAGAATTGAGACTTCCGGATGTTATCAGACTGGTGGGGGCAATCCCAGGGTATGGCACCTTTGGAAACTGTGTGAAAAACAAGACTTGAAAGTGAAATTGGGTAGACAATAACTTTTGTGAGCCATCAATGGCTGTTCTAGCACAAAGTCACAAGTCATCATGACCGAGGGTTTGAGAATGCTGGCCTTGTTCAAACTGTAGATCATGCTAGATAATGCATACTCTCCCTGAAACTGTAACTAAGGTCTGCTGAGCATAGTTGTAGTATAAACAACAGAGTGGGCTCTGTGGGTGTTGAACAAACACAAAAGGGCTTGAGCAGAAGTCTGCAATAGGGATTAGATAGCTTCCTCCCCAGTGGCCAGCTATATTACTATATATATATATATATATATATATATATATATATATATATATATATATATATCAGCTGAAATATCTACTTGATTTATCATCAATATAGAAACTCTAATCCAGATTAATTTAACAATGAAATATTGAAATTTTCTCTTTCTTAAAACTTTCTCCATCTTCCAGATGACAAGAATAAAGATGAATATGAAAATGTTTGAAGAAATATATATATATATATGTATATATATATATATATATAGTTAAACCTAGAGAGCCAGACAAACCCACTAAGGTTTCGCCTTAGCAGATCGTCAAGGAAGCCAGCCTTCCTTGATGATCTGCTTAGGTGAAACCTTGGTAGGTTTGTCTGGCTCTCTAGGTTTAACTAGGTCTGCTGTACTTACCGTATTGAGCACTTTAGTTATTTTGCTTACTCATATCGTTTTTTTTTTCTTTAGGCTTTGGACTTGTATGCTAGATGATTGTCTTTGGCTAACGTACATGTTCTTGGTTCTTTCTTTTTTTATACCTTTTTTTTCCCTTTGGTATTGGTTTGCAAATCAAGACACCGAAGGTTTTCCGGATGAGTATAATTTTTTATACTTATAAGATTATTGCTAGTATATATATATATATATATATATATATATATATATATACACATATATATATATACATATATATATATATATATATCTTTGTGCCATAAGATTTTCCAGGTTACTAGTCTCACTGTCTCAGGATGGAAAAGAAGAAGCAACACTATAAACTTGGCACCTTTTCAGCAGACAATTCTGCTTTTGCACTTACTGTTGAAAAACACGTCTCATGCAAGACTTACCAGTCACTGGCAATTCTCCAGAATCTGTGTTCATAAGGCAAAACCATAATGATAAAATGTGCATATAATTTCTCTCTCTTTCTTCTTCTTCTATGTGTGTGTGTGCATGCATGCGTGCATATAGACGTTTTGCATTTTAATTCAAATACAAGTGTCTACATATTTTGCATAAGGGTAATAGAATAAATGTCACCCAATGATTTTCTATTGGAACTTGTATGATGTTTCTATAAACCAGTTAGGAATATATCCATATAAACTACCTCTTATCATAACCATCTCCCCCAAGTGGCCTTGTACAAAGTGAATCTTACTGTAAAAAAAAAAAATTAACAAAAAAATATATATGTATATATAGGCAGCATAATTTCATTGAAACATATTACACTGAATAATATAGACATTTTGTGTCTATTTTTATACAGATCCTTTCCAGTTTTCTAATCAGTTTCTTAATGTTAAGATGAGATTCACCAAGGAATGCACCATAATTTTTTTTAACCCAAGCACTTTCAACCTTTTCTAAGATCATCTTCAGGGGTAAATTACAAAGACAAACTTATTGTAACTGTAATAAAATCTACATTCCGTTGTCATAGTGTCATAAATTTTTAAATTTATCCATTGTAATTATGGAATTTTTTACAAAACAAGTTTTTCAATATCAAAATCATCCAACCAAACCTCAACAAAATGTATTACAAATAAAGCAACAACATACTAAAGTGCATAGAACAAATACAATTTGCCATTTTACATTTCTAGTAATTCCCAGTCAGCTCCCTTACATGGAAACGCTTGATTTGCAAAAAATAATATAGCTACAATGGATAAATTTAAAACATCTTGAATAATTGTAACAGATCACGTTCACATGTGTTTTTAAAAATCACTATGACAAAAGAAGGCAGATTTTATCACAGTTACAATAAGTTTGTCTTAGTAATTTAACCATGAAAATGATCTATGACATATATATATATATATATATATATATATATATATATATATATAAGAAAAAAGAACAGTAAGAATCTGGTGTTCTTATTGTTATTTTTATTTTTACGAAAACAGTGCTCAGTGTAAATTTACAGAGCATAAATATTATAAATTAACTGATTTAAAATATGGTCTCTTTGCTACACAGTAATAACCATGTTTCAAAAACTGAAGCTAAAAACTTCAAATTTAATCATATAATTAAATTAAAAGCATTAGTTCTCTTTCATCTTCAAGTGAATTTTGGAATAATTTACTTTTAAATTTACTGAGTTTTAAATGCACATATAAATTCATAATTTCCTGTTTCCAAGGACACAGAGAAATCCAGTCATTCAGACAGGGGCAGTAGCTTCAGTTTTTGAAACATGGTTATTACTGTGTAGTGAAGAAACCATATTTTAAATCAGTTAATTTATAATATATATATATATATATATATATATATATTTTGAACAATAAAAAAATATTAAAAAATTAAAATCTTCAGACACACTGGGTTGTAGATTAATATTCTTTCGTTTTTTATTATTATTATTATTTCATTTAGATTCCTCAACTAGTTTCGGCCCAAAAATGGCCATCATCGGGAGGAGAAATATTTCTGCTTGCTGGTAGCAGTAAACTACAGAAATGAATGTCTTGATGGAGAAAATGAACTTTTGTCTGTAGTTTTCATTTGTTTTTTTAATTTTTTTATCTTTTTAACATGAATCTTTTAACATTCCTTGTGTTGGTCAAACAGTCTCTTTTAAGTTGTTATTTGAGATAAGAGCTGGATGGATCTATGCTTCTCTGAATTCCCGTGGTCATTTTGACAGTTTTATTGTCCTGGAGAGGGGATGTGTCTCTGTTTAGTGTTTGTGTGTGTGTTATTTGGTTCTTAGTGAGTGAGTATGATATGTGTAAGCATGTGTATTGCTGTGGGTGTGTGTTATCATTTGGCTCATTAAAGAGTGAGTGAGTTTGATGTGTGTAAGTGTGTATATTCGTGTGGGTGTGTGTAGAAGTGTGAGGCCTCCACACCTCGGTAAGCATGTCTGTCTTGTGTGGGTGAGAAATGTGGGTAGGTTTTGATTTGTTGAGTTATATATTAGTACTACCTATATTGTTAAATTTATGGTTTAACCCAGCTGGATATTTTGTTTTTAGACGTTGTATCCACTTATTTTCATGGGACTCTAAAATCTTTCTTTTTGAAATCGTGTTTTTTCCAGGTAATAATTTTTCATGGGGAGTCGACTTAATTCGATTACGATAATTATTAATTCTGTAGTGAAAGGGCCATTCAAATTCACCTTCAACCCTGCTGTGCGCCAATGCCTTAGGGGTAGATTGTCTGATTGAAGTGTGAGTTTGTAAACAGTGACTATTACTACTACTAATGCAATACACTTCGATAAAACGCATCTCAGTCACTGGTGTGTTTATATATAAAAAAAATGAAATACTCTCAAATTCACCTTCATTCCTGCTGTGCGCAAACAGCTTAGGGGTAGATTCTCTGGCTGATGCCAATTCAGCTGGCGTTTGATCCTAGCTAGTGGCAACCGGATGTCTAAACACACTGATGAGCTGTGATACAGCAAAACAGTCTCTCTGTGGATGACAATATATATATATATATATATATACATATATATACATATATATATATTAATACATAAATTGCACAACTATGAGTTTCATGCCGAAGCAATTTTCAAGTGGCGGAATTATTATATTTATTTTTATTAATATTTTGGGTTGGGTTATTATATCAGCATTGTGTCAGCCAAAAATAAAAATAAATATAAATATAAGAATTCCAGCACTTGAAAGTTGCTTTGGCATTAAACTCGGAATTTTACAATGAATGTAAGATATTTTGCATATTTCTTAATATATATATTAAATAGATCTGTCACTTAATATTGAGCACTGTTTTTTTTTTCTAACACTATTTAGTATTTGGATGTTTTTTGTACATGGTGACTGGCACCTATACCTATCTATATTTACCTATTTGGTTATATATATAGTAGTTTTTTTGCAGTTTAAATCAGAGAAAATTATTGTACGTCGTTAAAAAACAAAGTGAGATTACATTTTATTACAAATTTTATTATGACACGAGGAAAAAAAAGCATCTTTTGATTAAATTTGGCACTTGTCGGAATGTCTTTCTCTACTTCAGCACAGGTTTTTGACATTCATTGTAAAAGTTTCTCAAAGTATAAGTTTGATAATTGATTCCATTCTGTTTTGAGATCTTTTTCATCTTCTTTCACTCTTCTGTCAAATTTTTCCCATGGTAAATCTGGAGATAGCTTCAAACTTTTGAACTGTATCACACACACACACACACACACACATATATATATATATATATTAATACATTAATATATATATATATATATATATATATATATATATATATATTAATACATAAATTTTACAACTCCAAGTTTCATGCCAAATCAGTTTTCAAGTGCTGGAATTATTGTACTTATTTTTATTTATATTTTGGGTTGACACTGGTTTATTAGAATCAGAACTGTGTCAACCCAAAAATAAGTATAATATTTCAGCATTTGAAAATTCCTTTGCATCAAACTTGGAGTTGTGCAATTTATGTAAGGTATTATGCATATTTCTTAATATATATATTAAATAGCTCCGCTGCTTAACAATGAGCACTATTTTTTCTTGCACAAAAGCGTATATGTATTTGTACATGATCACTTCCTCGTATAATTACTTATATTTACCCATTTGGTTATACTCGACTCTCCCGTCGAATTCAATGTATGAGGGTCAAGCAGATCAGTTCCCAGGAAACCGACAGCCCGACAACAGCACATGAGATTTGATTATAGGGATGAAGGTTTTGTGCAGGACCATCCACACTTTTTGGAGGGCCAAATACAGAGACCTGGTGCCACAAGGTCCCAAAATGACCCTCTGCAGGTTTTGAATTCAGAGTTGTCCTTCTCCTAGACCAGTTGCCATCCAAGGCTATAGAACCCAGTCTGTCCTGCTAT
>OZ010605.1:1035000-1047500 GCA_963932145.1 Acanthosepion lycidas
GTGAGCTATAATCTCCAGCTATTCAAATGTAATGTCAATCAACATCTCCAATTGCCTTGATCTATCCACTACCTTTCTCCTCATTCTTCTATCACTCCTATCTGGTCTTGCTCCAAATTTTCTGTAACCCCTTGCATCCTAGTGGCTTCTCGCCTTGCTTGGGGTGAAACGCTTAAAAAAAAAAAAAAATAGGACAGTGTGTATGTATGGAGAGGGAATATACATATATACGTGCATGCTGACAAAAACACAAGAAAATGTAGCCATTTTGACTTTGCAAAATGGAAATAGATCTAAGAACACACAAGGGTCATTAAAAGATAAGAATACCGATAACTCCTTCACCATTTCTTGGACCAATTTTATAACCCTTGACACAGAACTTTTCATTGCCATTTCAAGAAAGACATTTAGGTCACTAACACACAAAAAAGAGAATGTCTTATATCGAGAATATTTAACATAAAAAAAACATCAGAAAAAAATTATTTTTAATAGTATGTGGAAATCTTCATGTTTTGCCTGATGATGGTCATGAGACTGGAAACTCATGTAGCAAAATTATGGAAAATAAAGCATAATATATTTTTAAAAAGAATCCACATTACAACCAAAAACGTTTGTGGTTTCTCTTTTTTTAATATACACACTTTTCTCTCGTTGAAACTACTATAACCTCTTCCTTTTATATATATATATATATATATATATATATATATATATATATATATATATATATATATATCATAAAGACACAATTTATACAAAGAATTAAATAGCAATGTTAATGTGATTAATGCTGAAATAACTTCGCTAACAGAACTTAATAAGACATTAAGTTACTATCAATTCTTTGAATAATAAGATTTTTATATTCAAATTGTTGTCAGATGGAAGACATATACCATGCACTTTTGGCAGTTTCAAATTATCATCTTCAGGACACAATTTTCCATATTATTCATCTGATTATTTTGATAAATGTATTGCGAAAATTCCTGAATATATTATTGGATCTTTGTTAACAAATGCTTTAATATAACATTAGTACACACACACACATATATATATATATATATATATATACACACAATGACAGTATATGTCTAGAAAATGCAAAGTCAAAATGGCTACAATTGAAAGAAAAGAGTTAAAAGAAAAGATAGAAAAGCTAAAAAACTAATAAATACTGAGTGTAAAATGAAAAAAAATGACGAAAAGAGGAAAAATAATCACAACATTCTATGCATACACACATATGCATAGATGGGTGCATGACCACATGTGCACAAATGCACACACATTCACTATGAAAAATTTGCACCCATGAAAAGTGCATATGAAAAAGAAAAATTGTGAAGTATAAGCAATCAATTGCTTATATCCACTGACAATTGGGTGGAATGATTCCTGGAGGGTCCATCTATGAAACTCTGGAGTCAGGTTGATGAAGTAACATCAATCAGCTAAATATATATATATATATATATATATATATATATATATATTATTTTAGTTATTCATATCTATTTTTGAATTTCTGACATATAAATATATAAAAGTATATCAAAATTGCTATTATAATAATAATAATAATCTACTAGGAATTGGGGAATAATTGAACAGAGATCAGAACAACAATCATAAAAGAAATAAAAAACAAACAAGAAGAAGATAACAGTTGGCAATAATAATGTTGCAGAAGAGATCTTAGATAAATCAAAACTATTTGAAGCTGGTTTTGTAAATATAAAGAAAAGATTCAAATGAGTGTTGGTTAAAGACATGAAAGCAAGCAAACTACAACCTTTAAGTAAACATCACACAGACTGTGGGTGTAGTTCTGTGGATAGAGAATAGAACTAAAAGTTAAAATGTCAAACATTAAATTGTTGCTAATTGTGACAATGCATTTACCAGATAAAGAAAAATAAGGGACTTGTTTCCAAATGTTTGCTCACCCTTGGCTGAAATTTCTTTACTTGTAACAGATATGATATTAGCAGCATATCTGCAACTTTAATTACAAAAGATTATGAATAACAATTATTGAGGCAACAGTTTTGGGTGTAGCTGAGGGGTTACTGTATATTTATTAAAATGCCATGTCACTTCAGTATGTAGACAGCCACGGCTCGCCATGTGTTCTCTCCCTTTCTTTGTTATCTGTGGATTGTCATGAATTCTTAGGAGAGTATATGTAGGGGTTTCCCATTGCCTGCTCCATCTTCCTGTATTGTATAGTGATATTTTATAGCCAAATACCAGTGGAAAAGGATGATGTGTGTTATAAAGTTGGCATTACTACTGACAAGACATTTACTGAGTTTTAAACACATATACAATTCATAATTTTTTTCTTAATTTTTTGTTTCTTTAATTATACAAATACAAATTTAACAGAAAAAAGTGCCAAAATACATTTTGTTGTTGATTAAAAAAAACAGATGACATGCATTGAACGGATGTCAAAATTCATTGAAAAATGTACCCCTATCCTCCCTAAATTTAACCTCTTTTTTGAACGTAACTCATAATTGATACAATAATAGTTAATAAAAATGAACACACTACCACACCTATCTAAATGATTGGATTTTGCTGTATCCTTGGAAAAAAAATTAAGAAAAAAATCATGAATTGTATGTGTGTTTAAAACTTGGTAAATTCAAAAATAAGTTATTCCAAAATTCGCTTGAAAATGAAACAGAACTAATGCTTTTAATTTAATTATATGATTAAATTTGAAGTTTTTAGCTTTGGTTTTTGAAACATGATCATTACTGTGTAGTGGAGAAACCATATTTTAAATCAGTTAATTTATAATATTTATGCTCTGTAAATTTACATTGAGCACTGTTTTGTAAAAATTAAAATATCAGTAACAACACCGGATTATATATCTTACTGTTCTTTCTTTTTATTATAATATATATATATATATATATATATATATATATATATATATATATATATATATATATAGATATATGTATATATATATATATATTGTGTATTTAGGCAGCAATCCTTTATTTATGCATGTTTTATAAAAAGTGACAGACAAGCTTTTTATGTAATTTTTCTTGTGTTTGAACAAGTGTTTTCTTTTGGGGACACAGTGTGTGTAGAAACTGTCTAAATGTTCTATAAATGAAACATCTCTATAACACTAAAGCATACACACAACACACACTCAATTAAACTGAATAAATAAAATCATCCTTGATAATGGCTAAAAATATAGTCGAAAGTGCTTGGAATTATAGAATATATATATATATATATATATATATATATATATATATATATATATATATATATTTGCATGGAATTATAGAATATATATATATGCACACACACACACACACACACACGCACACACACTCACATATATATATATATATATATTATAGGTATAAATGTATATTAAGATAGATCTGAACACTTTTTTTCTTACACTATAGAGTATTTATATGTATTTGTGATTCCTGTCGCTCATCCAGGTCACTTCTTCCCTTGCTGGATGACGATTTAACCCCAACGGACTTGATCCTTTTCAGCCCTGCTGTGTAATATCAATCCGCTTATATGGCAGTAATTTCTGGACAATCTCCTCACAGATGAAGAGAAGACTGTAGGCAACAGAAATATGATCCGACAGAAGGATGCTGAGAATTCCATGGATGGAGCACATTAAGCAATGTAAAAATCTTAAGGAAAATGGAAACAAAAAGAAATCAGAAAGATAATGCTGAAATTTCTTGGACACATAATGAGAAAGGAGGGTTTGGAGAATTTGTCACTCTCAGGACATATCTATAATAAAAAGGACGATGGAAAGTAGCAGGCTACTGACTTGACAAGCTTATGGGAATGGATTGCAGAACAGGGAATGGGAGGTTTAGCAAAGGGATAAACATTACTAAGAGCTTCTAAAGATAGAAGCCATTATTGCCAATATTCTGAACGGACATGACATAACGAAGAATTTTGGTGGATCCTTGGTCTAAAGGTAACTGTATCTTGATTTATTGAAATTCATTTTCTTAATTTTGAAGATATTTTTATTTCAGCTCTTGTAAATTTTTCATGAATTTTTTTTCACTTATCACGATTGAATTAACAACGCTTTTAGAAGCCCACCTGATCCCAAGAAAGCTAAACAACATTATTATCTGTGAAATAAGTAACATAAAACTTTTTTGTATTAGAATAAAGTATTCCTTATCTTTGCGGGGAGTTTTCTATCAATAAAATCTGAAATAGCAATTGTGTTAATGTTGCCTTTGTACACGTGATTCTAATTTTGTAAAAAATTGATTTGAGTATCAGGAAAAAATAGCCATGTTTCGCCACTTAAAAAAATAATGTCTCATTCCCACTTGAACTAATTTGTCACAACTCATTATTAAAAACTCAGGTTGGGGAAGTGTGGTGAAAGATAAAACAATTTGTAATACACATGTCTATAAGTGTTTTTTTACCAACTGATGCGGGGGGGGGGGGAGAGGTGTGATGGATCATCAGAAATGATAAAAGTATTTTCTAAATTTACAACAGGTGATTATTAAGTCAGTAGACTGTTTGGATGTTAAAATTGGTGGTGGTGATGGTGGGGGCATATAAAAAGGAAAGAGAAGGAGAGAATGAGGGTGTAAAAAGATACAAAGAAATGGGAGAGAGGCAGAAAGAGAGTGTGGAAAGAGAAGAAAGGAAAGAGCATAAAAAAGGCACAGAAAGACAGAGAAAGAAATTGTATACAAAAAAAAAAAAAATGGAAAGAAAGAGAGAAAGAAAGAAATGAAAGAAGGAGAGAAACGCTTTGCATAAAGAAAAAAAGGAATGTGAAAGAAAGAGAAAAAGAGAGAGAGAGTGCAGAAAGGTAGAAATAAGAGAGAGAGAGAGAGAGATAGAAAGACAGTATAAAATGAGAAAAGAAAGCTAGATGATATTTCTTCAAGATGAAAAGAGATTATAGAGTTTAAAGAGAAGAAGAGAAAAAGAGAGAGTGTAGAAAATATAATATGAAAAGAAAAACAAAAAGTGTAAAGAAAGAGAAGATAGAGAAAAAGAGTGTAAAAAGAGAAATAAAGAAAAGAAAGACAGTGTAAGAACAGGGAGTGGGAAAAGAAAGACAGTGGAAGAACAGGGAGTGGGAAAAGAAAGACAGTGGAAGAACAGGGAGGGAGAAAAGAAAGACAGTGGAAGAACAGGGAGGGAGAAAAGAAAGACAGTGGAAGAACAGGGAGGGAGAAAAGAAAGACAGTGGAAGAACAGAGAGTGGGAAAAGAAAGACAGTGGAAGAACAGGGAGGGAGAAAAGAAAGACAGTGGAAGAACAGGGAGGGAGAAAAGAAAGACAGTGGAAGAACAGGGAGGGAGAAAAGAAAGACAGTGGAAGAACAGAGAGTGGGAAAAGAAAGACAGTGGAAGAACAGGGAGTGGGAAAAGAAAGACAGTGGAAGAACAGGGAGTGGGAAAAGAAAGACAGTGGAAGAACAGGGAGGGAGAAAAGAAAGACAGTGGAAGAACAGGGAGTGGGAAAAGAAAGACAGTGGAAGAACAGGGAGGGAGAAAAGAAAGACAGTGGAAGAACAGAGAGTGGGAAAAGAAAGACAGTAGAAGAACAGGGAGGGAGAAAAGAAAGACAGTGGAAGAAAAGGGAGTGGGAAAAGAAAGACAAAGGGAGAGAAAATACATAATTTTCTTTCAGTAATTATTTTTATGAAAATATTGTTTTAAACTAAAATGACAATCACCACCCCCTCTACCATAACATCATTATATATTAGATGATATATATATATATATATATATATATATATATATATATATATATATATACATATTATGAAACGGACAAAGTCCAACAATTATTTTAAGACATTTTTATGTTTATACATTATTTTATAGATACAAATATTTAAGTAAATACTCAGTTTATAATAAACAGTATTAACAACATTTACTGGCCTGAATATCAGAAATTTTCATAGAAAATATGCATCTGACATGAATCAAACCTGTATCCAACATGGAACCGTCATGTAGCCTGACGTGTTTTACCAATTTAGCCACGGAGGAGTGTTTTGGTTAGCAAGTTTGATTTCACTGTTTTTTATATTTTTTATTTTTATTTCATTTTTATATTTGTATCTATAAAAAAGAATGTATAAACATAAAAATTTCTTAAAATAATAACGTCTTAATATATATATATATATATATATTTTATGAAATGGACAAAGTTAGACAATTATTTTAAGACATTTTTATGTATATACATTCTTTTTTTTATAGATACAAATATTTAAGTAAATGCTCTGTTTATAATAAACAGTTTTAAACAACATTTACCGGCCTGAATATCAAAAACATTTCCACAGAAAATATGCATCCTCCAACAGGATTCAAATCTGTATCCTATATGGAACCGTTATTTAGCTTGATGTGCCTTTAACCAATTTGGCCACAGAGGAGTATTCGGTTAGTAAGGTCGATTTTACTATCTTTAAACTTCAATCTTCCATATTTATTTATATAATATTTTATATATATATATATATATATATATATATATATATATATATCATATATTTATATATTATATATATATATTAGATGACATATATATTTATATATATATATCAGATGTTAAATATATATATATACATATATATTAGATGATAAATAAATATATATATATAAATATATATTATTTATACTAGAAAGATATATATATATATATATATATATATATATATATATATATATATTAAATGATAAATGTATCTATCATTAAAACAATAAGAAAATTTATTTTATTTATTTACAAGATATTTGTATTCCAGATCTACTAAATTTTTATGAATTTTTTTGGGTTTATCACAAATGAATTAACGATTCTTTTAGAAGTTCACCTGATCCCAATGAAAGCTAAATGAGCATTATTACCTGTGAATTGTTTTGTCATTGAATATACAGGTAAAACACTTGAAAAATTTTATCTTGACAGAAAAGACACTGACTCTTATAGGAGGGCTGGTGTGTACAATCACGGCCTGATCAGGTGCCCAGGGCAATGCTTTTGTTATCACCATTTGCTTTTTTTTCTACCTCCATTTATATATGTTACAAATTAAACTAAGTAGAACTGACTATTAAAGGTTGAAAAATCTTTGTGAATTTTGATATCATTTTGGGGTTTGTTTTTTTTTTTGTTCAAATCGGTGAATTTGTTTTGTTTATGCTGGGTCTAGAAAATACAAAATTCACTATTTTTAATCCATAATGTTGAACATGTTAAATTTTTCAACATTTTAACAAGAAAAATCTCAAGCTGATGCTAAAAATAGCTGTAAAACATTGTGGATTTATTTAAGATGGCATGATCTATGATGAAATGTCTCTAATTTGTATTTAGATATATTTTATTTATTTTCATTTTTTCTAGTTTAATTGTTCACCTGTATTGTATATGATCCATTATTGTACAGGTGAGTTCAATATGATACATTATTGTATTAGGTGACAATAAAATTTGTATTTTATATAAATACTACCTCATGAAAATTGAGATGTAGTAGAGCAGGTGCCTCATGTCATAGATTCAGGAGCCAGGGGCCCACAAGACCCTTGCACTGGCCTTGTTTATAAAACAGGGCCAGTGCAAGGGTCTTGTGGGCAACCAGTCTTCTTTTATGAAAACCAGTCTAAATATTAAACATCATTATTGTACCTTTTCTATAAATATTTTCAAGGTAATTGTTCTGATGAACCTTCTTCTTTGGTATCAGAATTTTACGAATTTAAGTGCAGTACTAGATTGGCAGTAAGGTCTCATCATTTTACAGTTGAAATTGCAAGATGTAACCGTAAGTTCTATGCTAACAGTTTCTTCTATCACATTTCTCTCTTGTGGAAATTTTTTCTGGCTTCTTGATTTCCAGTCAATTTTGATCTTTTAAAAATTTCACTGAAATTTTAATTATTATCTTCTATCTTCTGAATTTCTGATCTTTTATTATTCTCTCTCCTTAATAATGTCTTTTTTTCCTTATATTCTTTCATACTCAGTAATCCCTGTGTCTTAGTGGCTTTATTGCCTTGCTTGGTGTAAAATGGTTAAAAAACAAGAAGGTATTTAGCCATCTATCTACCTCCAGTTATGGGTTAAATAGTAAGGTAGACTGGGCTTGGTTGACCACAAGTTTGATAAGGGTTCTTTGGGGCACACTTTGCACCAATTCTGTTATTTCAAAATTCCAAAAAGGGTGTTTTGTTCTGCACAAGCCTTCACATCAAATAATATGTGTTTGTAATCTAGCAGTTCAATTCCAAAAACTGAATTGTTAGGCATTCATATGTTAGAATTTTTGGGCATTCATATGTTAGAATTGTTGGGCATTCATATGTTAGAATTGTTAGGCATTCATATGTTAGAATTGTTGGGCATTCATATGTTAGAATTGTTAGGCATTCATATGTTAGAATTGTTGGGCATTCATATGTTAGAATTGTTAGTCATTCATATGTTAGAATTGTTAGGCATTCATATGTTAGAATTGTTGGGCATTCATATGTTAGAATTGTTAGGCATTCATATGTTAGAATTGTTGGGCATTCATATGTTAGAATTGTTAGGCATTCATATGTTAGAATTGTTGGGCATTCATATGTTAGAATTGTTAGTCATTCATATGTTAGAATTGTTAGGCATTCATATGTTAGAATTGTTGGGCATTCATATGTTAGAATTGTTAGGCATTCATATGTTAGAATTGTTAGGCATTCATATGTTAGAATTGTTGGGCATTCATATGTTAGAATTGTTAGGCATTTGTATGTTAGAATTGTTAGGCATTCGTATGTTAAAATTGTTGGGAAATCATGTTAGAATCAGTGGCAGAGTCCTTATATAACACAAATTAAAAAAATATGTTTTCATAATAATTACACAATGTAAGATTTTATTATGAAAGTCAAAGATTTTAGAATAAAATTCAAATTAACCAGCCAATGTTGATATAACTTTAACAATCTACTTATATCTATATGATAAATAGATTATATGAATTTCATCTTACAATAGTTGTACTATTAGAAATTTCTATAATAATTTATTTGTGGGCGTGAGATTTCATGATCCAACATAAAGCTTGATTACCATAATGTAAATACAGTGTAACCCAGATATAAGAGACCCGGATATAAAAAAAAAACGGATATAAGAGAGATTTTCTCTGGTCCCAAATTAGAGCCATACTTACCTAAACAAAATAGACCAAACCCGGATATAAGACAAACCCGGATATAAGAGACTTCTTCTCCTGTCCCAACAACTCTCTTATATCCGGGTTACACTGTATATATAATGAGCCATGATCGCCTACATCCTGAAGAGACAAGGCACATAGAAGTAGAATTATTATCATTATTATTTTTTAATTTTAGCTATATAAAGATTGTTATGGAAGAAAAAAATAAAGATATCAACTCAAAAGAGAAACAAACTGCTGTAGATTCAATGGAGGATTGGAAATTGTGAAAAATTTTAACTTGAAAATAATTGGTAAGATAATTTCTGTCCGAATTTCTGAAATAAGGACTTCTCATTATTTACATGCAGACTGTTGTCCTCATAATTGTTGTTACGGCAATGTTTTGGCCATTGTGCCTTCCAGACTTCTTCAAGTTTATATTGATCTGTGTAACTTACAGGGAATTCTGGACTGAACCTTTTATTTAATCTATGGGTGTAGACTGTTTTTGTACCACTGCCCATATCTAGCGATATCTGGTTCATATTTTTAGTACTGGATCTGTCTATATTTCTGAGATGAGGTATTATGTACCCTATTTACATTATTTGGACTTTTGTCCTCATCTTTATTGCCATATTTATCACAACGTTTCAGCCGTTGTACGCTCCAGGCTTTTTCAGTATCTGTCTATATTTCTGAAAATGAGGTATTATGCACCCTATTTACATTATTTGGACTATTGTCTTCATCTTTGTCACCATATTTATCACATTTCGGCCATTGTACGCTCCAGCCTTCTTCAGTATCTGTCTGTATTTCTGAGATGAAGTATTATGTACCCTATTTACATTATTTGGACTATTGTCCTCATCTTTGTCACCATATTTATAATAATGTTTCTGCCATTGTACACCCTAGACTTCTTCAGGTGGTTGGAATGTCAAACTGAAGCCTTTATTTTGCTCACTGAGGTAGACTGTTCTAGTTCCATGTGCCATGTTTTAATGGATGTTATTTATCAGTTATCTCCTGTTAATTACCCTCTCCAAGTTCTCCACTTCCTTAACCAGGTATTGAACTCACACTCTTTGGCTCCTGTCACTGGATCTAACTAACGCCTTTATCCACTGTGCCATGTGTTAGTACTGCTCAGTTATTGCTCACCCTGTTTCATGTGAGTCCAAGTATATCTGTCTGACCCAGGGATTGAACTTATAATTAATATATCACCAAATTCATGACAATGTTTTAATCTGATCCCATCGGACAAGTTACTGTTGTGAACTTGAAGCCTTAAACCTAATCTGCCTGCTGATGAGTGATGCCGCTACTTGCTTGCAGCTTCAGTGTGTGCAGGCCAGTGTGACAAGTTTTACTTGAAACAGAAACTGTTTCATTTTGACTTATCTTTATTTTTTTTATATTTTTTCTCAGCATCCTTCTGCATCTCTATTGCTTCAAGTCTCCCCTTCATCTGTGGGGAAACTCTTCAGCATTAGGACTGATATTACGTAGCAATTAAACACTCTTTTTCCTTTTTTGTAGAGACATTATATTATTATTATTATTATTATTATTATTATTATTTTTATTATTATTATTATTAATATTAAATAATAATAATAATAATAATAATAAATATCATAAATAAAATAAAATAAAACAAATGACATTAAAACTTTGTTTAAAATAAAATTTTAAAAAAAAGTTCTTCCAGTATGCAACAGAAACTTTTCCTGCTGGAAACCAGACTTCATACCAAATGATGCTGAATTCACTCTATTTTGCTACTGACCATTTCTTGTTATAACACTAAGTGACTTTCTTACTTTTACCACATGCAACTTTAAAAGACTTGTAACTAAAATAACTCTCTGTATCTTTTTATAAATATTTTCATGGTAACTCTTCAGATGAGCTCTTTGGTATAATACGTAGACTGTATGAATTTAAGCACAATACTAGACTGGCAGTGAGATCTTATCAATTTATAGTTGAGCTGTCCAGATGTAGCCATAACTTCTATGCTAACAGTTTCTATTCTCACACTTCTCGCTTGTGGAATTCCCATCTGGCTCCATATTTTTCAGTCAACTTTAATCTGCAAGAATTTAAATACAATATCAATCACTATCTAGTGTCCTCCTGATTGCTCTTTTCTCTTTTTGCACATTACTAATGGCTCTCTCCCTAATTCCTTCACACCCTGTAATCCCTTGCATGTTAGGGGCTTTACTGCCTTGCTTGGGGTGACATTGATTAAAAAAAATAAACACGCACCAGTATACAAAAATAAATTATATGATTTTAATTAAGAATTTAACATGTTTTTAATTTTATTTCTGTGTATGTTTTTATTTCCTGTAAACACAAGGCTATCACTGCTGGTATGATGTGAGTGACCCCACAGTTTCCAATGAAATAATGCTGAATTTAAATTTTATTTCTGTAGATAAGTTTCTTCATGAGTAATAAACATTTAAAAAAAAACTACCTCTACTAAAACCAGCAAACAAGCTCTAATAAAAAAAATGAAATACGCTTTTCAGAAAATTGCTATGTAAAGTATTTGATTCTAATATTAAGTAATCTTAAAATTCACTAACCAATTACTAAACAGTGGCTTCAGTTCTAAGTCTCGAGATTTAATAAAATTCTCTTTCATCACATTTTAGGGACACATTTTAGTTTAAGTACATGAGGGTAACAGTAAATTTCACTCCTCTGGTTACCACTTAGTAAGGCTGCAGTTTATCACAGAAATTGTCAGTGTTAAAATGTAAGTCATGGCTGCAAGTTGACCTTAGGCTGGAAAAATAAATATGTCATCAAACAGAATATAGTGAGGATGGGAAGTGAATGAGTGACAGGTCAGCTTTGGGATTTTGTTTCTACAGATTGAAAAACTAAACTGATTGGTTGGATGACAAGCAAGGAAGATGAATGAGGGGGGGGGGTGTAGTCCTAAAGTGACCTGTCACTCAACAAGACAGTCTACACACAAAACCTCTGGGATTGGTTTAAATGTAGTGGCTATTGCAGCATTTCTAGTGGAAATATTTTATCAGATAAAGAATTCTATAATATAAAATAAAATAATAATAATAACAAAAGTGGAAATATATGATGGTCAGTCAATAAGTCTATAGCCTGACACAGTCATTAGCTGAATTTTGTTCTGAAATTTTCACTGTATAATATGATAAATGATGGGATTTGCTATTCATGGCTGGAC
>OZ010605.1:1052500-1060000 GCA_963932145.1 Acanthosepion lycidas
GGACATTCAGGCTGGTAAATGTTATTAATACTGTTTATTATAAACAGAGCATTTACTTAAATATTTGTATCTATAAAAAGAATGTATAAACATAAAAATGTCTTAAATAGGTATTAATCTAGAATCTTTGAGCTAAAAAATAATATTCTTTCATCGCAATGATGCTTCACATTTAGCAAAATTAAATATTGACTGCATTTAACAAAAACAAGGTTTAAAGGAACCCAATTAATGAATTAGCACCAGCCACTCCCAAAATAAATCCAATATAGAACTTTTAGTTTGTCATTAAAAGAGATGTAAATGAAATCTAACTCAGTAGATCTTTGCCAAGTCATAAAAAGTAGAAAAAAGTAGATTAATAAAATCAATGGCTGATAGAATTATGAAGGTTATAGAACAGTCATGGGCAAACTGTGGTCTGAAGGTGCTGCATATGGCCTGTTTGGTTTTCTTAATTCTTTTTCTATGTGTTGTGTCACTCAGGATGTAGACACTTGTGGCTCTCCACAATTTCCTGTCCTTTGTAGCTCTTAATAAATTTTGTCTTTTTGTTATTTCTCCTAAACTTTGTTCCACCATCCATTTACTCAAGCTTCTTCTTCTTCTATCTTCCACATACCTTCAGGACTTAAGTGATCATGGCTCTCCACAATTTCCTGTCTTTTGTAGCTCCCAATAAATTTTGTCTTTTTGTTATTTCTCCTAAACCCTGTTCTGCCATGTATGTTATTGTTTTCCCCTGTTCCTCTTGCTTTCAATCTGTCCTGTGAGTATCAGATTTTCCAAGCCCTCTTTCTTCATTATATGCCCTTGTTAATTCAATAGTTTATTTCTGATTCTAAGTATAAGTGTACTTTTTGTTTTCATTTTTGCTAAAACATTGTTACTCAGATGTTCAGTCCATGATATCCTCAGCATCCTTCTGTAGAACTACATTTCTGTTGCTTCAAGTCTTCTTCATCTTTGAGGAGATTGTCCAGGATTCACTGCCATATAAGAGGACAGATGTCATGTAATAGTTCAGTTTTCAATTCGAAAATCATGTTTATAAAAATTTTGTGCTTTTCATTTTGTTTTCAATTGTACTTTCACATTCTCTCACACATAAATACATCCATAAATAACGATTAAGTACAAATGCTTTGTGAACTTGTAACCTTTCATTTATGGCAATGGCTTCATCATTTTAAACCATTGGCAATTTTTACAAGGGAAGACCATACGTAAATTAGAAACTACCCACTTTCAGCAGCATTTTTTAATCACTGCAATAATATTATATAAAGCCCTTCAATTTTTCAATTATAGGATCTTTTCTCCATGAAATCAACTTTTCTCCCATTTCTAAGGCAAATACTTATGTGTATGGTCTTCTGTAGTTAAAATGAATGAGATGCCTTCAATGAAAATTTACCTTGAAACTTTTTAGTAGTGAAACCGACTTTATGATGAGCCATATCTCATGTGGCCCATGAGTCAGAAAAGGTTCCCCATGCCTGTTATAGATTATGAAGGATCCTATATTAACATGAAAAATAATTGCTGTAACTCAGCATTTTGGATTTATATATGAGAATATATATCAAAATTAACTAAGTCCGACAATTATTTTAATATATTGTTTATATCTTATTTTTATAGATACAAATATTTAAGTAAATGCTCTGTTTATAATAAACAGTATTAAATAACATTTACCGGCCTGAATGTCCGAGAAATCTCATAGAAAATATGTGTCCTCTGACAGGAGTTGAACCTGCATCCTATACCTTAAGTGCTATACATATCATTTAGCTACAGAGGAAGCATCTGGTTGGCAAAGTTAAATTACTGTTTTTAAACAACAAATTTCTCATGATTTTTCTTGAATGCTTATATCTGATCAAAGTGCATCTTAAAACAGAAAATATATTAAAATAATTCTCAGACTTAGTCCATTTCATAATATATGACATCATTTCTTTAGGTTAAGATATGCTTCAAGCAGTCATGAGTATTCAAAAAGGAACATGGGAAATTTGTTGTTTACAAACAGTAATTTGACTTTGCTAACAAACGCTTCCCTTGTAGCTAAATGGTATAGCACGTCAGGCTATATGACACTTCCATATAGCATACAGGTTTGATTCCTATTGGAGGACACATATTTTCTATGAAATTTCTCAGACATTCAGGCCGGTAAATGTAGTTAATAATGTCTATTTCAAACAGAGCACTTACTTAAATATTTGTATCTATAAAAATAATCTATAAGCAGAAAATATGAGAATATAAAAAAAATAATGTTACATTCAATTTTCATAATAAAACCTGAAGTTATTAATATTTTAATTGGGATTATAAGTTAAAATTAACATTATGCAGGGAACATATGAATCTAAGTATATTGGGTGGTTTAATGGTAAACGTGGAATTTCATGATAAAATCTGCCATGTGTATGTGGCCAGTTAAGGGGATATGTTTGTAGATGTTGTCACACTATTAGTCAGTGTTATTATGAATGAGTCACTTATGCCATTGTTGTATTCAAATATAGAATTACTGGTTTTTATCTGATCAAGTTTTATCTTCTGAGTACCTGTGTGTGAACAAAAATACAGAAACCTAACGTCCAAAAATATAATTTTTATAACATAAATTTATATGCAATATATATATATATATATATATATATATATATATATGTTTGTATGTGTATATATATATATATATATATATATATATATATATATATATATATAAAGAGAATTATCCCCACAGAAACAGAACACAGATCTAAACAAAACAGATGTCATTTTACACCTTAGGATCCTTTCAACCAACACTTTTTCAAAAGCAATCGTTGGTGAAATGCAAAACAATCAGGACACAACAAAAATAATGAAAGAGGAGGGAAAGTTGGAACGCAATTAAAATAAAATAAATTTTAATTGTAAATAATTAATAAAACAATTAAAAAGTTCCACAAGAGTATAAAATAGAAAAAAGAAACTCACAATCCCACAACCAATCGTAAGGAGCATATAAAATGCTCCTTTTGTCTGCATAAGCTTGGTTAGTGAAATTTTATATACACAGCCTTGAGAACTCGGTGATGGTAAACTGAGTGAGCAATATATAGAATTGAAAACCATGTGTCTTCATATTTGTCGGTACAGTCAGTGTTGTCCACCAAATACTGCCCAATCAACGAATCATATATATATATATATATATATATATATATATATATATATATATATATATATGTATAATTATTTTTTATAGATTTATATATATATATATATATATATATATATATAAGAAACCAGGAACCAATAAAACTGTCAAACTGACCACGGGAATTCAGAGAAGCATAGATCCATCCAGCTCTTATCTCAAATAACAACTTAAAAGAAACTGTTTGACCAACACAAGGAATGTTAAAAAATTCATGTTAAAAAGATAAAAAAATAAAAAAACAAATGAAAACTACAGACAAAAGTTTATTTGCTCCATCAAGACATTCGTTTCTGTAGTTTACTGCTACCAGCAAGCAGAAATTTTTTTTCTCTTGATGATGGCCATGTTGGCCGAAACTAGTTGAGGAATCTAAATGAAATAATAAAAACAAAAGAATATTAATATACAATCCAGTGTGTCTGAAGATTTTATTTTTTTAATATTTTTTATTCTTCTCTCTCTCTCTCTCTCTCTCTCTCTATATATATATATATATATATATATATATATATATATATATATATATATATCTTATAAATTAATTGATCTAAAATATGGTTTTTCCACTACACAGTTCTAACCATGTTTCAAAAATGGAAGGTCCGAATTTAATTTTGTCATTAAATTAAAGATATTAGTTCCGTTTCATATTAATGCTCTGTAAATTTACATTGAGCACTATTTTGTAAAAATAAAAATATCTATAAGAACACTGGATTATATATCTTACTGTTCTTTCTTTTTATATATATATATATATATATATATATATATATATATATAATTATTTATAGATTTATTATTCTTATAAGGTCTAACGAATGCTTATGGTGCAGTGAGAACAGTCAGTCACCATGCAATATTGATTTCTTTGTACATATTTTTTATATCTGTTAACAGTAACACTCTTCAATTCTCCCATTAATAGAGCAAATTTTAAACATACATATAAATATATATAAATAGTATAAATATTATATATATATATATATATATATATATATATATATATATATATATATATATATATTTCCAAAGTTAGGAGATAAGCCAATTAAGCTACCATTGTTTCACCCTTTAGGTATCCTCAGGCGATATAGGCCAAATGATCCCTCCCCAATACAAATTCAATACTCTTGCATTACTCCTCCCCCTCTGTTACTCTTCATGTTGTGCCTTCAGATATGAATAATAAAGTGTTAGGTAATCATTTGGTTTATATTACCTGAGGATACTGAAAATTTGAAACCATGTAAATGGGTAATCCCCTAATTTTTAAATATATATATATATATATGAATACAGGGTTGGTATAGATGGAATAAAATTCTGACAACCAAAACCACTATTTTTAAAAAAAGTGCTCAGTACAAAATAGAGCAAATAATATTTATTAAAAAAAAAACATGTTTTAACATCACTACAAAAATGACCATTTTGTTTCAACAGTTCTGAAAATTCAAAACCAAATCCAATTGCCTCAATTGAGGGGGTGGGATTTAGTTTTGGATTTAAAAAAAAACTTTATTTTGCAATCAACACATTAACTGATAAGACACCAGAAGTGTTGAAACAAAATGGATATTTTTGTGGTGATGTTATAACATGGTTATGTTATAATTTTTGAATATATATATATATATATATATATATATATATATATATATATATATATATATATATATGTTTATTGTTCATATGTTATTTTTATAGATACAAATATTTAAGTAAATACTCTGTTTATAATAAACAGTATTAACATCATTTACTGGCCTGAATGTCTCAGAAATCTCATAGAAAATATGTGTCCTCCGAAATAGGTTTGTGACCCTGGGTTTCACGCTTTTGTGATCGTCAGAGAAACTGATTAATTTTTTAAAATTTTGGATTTATGTAGGTAGCGTGTATTGGTGTTTTTATGGAAGTGGGAGGGAAACACATATATACATACATATGTCAAATCCCATACTATCCACATATGTTTGTGTGAACTCCAGTGGGGTAGCGCGTGTGTATGTGTGCCTGCGTACCTCAATGGGTGTACGGACATGCATGTATGTTTGCATTAACATGAGTGACATCACGATGACGATTTCCCTCCCACTTCCATAATAACACCAATATACGCACTAGATAAATTAAAAATTTAAGAAAATTAATCAGTTTGTGTTACGATCGCAAAAACGTGAAACCCGGGGTCACAAACTCACATCAATTCAACCAAATATGTTAGCCCTATCTCTGATATTGAGTGCTTTCTAATAAGTACCATTCATATAATATACTTTACGACTAAGTGGAACAGACTGGAAGTTGGAATTGCGATGGGATGTACAGTGTCACCAATACTTTTCGTTCTAGCAATGCATCTGATTCTCGAAGCGACAAACAACAAGGCTGATGTTGTTGAGCTTGGTGGAGGTTGTCAAATGCCACCAGTGAAGGCGTTCATGGATGACACTACAATCCTCTCATCCAAAGTAAGTTCAACTCGCAAGATATTAAGCTTGATGGACGACCTAATAAGTTGGTGTAGAATGAAATCTAAACCAAACAAGTCCAGAAGTCTTTCTCTTAGAAAAGGAAAGTTGAACAAAAACATAAATTTTGTAGTAGGTGGCCAAAGAGTCCCTACTGTATCAAAAAGATCAGTGAAAAGTTTAGGTCAGTGGTACGATCAATCCTTAAAAGAAACATCCAGGTCATTACAAGAAGATCTCCATAAGATAGATCTTTGTCCTCTAAAAGGAAAATACAAGGTATGGTGCTTAGAGCATGTGCTCATTCCAATGCTACTATGGCCCATACTTGTGTACGAATTTGGAATGAGTACAATTGAGTCAATGGAAAGGAAAATAAACAAATATATCCGAAAATGGTTGGGTTTGCCTCCAGGTTTGTCTGATATCGCATTGTACTGCAGACAAGCAAAACTAAAGTTGCCATTTAAATCGATTGTGGAAGAGTATAAATCCGAAAAAATTAGACTTCAAATGATGTTGGATGATTCCAAGGATAAAGCAATAAAAGCTTTAAAGCCTCCGTTAAAAACAGGGAGAAAGTGGAAGGTCAGAGCGACGATAACAAGTGCTAAAGACAATCTAACTTTCAATGAAGTCATCGGATACACTCAATCAGGGAAACAAGGGTTAGGACTAAATGAAAGGCAATGGTGGTCGAAATCTTCTGGTAAAGATCGCCGTGACATGGTCATCCAAAATGTGATGAAAGAAGAAGATAAAAAGAGACTCGTAAAAGGAGTACAACAATCCCAACAAGGCCAATGGACAAACTGGGAGGAGGCTCTTCAGAAATCTATTACTTGGAAGGACATGTGGCAGATGGCTCCACTTAGGTTGAGCTATTTAATACGTTCTACGTATGACCTGCTACCATCTAAGAACAATCCTGTTAAATGGAAGAAAGAGAGTGATCCCACTTGACCCCTATGTAAGGGAAAGCCACAAACATTAGAACATGTTCTTAGTTCCTGTAAAACAGCCCTTGTCAATGGCAGATATATATGGAGGTATACATGGAGGCACAATAGTGTTTTGGATGAGCTGGTTAAAATTATAAAGAAATATATGAAGTCTGAATCATCTAATTCAGCCCAGGAATTTGTTGCAGAAGGAAAAAGATATGTCGGCTCTAAGCAAACAAGCAAATGTCATGCTATACCCGGAAAAAATCTCCTTAGTTCTGGTGGCATCTGGGAGGTATCTGCAGACCTTCCTGGTTGGCGTAATGATTACCCCAAAATAATATCAAGTAAAGGTCTGCGACCAGATATTGTTCTTCTGTCAAGGTTGAACCATAAAATAAAATCATCCTGGTTGAATTAACAGTACCATATGAATGCCGGATGGAACGAAGCCACGATTATAAAACTAATAAATATGAAAATCTAAAGTCAGAGCTAATAAAGGAGGGGTATAATGCAATTGTTAGAGCAGTGGAAATTGGAGCAAGGGGTTTCTTTTCAGGCACTCTGTACCAATTTCTGGGCTAAATTGGAATCAAAAGGCGTAATAGGGCCAAAAGTATAAAACGCCTAATAGAAGCAACAGAAAATAGTTCTATGTGGAT
This sequence comes from Acanthosepion lycidas, assembly GCA_963932145.1. Classification (NCBI taxonomy): domain Eukaryota; kingdom Metazoa; phylum Mollusca; class Cephalopoda; order Sepiida; family Sepiidae; genus Acanthosepion; species Acanthosepion lycidas. The sequence continues at coordinate 1,059,816 of OZ010605.1, forward strand.
ATGGAAAAAATGAAATACTCCGTGGAGTGTTTCAGCGAACATGACGGCATGACATGACTGATCGTGAATGCGTAATGAGGTTCACGTTGCATTCTCAGAACGCGAGGTTTGCCGTTTTTCGGAATTTTCGTAAATTTAATTTCGCCGTTACACATTTGAACTAGTTTATCTACAACATATATAAT
>OZ010605.1:1065000-1190000 GCA_963932145.1 Acanthosepion lycidas
ACATGCAGATGGCACAGGGTTGATAGCAGATACAGAAAAGAAACTACAGTACAAAGGAAAGCAAGAAGAAAGGACTAACAACCTTTGTCAGCAAAGAGAACAGTCCTGTATGTGAATTACAAATTGGGGACCCCAAAATCAAGCAAGTACAAAAGTTTAAATATCTGTAAAGTGACATAATAGAGGACATAAAATGCAGCACTGAAATCAGAAGGCACATTAGGATATCGAAAAATGCCTTCCAAAAGCTAAGCAATGTATCAAGACAGAAAAATTTTGTTACAAAGATATGAGCACTTGACTGTTAAGCAATATCGGTCCTCCTATATGACAGGGAATGCTGGACAATCCCCTCACAGATAAAGAAGAGACTTGAAGCAACAATAATCTGTGTGTATGAGTGTGTGGTGTTTTAAATATAATCAGTACTTAGCCAAAATAGCAAATCTAATCACTAGAAGCAATGGTAATACTAGAAACGTAACCCCTGGTAGCAGCAGTAATAGTAGTATGTGCTTAACTAAATAAACTAAATAAACATGAATGAAAAATGTGTTTGTTAAGTGGCTAGGTCATTTCGATACACATTGTAAAATTGCAGTGACTGACTGCAGACAACACATCAACAATATCAGTAAAACGTGGTAAAAATTTGAATCATTATTGAAGCCTTGGTCTTTTCACTCATAAATTATTATATACTTGCACCCACTTCTTTGTGTGCATGTGTGGTCGTACAAACATAACAAATTTAGTTCAGTGAAGTCCTGAAGGACAAAATGTGTCACAAGTAAACTTTTTCCAATTTTTCACATATTATTATATACATCATATATATATATGTATATATATACATATATATATATATATATATATATATATATATATATATATACACACACACAGATAAGCAATGTGGTTGGTCCTGATCTGACATCTCGTCTACAGTCGCTCTCTCACAGACATGCTGTCACCTCTCTCTGTCTTTTCTACAAATACTTTTATGGTAACTGCTTTGATGAGCTACTTTCCCTAGTTCCCAGACTGCATGAATTTAAACATGCGACTAGGATGGCATCACGGCCCCACCCTTTCACTGTCGAAACAATTAAATGTGACCGTCTCTCCTACTCCAGTAGCTTCATGTCTCGCACCTCCCATCTGTGGAATTCCCTTCCTATTACTTGTTTCCCAGATAGATATAATCTCTAACTATTCAAATGTAATGTCAATCGATATCTCCAGATTCCCTGAACTATCTCCTGCCCTTCTCTTCATCCTTTTCTCCATCACGCCTCTTTACTCTCGTTCCCACTCTGTAGCCCCTTGTGTACTAGTGGCATCCTGCCTTTCTTGGGGTGAAATGCTTAAAAAAAAAGAATATATATATATATATATATATATATATATATATGTGTGTGTGTGTGTGTGTGAATATACATCATATACATATATATATATATATATATATATCACCTTACATCAGCTAAAACTACCACTCAAAAGTCTATAAAAACTATAAGTAAATTTAAATGGAAGTGTGGTCTGATGAACCAGGGAAAAAGAAATTATAGCCAATGGACCCTTAAAGTTGTCTCTCTCATTGAATTAATTGCTCTGATTTAACATTGAGTTCTCTGGATTTCATCCTCCTTGAGATTATCCATATGGATTACCAAGATTTCCATTACTTAATTATATATATATATATATATATATATATATATATATATATATATATATTTTATAAACTGTTACATTAGAACATACAAGTTACTACTACAAAATTGCAGATTTTGTATCAACATTTAACACGTCTCATCAGGTAGTTAACAATGATGGTAACAAATAATTTTATTTAAAATTATAATTTATTAAACATACCTTATTTTTCCATTTGTTGAAAATTTTCCATAAATTTTCTTTTCTTTTCTTTCCTCTTCCTTTTCTTTTTATTAATTTCTTATTTCCTTTTCCTTTTTTACTTTAAAGAAAATTCTTTTTAATTTTTATGGAAAATTTTCTGGCTTGAGTGGCTTTTGGGCCTAGTATTGGGTGAAAATTAAGAAAAAAATTCTCTTTCCCTTCTGTGAATGCCACAGCTAACCTACCTATTTACCTATTAAACACACATTCAATTTAATCTATTTTCACAAGTAGGTGAGGGCAAAGCCATTTAATGTACTTCTGTCACTAAGTTTTCAGCACTTCAACTTACTTATTTACTTACCTTTTCTTGTTTTCTTGATGACAAAATATTCACCTTACTCATTATATTTTTAATGTTTAAAACAGATGAAAGTAAAAAGATATCCTTGAAACAGCACAGATTGAGGAATATGATAAAACAAGAAGGTATTCATGATAACATATCAGTATATATATATATATATATATATATATATATATACTGATATGTTATCATGAATACCTTATATATATATATATATATATATATATGTATATATAGTTAAGTCAAGAAAATCTTGGTAATCTGTATGGATAATTCCAAGGAGGATGAAACTCTCCCTTCCCTCTCTAAACACAACCATGTCTCTCACACTATTCCTCACCACCTTCTATGTCACCTTATATAAGCTTAATACTGCCCTTCAAAAGTGTAAATTTCAAATTCATTTTTTCTTTTCACCTTTGAAAGTGAAGTCTGAAGATCCAGAGAAAAATAAAATTATCTGGTAAAATAAATTATAACTAACAGAGCCTTAAAGTAGTTTGTTTTACTTTAAATTAATATATATATATATATATATATATATATATATATATATTAGGATATTAAAACAAATCATGTTAAAAATCACTACATGATTGCAATCATGATTCAACAATACTAATGTGTCTCCTTGGCTGGTGTCATACCATTGGCAAGTGAATGATTAATTTAATTTCGCATGCCAGTGGCTTGACATCAACTGAGGAGACACATTTGTGGTGTTGAAACATGATTGTAATTGTGTAGCGATTTTTAACATGTGTTTGTTTTAATATCCTAGAATAAATAATATTTAGCTCTACCACTTTTAAATTAAATGTTATGTACAGTGGAATTATATTCCATTTGTTCTCATTTTATCTGGATACATATATATATATATATATATATATATATATATATATATATATATATATATGTATATATGTATATATATATCAGTATTTATGCAAAATTATGTACATATGTCTGTAACCTTGTAGATAATTACTTTTACTTTACTTTTCTCTAAAATGTCTTTAAAATGTAAAAGATAGAATTACATTTGACTGACAATAAAAATTTACTTGTGAATAATAATTCAAATGCTTGAGATATAAAGTTCATAGGTAAGTTCTTGAACAGAATATTTAGCCAAATGAAATCTAATTTAGCATTTAGTTATAATAATGATATTTGCATGTGGACAAGTGGTTAGAATGTTTCTTTCCAACCATGAGAGCCTGGCTTTGAATCTCATCATGGTTGATTTGTCAGGAAGGAGACTTCCTGATGTTATCAACCTGGGGAATGTGATCCAAAGCATGTAGTACCATTGGAAAGTGCCTGAAGACCATACCATGGGTTGACCCAAGCCTTATGAGGGAAACTGGGTAAGACAGGACTATTTGGGAGCCGTTGATGGTTGCACTAGCACAAAGTCACAAATCATGACAAAGGGTTTGAGCATACAGGCCTTGTTCAAACTCTTGAACAAACCAGATAATGCTCTCTCTTCTAGAAACTGTTACTAAGGTCTGCTCAGTATAGGTGGGCTCTGTGAGTGTTGAACAAATACAAATATGCCTGAGCAGGCATCTGCAAAAGGGATTGGCTAGCCACCCTTGTAGACAGGTATACTCAGTCACCCATTACAATAAAAGTAACAATGATATGGTAATCTGTAACAATTAAAATAAAGATGTTTATGTTATGAATATTGATAATAATTTTCTGATAATTTTGGATTTGTAATTATAATAGGAAAAAAGTGAATAACTACCTAATGTTTGCTGGTTGGTCAGTTTTATCAATGCCTCTATGGGTTATTTAATGCCGAAATCTAAATATTTTGAATGTAATTGTATGCCTTCAAGTACAGATAAAATGTATTGTTGGTAATTTTACTGTAAATAGGTATTGTTGGTAATTTTTTTATATAAAAATATATTGCCATAAATTTTAATAAAAAATGTTTTTTTATTCTTTCATAGTGCTTTGTTTTTGTTTGAGGGTTAACTATTTGCCTATAGATGGGACCCTAAAATGTGCTACCACCCTGGGTCAGGGTGGACATAGAAACAACAGCAATTAAGAGGTACTTTCACATTCCTTGAAACCTCCAATTTACCGATCATAAGCCTTGCTGTTAGATGTAGTTTACCACATGAGTTTTTAATGAATTTATTGCAGGGCTAAAGAGGAAAAGTAAAGAGTTAAACATGAGACAGAAAAGTTGTGGAGAGCCATGATTGCCAACATTCTGAAAGGCATGAAAGAAGAATACTTAAAAAAAGATTTGATTTGATTCAGTTGAGCTGATCTGAAAAGTTTATGATGATTCTTGACTTGACTGAAATGTTTTTGGCATACGAGGTGAGGCATGTTCACTTATTGGAATGTCCCTATTACTACAACAATGGAATATCTGATTAGTAAGAAGGGGAGATCAGGTTTCATGACTAGTAAATATATAAAGTCAGTTTATACTAATAGCAGTTGCCACTTTTGCTTCAATAATTATTTTGCAATCGGACAGTGTTAAATCCTGTCTGTGGCCTATGAATGCCACATCTACATTACCTCTTTACCTATTATATGCCATATCTACATTACCTCTTTACCTATTATATGCCATATCTACATTGCCTCTTTACCTATTATATGCCATATCTACATTATCTCTTTACCTATTATATGCCATATCTATATTACCTCTTTACCTATTATATGCCATATCTACATTACCTCTTTACCTATTATATGCCATATCTGCATTACCTCTTTACCTATTATATGCTATATCTACATTACCTCTTTACCTATTATATGCTATATCTACATTACGTCTTTACCTATTATATGCCATATCTACATTACCTTTTTACCTATTATATGCTATATCTATATTACCTCTTTACCTATTATAGTGCATAATCAGCTGAATCCTTTTTCAAAAGTAGGTGAAGGGTAAAGCCATTTAGTGTACTTCTGTCACTAATTTTTGGGTATTTAGTTTACTTTTTTCTTAGCCATTTCGTGCTTTCTTGCTGTCAAAATGTTGAAATTGGGCACAATATTCTTAATGTTCAAAACAGGTAGATGCAAGTAAACATTGAATATACATACCATGATTCCCCATGTATAATATGCCTTCATCCATAATACGCACCCCTAAAATTGTGCCGAAAGTGTGGGAAAATGCTTCTACTCACACATAACATGCACCACTTGTTTGGTAATCAAACCCTATAATTTGTACCTTTCCAATTTCATTACGGCCAGTGTTTCCTGCTCTTATTTAAAAAAATCATTTTAAACATAGAATAATATTATTCTAATTTAATTTTATGATAATTCTTATTTTATTTTATGGCAATTTTTTAAAGATATTTTATAGCTGTGCATAATACGCACTCCTGATTTTGCATATTTTTTAGAAAAAATTGTGTATTATATTATACGTGGAGAATTACAGTATATATATATATATTATGGTATATATATATATATATATATATATATATATATGTGTGTGTATATATATATATATATACGGTTTGCCATTTTTCGGAATTTTCGTAAATTTAATTTCACCATTACACATTTGAATTAGTTTATCTACAACACTTGTATATCGTTATAATGGGGCCTCACATCAGTGAGGGGGGGCGGTGTGCAACTGAAACTGTTGAGAGGAAGGCACATTCTCTCCTGATGACCCCAGTTTAAATATAAATTCGAGAGGAACACATCAAAATTCAGTGAACTCATATGCTATAGAGAAGCTCCGTGGAAGTGTCATTGGCATGAGGAGCATTACACATTCAGCTCGCTTCAGGTAAGTTTCAATTACTTTCCAGTAATTTCCTTCTTATATATATATATATATATATATATATGGAATAGAAATGTTAAATAAAATGAAGTGCCAAAAAATCAGTACCTGTTTGGATGTTTCTAGTTCTTTCTTTTCAAATTTTTTTCCCTGATACCTAATAACAGGGATTTTCTCCTTTCATATGATTAACAGCAGCTGTACAACATGGCATGGAGTCTACAAAGACCTGGACTTGATGATGAGGTCCATTTATCCTGTTTTATTCCACCAAATTTTCCTCATAAAAAAAAAAAACATTACAAAAAGGTGGTGAAAAATTCTCAGCTTGACTAAGAAGTTCTAAAAAAAAGATAATATTTAATCATTTGATCAAATTTTGAGAAGTGAGTCAGGCTGAAAATCTTTTGAAAGACCACCTGTTCATAAGGTACTCCATTGAGAAGTCAATAAAAGACAGGAAGCTGTGGAGAGCAATGATGATATTCCAGGTAGATTTGACAAAAATTTTAACAGAGCTATGTTTTTCATTGAGTAGAGAATGTAAAAAGTGAAACTATTGTGTTATCATGGTAGTTTCATTTATAATGACAGCAATAATGCTGATGATTGTAACAGAAAGAAAATGGGGATGATGATGATGTATCTAAAAAGTCGTATCAGTAATGATGACAATTAAGTTGATGACATTAGTAATGTTCTTTCTGCAATCTCATCACTAAGTGAGAATATCAACTTATGCTGCCATATTGCTTGTTATTTACTCAATTCCTGGGTGGAACAGCAAAGACTTTAAAATGCTTACCATTTTGCTACTTACCAACTTCAGAAGAAGAGACCAAAAAATAATATTATACTTTCTCTATTCTATAAAGCCTATGACATTTTGCAGAAAGCTCAAGGAGATTAGAAAGACATCAGGTTTAAAAAAAAAAACCCTGCAGGTTATATCCTGTTTATTGAGAGGTATAGTCAGAGATTTTCTCATGAAAGATTTAGAAATCTTTGATGTTTTCTTCTTTTAAATATTGAAGCGTAATTACGAGCAGGAGTCACCAAACTACGAAGCGAAGATAGAATTATTTATATGGAATTATCAACAGATTGTAGCTAAACTCACTATGAAGAAAAATAAATGTAAGTAAAATACGAAAATTTGGCCAATCTGATTTTTGCATCTGACAGTAATATAAGTTTTAGGAAAATCAGGAAATAAAAAAATTGGCAAGTTTTTGAGCTTTTTTGTAAGAACCTGCAATGAAGATTCTAAGAAAAGCGATTGAAGCATGCTGTAGCAATTATGTTTTAACTTGCATTGCTATGTTTAAACTGGTTTGAAAAGTGCTGTATGTAAAAAAGACAGATTTCAGCAAATTATGTCATATATTTTGACTGAAATTATTATAAAATCTAAAAGTATGTAAAGTCAGCACAACATTGACTGATAAACATTTGAAAGCATTTCTTGGTTGGATGCAGCAATACCAAAACAAATATTAATTATATCTTAAAAGGTTAACGTCAGTTTCAAAAATTGCACTAACCTTTTGTGCTGCTTAGTTTGTGAGATTTGGATATGTGTGCACTTGGTGTGATATGTGCGCACTTGGTGTGATATGTGTGCACTTGGTGTGATATGTGTGCACTTGGTGTGATATGTGCGCACTTGGTGTGATATGTGTGCACTTGGTGTGATATAACTATTTTATTGCTATTGTCACCTTCTTGGATATCTTTTTAGTAAATAAGTATATTTGTTGTTTTCATTTTTTGTACATTCAGTGTATTGTATTGAACAAAATGGTTATTCAAACCATGTTTGTCATTTTCTCAGTTATCTGGACCTCTGTGAAAAAATGTTTGCTGACCCCTGATTATGAGACTTGTGATAAAAAAAAGAAACGAGCAAAGTTTAATATTCAAACCCGCAAGAAAATGGTTTGCTAACAGTTTGGTGTTTCTCTTTATACTGCTATTGCGATATGCTCTTTTGGCAATGTTTATAGTTTTAGTGCTTGTGGTAATAAAATAACTATATCCTATCTTCCTTTTCATTTGTAGTCATCCACTATAATAAAATAAATGTTTTCAGTACTAAAACTGATTTAGTCATAAGCTTCTATTTAGAGTTGTTGCTATATTATATATTTAAGCTTAACATTTTTGTTGTTAATTTTTGAGTAAAAAAAAGACTAAATCTACATGTAAACTATTTTAGGGAGTTTATGTGGGGGGGGGGGGAAACAAATGAAGGAAATGTCCAAAAAATACATTTTTTCAAAATTTATTATAGTTACTCATAATGATGTGTTTATTTAAATTTTATGTTTTCTCATCATTTGCGCAAATTTATGAATAAAAAAAAAATAAATAAATATTTTTATTGGTATCTCTTTGCAATCTGATAAATAATAAATATTGCATTGTAGCTGGTTCTTGTATTTTTATAAAAACAGGGTGTAGCAGAAATACATCCCACATATATTTAAATCCTGAGACAGTTGTACAATGTGATAGGTCCTGATCTGGCATCTCATCTACAGTCACAAACATGCCATACCTTCCTTCTGTCTCCTCTACAAATATTTTCATGGCAACTTCTCTGACAAACTAATTTCACTGGCTCCTAGACTGCAGGAACTTAAGTGAGCTACTAGGGTGGCATCTCGGCCCCACCCTTTCACTGTCGAAATGGCTAAATATAGCCATCTCATCTACTCCATCAGCTTCTTCTCTCACACTTCCCGTCTGTGGAACTCCCTTCTTCCTATTTGCTTCCCTGATAACTTTAATCTTCAAATATTCAAGTGTAATGTCAATCGACATCTTCTGATGCCTTGATCTTGTTTCCCATCCTTTTCTTTATCCTTTCGTCAAACATGCCTTTTTACTCTTGCATGCACTCTCGCTTTGCTTGGGGTGAAATGCTTTTAAAAAAAACAAACTTCCCAGACAGACCTCCAACATAATGGCAAGGCATTAGTGCCAATGGTGTCTTCATCTAGCCAATGTCTTACCGTTATGTGGGAGATATTTCTGCGCTGTACTCTGTATAAAATTATTCTTGTAAATAAACAAACTAATAAAATAAATAGTGTTTAATTCTTTTGCTTCCAATCCTTGAGAAAATAAGATAATGCATAAATACACATTATTTACATTGTTTGAACTGTTGTCCTCATCTTTATTGTCATATTCTCAACGTTTTGGCCATTCTACACTCTGGCCCTCCATAGGTGAGTGGAATTTCAAACCGAACTCTTTATTTTGTTCTAGTTCCACACCTCTTCTGGTTATCTCAGTTATCTCCCTTTAACTCAACTCTCCAGGTTTTTTGTTCTCCACTGTAGTAGCCAGGTATTGAACTCACAACTCTTTGGATCAACTCACTGGATACAACCAACGCTTTTATCCACTGGGTTATGTGTCCTTGAGGACACAGGGCCCAGTGGATCCAGTCGAAACATCATGAATATGGCAATAAAGATGAGGATAAAAGTCTGAGCAATGTAAATAATGTGAATAATTACAATATCTCACCTCAGAAATATTGACAGATCCTGAAGAAGGTCAGAGTCTACAATAGACAAAACGACGCAAGTATGTCAATAAAGATGAGGACAACAGCCCGAACAATGTTAACTCATCTCAGAAATATAGATAGAACCTGAAGAAGGCCAGAGCAGAATGGCCGAAACATGAATATGACGATAAAGATGAGGATAATAAGAGGGAGAAGAGTATATTTTATATGTAAGTATTTCTTGCAAATTTTACTAATATTGGTTGGTTAATACTAGTTTTATTGCAAAAGCATTGACTTTCATAATAAAGATTAGCTTTATGCATTCTTCTACTTATAGATTTGGCAATTTGAGTAGTAGATACCTTGGTGTATGAATCAGTTATAGCACATTTAGTATAGGAGAAAAGGAAATTGAACATAGAATAGGTTGTACCAGGGGTGGTTTTGCCTATCATCGTGAATTGCTTACAAAACCAGAACATCAACCAGAAAATTTAAGTCATGTTCTTAAATAGCATCATCAGACCAAGACTTTCATATGAATGTCATGCATGTTGCCAAACCTGAACAGAAATATCTAAACAGTCAGTTGTATGCAATTGCTTTCTAAGATAAATGGTTAAAAATGTCTTTGGGTGAGTGAAGTGTGTATGTCTTGGCAAAGGTAATTCTTTGTTGATTCTTGTGGACTGGTGCTATAGAATTCCAAACAAAGAACTGTACTAAATAACAGAAACCACATCATGTGAAGACCACCAACAGCAGCAACAACTAAAATGGATAGCACATATAGCTAGAAGAGAAAATAAAGACATAATCATGATGTTGACATTCAATACCACTTCAAATAAAATATAAGGAATGAAACCTGTATTGTTAAATAATAATTTCAAACTATTATTTTTTAGTGGCAGTCTATTTTGGCTCAGATCTTTTGAAGCTGACCTTTGAGGTTAGATGCTAGACAGAATAAGGATGCTGAATTTGATTGGCTCAGCCGAATGTAGGAATGAGTTATAGATCAAGGTTTTTTGGTGAGTTGCTGTTTGAACGTCAAGCGAGCGAGATGTGTGAGATTGTGTTTGTGGGGAAGGGTCTTTTGAGAGTTGGCTCTTATATGGCAAAGGAAATGGATGTGTGATATTTTCATGCTTGAAAGCAGCTCCCTAATAGGGGATGAAGTAACCCCTACTTGATAGAAGATGTACCCATTGATGTGGTTACTAAAATATTAGTTAAAATTTCTCTTTGTTAAAGCTTTTCATCTGTGAACCCAAAGAACATTTCATGGCACTGACCAAGAGAAGGGGATTGAACTGAAATGACCAGCGATCACAGACAAGACAAGATGACTGAAAGTAGGACTGGCTGCTCACTCAATGAATGCTAAAATGTCTCCTTATAGGAAAATGGCTAATACTACTATTACCCTTGCCATTTTTACCTGATTTTACCTGGTTTATTTGATGTGATTGCCATGTTGGTGGCTCAATTAATGAATGCTAAATTTTTCCTTATAGGTAAATGTCTAATATTACTGTTAACATTGGTTAGTGAACTTTAAAAACCTATTTTCTTGAAAAATTGGTTTAAGAGAAAGATTTTGTAAATTTCACCCCAGTCTGTACTGGCTACTCAGTCAAAGAATGCCAAATGTTTCCTTATAAGAAAATGGCTAATATTACCATTACCATTGGTTAGTTCCCTTTTCTGTAACAGAATCCTAGTCAAAGAATGCCAAATGTTTCCTTGTAAAGAAATGGCTAATATTACCATTGGTTAGTGCCCTTTTCTGCAACAGAATCAGTTATTGATCACTTGAAATGGTAATTCCAATAATGTTTCTATTTTATAAATGTCATTTTTTTAAGAAATCACATTAACAAGCTAAAGAATATCAGCAACCAGGATCTGATCATATCTGCCATAAATAAAGTCTGGACTACAAAAGGAAATTGTCCTTTTGTAACTAAGGGAATAAAAAAGTAATTTACTGCCTCAGTGCATTCAATTCTTTCATCTTCGCATCCTTCATCTCTGCTTCTCTTATTTTCTCTTCTGACTGCAAAAAAGATTTCTTGATATTGAATATTCAATTTTTATCCCAATTTTTCAAAAGGTTTGCATCAGTAAGCAAAAAGAAAAAAAACTATATCTGCTACTTAAGATTGCTCTTGCTTGCTATCTGAAAAAAACAAATTATGTGCTTATAGCATAGCATAGTTGCTATCATCATGAAAAATTGTGTTGGGATACAGAAGGTGGTTATCTCCCTTTGATGAAGATAAGTCATATGTGTCACGTGACAGATGACTTAGTGACATCACTTGATACAGTGACCACATCAGCGGTAAAATTCATTTTGTTTACAGCAGCTAAGCCATAAGGTTGCTTCTTTACCTCAGACCACCATGATCTGGGCAGAGGCTAAATCTGCCTCCTTGCAGCTTACAACTCTATGGTACCATTTCCCTTTGGGAATATATCTTTCCCAGATATAGAAAGAAACTCCAGTTCACAATCCTCAATTTAGGAAAATTCAAAACTAGCTGTTTCCCATTCATAGAACATGTCCTTGCCTGGGCCATAAATGATTTCGGCCTGTTTTGAATCTGGAGTCCTAAAAATGGCTTCTCCAGACACAGGAGTATCTCCATATTATATACAAGGTTGTTCTTTTTGTTTTTCCTTACACTTTGCTTTGCTGTGTGGATATATGTGATATTTTATTCTCCCCATAGGGCACACATATATATTTATATATAGTCTTATGTATGTCTTTGTGATATAAAAGTCTCTCTGAGAACAAAGTATGTTTGTCATTCCTTTTCCTTTCAGTCTTTCTGTTCTGTGAAATATCAGTGTTATTATATCATGGATATAATAATGCCCATAATGGGGAAAGGTAATGAGAGAATAAATTCTTTCTACCATAGCTCACCTCCTACTCTCTCCATTACAATTAGCTTGGTATACTGATTTCATAGCCCATCTGAATCCAGTGTACTGACTTTTGAGAAAAACAATTAAATTGGAACATTATGAATACATCTCTCAGCCCAGCAATAATAACAGAGCAAACTGCACTCTCTAGTCTTGGGCAGAAACCAGTTTATGAGAAGGAAAATTTTGAATTTAAAATTGGGCTGAAGAAGGACAGGTTCCATCAGACTGTCTTGCCTTAGACACACCACAATTGCTGCAGTTTCAGTAGATGTAATGCCATGAATACCATAATGGTGTATAATATTTATTATGTAACGTGACATTTATTTGTCTTTGATAGCAGATCTTCAACCCATTAAAATGTGTTCTTCGATTGAAATATAGTAAAAGACATTAATACTTTCTAATATATTAAATATAATATCAAATAAATGTAAATATCTTATCAAATATATGATATTGTTTTATATGAACAAGAGAATGAAATAAGAGAATTAATGGAGGAAGAATACATTTTTTACGTCTTGTATATTTATGTTAATTTTGATATATCAATGATTATCTTTGAGTTTCAAATTCTGCCAGTTAAACCAATTGTGCTATGAGTATAATAATGAAGCACAAAAGTAAAGAATAACCCTTTAAGCTCCCACTGGCAAATGATTGAGCTTTTTAAGTACTTATTAATTATGTACTAATTATTTGACATAATATAAAGAGTCTGCAATGAAATGCAACAAATATACAAACAAAAAATAAACAAACAAACAAACAAACAAAAATTTGAATATATCTATATTTACCAAACAAGCCTAACTTAAAAAAAAATACAGAACATTTGAGAAAATGGATTACCCTAAAACCTCAAAATGTTCTGTTACTGGAAGTGACATTTTTACATTATCTTTTACACACTGTACCGAAAGTGATAAAAATCTAGAAAAAGGAATAAAAAGAGAGAGTATAAGAAGAGAGAAAAAGAATGAAAACAAGAAATAACCACAACATTTCACACACACACACACATGTGCACACATACACACATACACATGCACATACATACACATATAAACATACACACAAAATGAAAAAATCAACCTAATTTCAATAGCTAGAATATAAATTAATTTTTAACTTCATTTAAAAATAATTAAAATGAGAAAGTCCACAGTCAAAATAAAATCAAAATAGTCAAAAGTAACGACACAAAAATAATAAACATTATTGATTAAACATTATTGAATAAACAATTATTATTGAATAAACATTATTCATTATTTATTTATTTCTTATATTATTTACTGGAATGGTTAGCAAAACATTGGCTAATTGCTAATTGATTCAAACTTTATAAAATTGTAAATAATGAACATTTCCTTACAGTTGGTTTACATATTTTGATAATTTAGTAAATATTTATAAATAAAAAATTGTTTTCACATTTATTTCTTTATAGATTAGTAAATTATAAATAACACAGATCATAGATATATTGTATTGCATTAATTTTAATTGTATTGGTTTTTAGAATGCTGTAAATATAAAATTATTCTTGTAAATAAACAATCTAATAAATAAATTATGTTTAATATTTTTGTTGTAAATTTTCAAGAACATGAAAAATGTATGAATTCACTTTCATCATTCACTTATGTTTTATTCCAATTCTACTCATCACTTTTTAAAACAATAAGCATTTCCGAAGAGTGAATGTATTTAAAAGAAGTGGTATCATGGGAAAAACAATCTTTTTGATACTACATCTTATTGCAGGGATGTTTATCCATGTTTGCCAAATCTAGACTCTCCTATGAAGATGAACAAGTTGAAAGAATCAACATATAGAACTGATCTAGATGACTGAGTAATTCTGGAGAGTTGCAGTAAGGGGAGATAATCAATAGAATCAGTAATTAGGTTAAAAGTAAAATGAGATAGAAGTTATTTATTGTGTGGCATGATTACCAAAGAGAATGGATAGGTTAACCGTCATCAAGATAAATAAATAATAAACTAGTAAATAGAAAAAGGTAAGTATAATGGTGCTAAAATTATTTGTATATTCACAACATTGAGCTTTGCAATTTAAGACAAAAATATCCAAATGTGTTTTATCAGCAGTATCATTAAAGTGCACACACTCAAGCTTCCAGGTATAAAAGACTGCTGCATGGAATTCGGAGAATAACCTTTTGGCTTAAAACATCTTAATGGTTAATGAGCTGCACCATCACCAGTCATTTTGGTTTATCAATGAAGTTTGTGGAAAAAATGGATTAAGTTTCTAGCTACAGTGTAACCCGGATATAAGAGACCCGGATATAAAAGAAACCCGGATATAAGAGATAGTTTTTTCTGGCCCCAAATTAGAGACTATGTTAAGGTATATAAAATAGACCAAACCCGGATATAAGAGAAACCCCCCGATATAAGAGAAACTCGGATATAAGAGACTTCTTATCCGGTCCTGACAACTCTCTTATATCTGGGTTACACTGTATATACATTGCAGAGGATCGCTTTGAATTAACAAATTGCTTTAGTCAAGAAGGTGCAGCAGCGACTCTATTTATTGAGAATTCTTAGAAAAAAATGAATTAAAAAGGAAACTATTAGGTTTGTGCAAAAATAATGACGTAATAATGTCGTTTTTCGACGTATTTTTTAACGTCAAAAAACGACATTATTACGTCATTATTTTTGCACCAACCTAATACTACCGTTTTTCTATTGAACTGGTACACCGTATCAGTGTTTGGTATGTCAGGTGCTCGACAACAGATAAGAGAGCCCTCCAAAGGATTATTAATACTGCCGAGAAAATAATCAGTTGCTTGCTACCTTTCTTGAAAGACATTTCTAATTCTCATTGTCTCCACAGAGTAGAAGAGATAATGAAAGACAGCACACATACCGGGCACCACTTATTTGAACTGTTTTCCTCAAAACTATGTTTTTGTTCTATTAATTCTAGAACAAAGTGCTTAAGGAACAGCTTTTATCCTTGGTCCCTGCTTAAAATGAACGCTTATAGTTGGATTTGAAAACTATTTCAAATTGTAGATTAAGGAAAGGAGATATTACGAATTCATTTTCGGGAGTAGGTATAAACTTACAATTAAAAAATATACTGAATGCAATCTGGTATTCAAGAACAGAAATACACTGAAACATGAAAAGATTAAAGCAGTATATGAAAGTTTTTCTGATAGTTATAAGAAACATTACATATAAGGAATGTTATATTTTTTTTAATCTTAAAGTTTAAATAATATCTGATTTGTTCTAATCATCTTTGAATTTTTTTGATTTAATTCATATTTAAAATTGTTTTTTTTAATTTTTCCCTTTCAGGAATTCAATGAGAGTTCATCCAAATCCGCTGAGATTCAGTGAGAGTTCATTCAAATCCGATGAGATTCAATGATAGTTCATCCAAATCCGATGAGATTCAATGAGAGTTCATTCAAATTCAGAATATGAATTTCAAGAAAAAATTAATGCAAAAATTCATAACATTTTGAATATTGGAAAACGTTTTTCCTTGACAATGTTTCATTTCTCTTCTAGAATAGTTCTAGATTAATGTCTAATCTTTTTAATCTAATCTGAATCTAGCCAGGAGTATTGTTGTCATACCTGGGCTGAAGCTGTTCGATCTCCCCTTTCTAGCCTTAATAAAGTTGAAAATCGTTTAAGCAGTCTTGTGGGGTGGGGAAAGTCTTATTCTCCACTCAACAGCCTCTTTACCACAGATGCAACATGGTAAGCCTGTCTCTACTCCGTTGCTATCTCCATGGCAAATGTTCAGGTAGCCTTCATTCTTTAGTTCCACCAGTTCAGAACTTTACAACTAGGACATTGGATCAACCTCATTTCCTTTGTATTCCATTTGTAAGGAGGAAGTTCTACTCAAATAGCTTTTTTCCCCCCTAAGAATTGCCACTTTGTGGAACAAATTAATTTTTCTCCTTTGAATACTACAATCTTAACTTCTTAAGAGTAATCCTCTACCTTGAATGACTCTCGGGTCATATAGTTGTTAAATTTTAGTATAAAAAATAAAAATCTTTGAAAGACAGAAAAAAATTCCTACCTCATTTTTAGGCTCACTGGCTACCTCCTCGTTGGCGGCATTTTTGTTGTCTTCACTATCTTTTGGTGTTGGTGGAGCGTCTTTATCAGTGACAATGATTTCTGTTGTTGGCATTGATTCTTCTGCTGGAGTCCCATTTACGACAGGAGTTTGCTCCGTAGGGGAAGCAGGGACTTCTGGCTGAGCAGGGTCAGCAGAATTATTCACAGGACTTGAAGGGCTCTTGAACGTAGTTGTTTCTGCCATTGTCAAAATCGGCTTGTGCTCTCCTGGATGATTTCAACGTTCTGAAATGAAAGGACAAAGTATTAAATAATACACACACACACATACACACACACACACACACACGCCCTCTACCCCCCGCACACATACACAGATATTTATTTACTGTTATTACATACAGATGATTTTCCTTGTCATAATTGATGTATTACTGTACAGTACAACTTAGGAGAAGAACTTTATTTTATATACACATTTAAAAGGCTTGTTATTCATGAGTCATGGTTTTTTCATGCATAGTATTATTTTCTCGAGTCTTTTTTTTTCTTTTATACAAGTCAGTTGTCCACAATTTCCCTAGTGTCCCATTGTAACAGTAAAATATAATACTTTAAAATCATCGGTCTTAAGCTTTTATTTTGCCAGTTTATTTTTTTACCAAATTTCACCTAATACAAGACTCGAGAGCCACTCCAGGTAGAGGGATTACACTATTAAATGAATTTAGAGTCTCCCTTCTCCTTGACTGTCTCTCATTCTATTAACCTATAGATGTGTAAAGACATGGCACCATACCTTTTCAAGATATTTTTGTTAAAGTGCTTGCAATAGACTCAAGTAGAATTTGAATTCTTCACACCAATTTTATTTTCCATACAAATAACCATTAGGTTATACACACATCCGTGAATGCAAAGATGAACAGTTATTTTTCGGTAATTGACTCATCCAATTATTTATATCTGATCCTTAGCCAGTGATTTACGGATAATATTTTTCATGGCTTCCTGTTTGTTTTCGCTTATGTGGATGATGTGCCAAAAGATAGCAAAATTAAAAGTGAACATATTCAGTATTTATGTACTGGTTTTGCAAAGCTACTAAAGTATGAACTCTTATCAAACCAGAAAAGTGCATTCTAAGAGCCAAAGTACTTCATTGGACATACGAGAGACAGCGATGGAATTTCACCAGTTAAAGAAAAAGTCGATTTTATTCTGTATTTTCCTTTGTCGATCTCTGTTCATCAACTTTGACATTTTGTGGGGATATTAGATTATTGCAGGGATTATATATATCACATCTCTCAGCTACTCACCCCACTTACTACTTTATTAAAGGACAAAAATAAAAAGATAATTTTGTCAGCTGAACAAGTTCAAGCTTTTGAAGTAGCCAAAGAAGCCTTAGTAAACTAAGTTACATATCCGACAATGGTACAGTCTTTACACAGATGACAGACACTTCTGTGTTGCAGTTGGAGCAGTCCTATAATGAACAAAAAAATAGAAAAGAACATACTTCGTTAAGATGAACAAATCCCAGCAGAACTATAACACTTTTTCTATGCAATGGCTGGCTATATACCTTGCAATAAATCACTTCAGCCATCTGCTTGAAGGAAGGAGTTTTGTCATCTATATGAGCATCAGCCTCTGATCTATACCTTACAAAATGCTTCAAACAAATACTAACCATAAGAACTTTGCCAATTGATTTACATCTCGCTAATTATGTCCAACATTGTTGTAACCTAGGGAGGGTTACTGAATAGAATAATCACAGGGTTGGTAATGAATGATAATACTTAGGACATGAACAACATATCATCTTGCGGCCTCAGCCGAGATTGAACTCACTACACCTCTCCAGTATTCCCTATCTGTCATAGCACCTAAAATATCTTCCTTAGGGATCAATGTGTCTCGTTTTATCCTATCTGGAAAGGTTAACTTGCGTGATCGATTGTCAGATGATGGGTGCCTCCAGAGTACAAATGATGACACAAGTTCATCTGTGGCACGTGCACAAGAACAACATATATAAGATTCACTAGTGGCGCAAAGAAAAAGTAGTCAACTGCTAGAAGTGAGTCAAGTGAATTCCACAATGAATCTTCAACTGCAGACCAACATACAGTATTTACTACTGTATTTATGTGAAAGGGGACATACCCATTATCATCTGTAGGTATGATACAATACAACAGACATCAGACATATAAAAGGTCCTTAGAATGTGGTAACAGATCTTCTATCTTGGATTGACATACAGTCCATAAGTGACAGTGAGATTTTAGACATGAAAGCATTACTGGTGAACAAAAAAATATGAAGGAAAGGATGAAAGAAAAAATGAAAGAAAAGATAAAGGAAAAGATGAAGGAAAAATGAAAGATAAGGTGAAGGAAAAAATGAAGGAAAAGATGAAGGAATAGATGAAGGAAAAATGAAGCAAAAGATGAAGGAAAAATAAAAGAAAAGGTGAAAGAAAAAATGAAAGAAAAGGTGAAAGGAAAAAATGAAGCAAAAGATGAAGGAAAAATGAAGCAAAAGATGAAGGAAAAATGAAAGAAAAGGTGAAGGAAAAAATGAAAGAAAAGGTGGAGGAAAAAATGAAGGAAAAAATGAAGAAAAGATGAAGGAAAAAATGAAGGAAAAGATGAAGAAAAAGATAAAGGAAAAGATGAAGGAAAAGATGAAGGAAAAATGAAGCAAAAGATGAAGGAAAAATGAAGCAAAAGAAGAAGGAAAAGATGGTGCTATGCATTGAGCAATACAAGAGACGGCACTTAAGTTAATTGAAATACTTGCAGCATACAGTGACCATGAGCTGCTTTGTGATACGTCTTGTATGCAACCAAAACCCTATGTCCCACCCTTACTCTGACAAGCAGTTTTGTGGCACTTTCTTAACATGTTACACCCCACATTAGAGCAACAGCATGGCCCAGCATGAACAAGGACGAGGACTGAGACTTCTTTTAAAATACCAGTAGTACAAGGTCAAAAGGCAGATGAAATCACCAGTTGGCAGCTTTGGTAATCCTGATGCAAATTTTACCAATATTCATATTGATGCAGTTGGCATTTTATTGTCTCATAAAGGATGCAATTACATTTTAATTATAGTTGATCATTACAGCCAATAATAGCCAGTGGTCATACTCATTGAAGAATCCTCAACAGGATTAATCACCAGAGCAATACAGATAATTAGATCTCTGACTTTGTACTTCTTGATGTATCACAACAAACAGAATGATTCAATTCCTATTGTCCCTCTTCCAGGAATTCCAGAATCCACTGGTGGCGAAACATTAGAACCACTGCATATTATTCATGTACAAATATTAGGTTGGTGCAAAAATAATGTCGTTTTCTAACATATGTTACTATGTGAGAAAACGACATTATTTTTGCACCATCCTAATGGTATGGTTGAACACTGTCATCGACTGTTTTTTTTTTTTTTTTTTAATTGAATTCACCCCAAGCAAGGCAATAAAGCCAGTAAGACACAAGGGCGTTAGTGGGTGTGAAAGAATTACAAAACAGAAACATTATTAAGGAACGAGAACAATAGAAGAGTGATCAAGAAGATAGTAGATAACAATTGGCATTACATTTAAATCTTTGAGGATTTAAAGTTGGCTGGAAAGCATGGAGCCGGAAGAGTGTTCCACAAGTGGGAAGTGTGAAAGAAGAAACTGTCAGCATAGAACTTACGGTTCATCTAGCCATTTCAATTGAAAACAGCAATGTCAGTGCATAGAAACTGCCATGCCTGGAGTGAGATAACCTGCCATTGACACTGTTGTCATTTAGGTATAACAGTTAAGGACAGGCTTTGATTCATGTCCGTAGAATTAGTTTTGGGCACCGTGTTAACATTGCCTGGTCAGTAATTCCAAGACTATGTCGGAGTTAACTCCTCCTTTAGTTCTTGAACCCTTTCACCAGGGGTCGCTCTTCGCGGCTATAAATAGTCGCTGACCCTTCGCCTCTTTCTCTTTTTTTCTCCCTCAGGCTTTTGGATCGACACCTGGAGGTAAATCTCTCTTTTTCCTCAGGCTTTCAGCTTACAACCTCGAAAATGTAAGCGCTCAACAGGGATAGCGTTTCCCAAAAATTGCTGGGAACACGCTAAGCACAATAAACACACACACACACACACACTCTTTGTCCGTTGTAATTGTTTCCATGTATATTGCAACTTGTTATTAATATATATTTGTATACACATATTGTCGGTCTTGTGTTTGTTTTTCTTTGCCTTCTTCTTTGGACTTAAAGTCCAACTTTCTCGTGTAGTTTGGCCGGCTAGCAGGAAAAATCTGAACACGCACATGTTTCTTCTACGCCACACTCCAACAACATTTCCACGGTCCACTACAAAAACTAACACACAGCTAATTTCAGCTTTTGTCCAGAAATTAAAAACAAAATGTAGAATTTGCGCACGAACGGGAATGGGCTCAACACGGATATTAATTCTTAAATAACTTAGACACGTGACTATGTTTTTGTTCTGAATGATGCAGTTGAATGATCACTTACATCCAGTTACCCTTTCAAAGTGTACAACAGAGAGGATAAGCACTTTGTTATCCTGCATGATGATAAAGAAAAAAACTGGGGTCTTTGACAAGTTTAAACGAGCTTTTGTTGACACCACACAATTTATGACTAGAGTGTGTGAGTTCATTAGAACTGAACAACAGACACCCTGACATTTTGAAACTTACAACTCGACAGTCAGCTAATGACCCAGGAAATAAACTAGGAAGAGATCTAGTATCACACATTACAAAAAGTGGAAGAAAATTTACTTGACCCAAATATTTTAAAACATATATCAACAGACGTATAATATATTGAAGAGACCTGAAATTTTTTTAAATTATTATTTTATTTTTAACTAGCAGTAGAGCCCGGCGTTGCCTGGGGATGTAACAGTAAGAGATAGATCAAGTATCGACCATCATAAAGACTGAAAAATAAAATTGACAAAGATTATTGTTTAAGGTTGATGGACACGCATGTCTTAATTAGTTTTTTGTTTTGTTTTGTTTTTTTTTGTTTTTTTTTTTACGAATTGGTCAAACCCAAACTCAAACAAAAACATTGTTTTCAATTGTTAACTTATGAGTCTACCGATTGAATAGAATTTTATTTAAAACAATTGTCTTGTAAATGGAATTTTTAAAGCATTCTGAATGTAAAAATAAAGAAAAAAGTGTGCAAGACAATAAGAAACACTACCTGCCCCCCCCCCCCAAAGAAAGTGAAGTTTTGTTGAAATCGGTTGAAAAATGTAGGAAATCCGATTCAATATATAAACGAACAGACACACACACACAACCTAGATTTTATAATAAGTATGATTATTTTTATTTGAATAAATTCTTAAATGTTATCTTATATTTTGTTTTCAAATTGCAAAGATACGTTGGTATTTTTACAAATTATATCTTTTCTTTTACTTCTGTGTGCTATGTCCCTTCAGGATGTGCACAATCATAGCTCTCCACTATTTCCTGTACACATAGAAATAATCTTCATCACTACTTTTATGACTATAGACATTCTTCTTCTTTTATGTGATATGTCCTTTCAAAACATTAGCAGTCAATGCCTCTCCACAATTTCCTGTCTTTTGTAGCTCTTAATATATTTTATCTTTTTATCTCTCCTAAACCTTACTCTGTCATACATTTAAAATCTTCTTCTAAGTACCATTTCCATTAAGGGCATTAGTGATCATAGCTCTCCACAATTTCCAGTCCTTTATAGCTCTTAATAAATTTTGTCTTATTGTTATCTCTCCTAAACCAGGTTCCATCAACCATTTACTCATGCATGTTTTTCTATCTGCCGTGCCTCTTTAAGATGTTGGCGATCATGGCTCTCCACAATTTCCTGTTGTTTGTAGCTCTTAATAAGCTTTGTCTTTTTGTTATCACACCTAGATCTTGCTCAGCCATCCATTTACTCAAGCTCACTAGGTAAGTTATACATTGTTTTCATCTGTTCCTCTTGCCTTCATCTTGTATTGTGTGTATCGAATTTTCCAAGCCCTCTTTCCATGATGTCATAACATTGTGCATCTCGGTTTATTTTAAGATTTTCAGGACATTTTGAACCAGAAACTGTGGATGCAGTAAAAATGTCCATAAAAATTTGACTGTTTTTATAAATCAACTCTCAAGCAGAATTTTACTCATTGATTGAGACTTGGACTTTTTATTTTTTTTTGATTTGGATGAATTTGATCATAGTAAATAAATAAAAACATGTTTTAAGCTTTTCTTTTTTTTTTTTTTTTTTTTTTTTACTTCACTCTCTTGAGGTTATTTTATAGCATTTAATGGTCCTATGAAGCCTGTGGTTCCCCAGGAAGTCTACCCCCCCCTGCCCTTATCAGGAACAATTCTGAATGATTACCCTTCAGGCATGTCAGCAGGGAATTCAATTTGTTTATTTTAGCTGAGTTATCCTTGGTGAATCTCCTGGGAACTTTGGAAATAATGACTCTTTCTATTAACGGTCATTAGTAAGGTAATAGATTTTAGAAGATTCTAATAGGTTTATGTTAAAGACCCCACAAAGGTCTATTTTCATAAGATTAAAGTATTAGTTTATGGCACAGAGAAAACCGTTTTGTCTTTTGTAGATATCCTGTTAGTAGTCTTTGTTAAATCTACAAGAATTTAAAAATTATTTTCTTTTGAGTTCATTATTAAAATCTCAATAAATGATGCAAAATTGTATATTTAAAAAAAAAAAAAAAGACCAGAAGCAAAAATCATGTGAAAGAATATCTTAACTTAGAATCATACAAACATTATAAGGGATGAAATATTGGGTGTGTGAAAAAGATCCCAACACGTACTTTTTGAAAACAAGTGTCTGAATTCTCAGCAGAAAACAGGTTTGTTTATTTATTGTTTGGGGTTTTTTTTTTAAACAAACATATTCTGTAAACTTTTGCACACACTTTTTTTTTTTATTAATGTTCACACAGTACAAAGCTCAAGAGCCACTCAAGATAGAGAGTTACATTCAATAACATGAAAAACAAACTTGTTACATTCCATCACTGCCTATCAGACCCCAAACTACCACCTGTCACAATGAATGGATGTCTCCTTGAGGAAACCCCATGCCTTGAGAGGATATTGGGCCTTAACTCATACCCAACCTTGTGGAATTCTTATATATGATCCCTTGAAAAATATGCAGGTAAGATGATTGGCTCCCTGTACTGCTCAAGTAAATACCTGACTCATCATGCTATCTTCTACCTTTATAAGAGCCAGATCAGGCTGAAAAATGGTGTACTGTTGCCATATATGGGCAGGAGCTGTGCAGACCTCACTTTCCTGCCTTGATAGAGTTCAAAAGTGTCTCCAAGTCCTTCTTAGAAAAGAATTATTTTCCACACTCTAACCTCACTCTTACAGATTGGATGTGACGAGCCTCTCACTGTTCTATCGTTAACATGGAAAGTATTTGGATTAGAGCTGCATCTCCTGATTCTACCAGGTCGGATCTTCATAGCTACGACCTGCCATACATAGTAGCAAACTAGTGACATTTCCTTCATATTCCGTCTGCAAGAAATAAGTTCCACTGATATAGCTTCATCCTGTGAACCACTGCCATATGGAACATACTCCCTAGAGGATGTTTCCCTAATCACTTCTTCTCCTATCCATATAAACTGCCCTTTATCGTAACCCTCTACCTTGAGTGGCATCTGGGCCTTAAGGTGAACCTTACTGTATAAAAAAATTTAAAAAGTATGGATATGAGAAGAGGAAGTATGATGGTTATGAGGATTTAGATGATAGATTATGATTGACCATTGACTTGGAGTGGTTAAGATTACAGTGTTCAGGGAAGCATCCACGTGGGAGTTTATCCCATAAAAAAGAGGTTCTTGGGAAAAAGCTGTCTGAATAGAAATTTTTTCTTGACATTGGAATGCAGTGAAAAGGGGGTTGAATTGACTCCATAGAAGTAGTATTTCATAGTCTAGTTGTAAAGGTCTGAACTGATGGAACTAAAGAATGGAGTGCTCATCTGAACATTTGACATGGAAATAATGATAGAAAAGTGACAGAGTTGCCATGTTATATATTTGGGAAAGAAGCTGCAGGATGTAAAATAATTCATCCTCCACTTATCTGCAGAAGTCATTTTGAACTCTATTAAGTAAAAATTAAATGACTCATCTTGGATATGGCAGCAATACCCTATTTTTGGTCTCATCTGACCCTTGTAAAGATAAAGTATGGAAAGAGGCATCAGGTACTTCCTGGAGCAGTTGTAAGAATTAAATCCTATATACATTTTTCGGTTAATTTGCAGTTTAGCACCTGTGCTCAGTTCGCATTAAAAATTTCCAGAATTCTTACATTTATATGTAATTGTAGATTCTTCATTCAAAACTGGCTTGATAAATATGATAAAGTATCTGTCTATATTTCTGAGATGAATTATGTACACTATTTACATTATTTGGACTATTGTCCTCATCTTTGTCACCATTTATTACAATGTTTTGGCTTTATCCACTGTGCCATGTATCCTTGATAAAGGTGTTGTTTAGATCGTGACAGGACCCAAAGAATGTGAGTTCAATACCCAGTTAAGACAGTGCAGAACTTTCAGAGGAGAATTAACAGGAGATAACTGATAACTGACATCCATTAAAACATGGCACGTGGAACTAGAACAGTCTACCCCAGTGAGTGAAATAAAGGGTTCAGTTCAACATTTCAACCACCTGAAGAAGGCTGAAGTGCACAACAGCCGAAATGTTGTAATAAATATGGCGACAAAGATGAGGACAATAGTCCGAATAATGTAAATAGTGCAAATATGATAAAATCTACCATTTTGGAGTTATCAACAGTGAAAGTTTGGATTCATTCACGTCGTGGCAACCATTAGTGTTGTTGTTTACATACAATTGCTGCGGAATAGCTATGAATAAAATATTCACTTGTCTTGATTATTGTGCAGTAATTGAGACAAGTTAGATCAGTAAAAATAAGGCTGTTAACTACATTCTTTCGCACTTAGCTTTCCACAGTGAATGTATGCAAACAACGCCAGTGATGGTTGCCACCAATGATGTGAATGAATCCAAACTTTTACTGTCAATAACTCCAAAATGGTAAATTTTATCAAATTTATCAAGCCAGATTTGAATGAAGAATCTACAATTACACATAAATGTAAGAATTCTGGAAATTTTTAATGTGAAATGAGTGCCAGTGCTAAACTGAAAATTAACCCATTTTTCAACCAATAAAATTGCATCAGAAGTTTTGTTTGATAAAACAATATTTACTAGGGTAAATGCTGCCAAAATACTTACAGACATAGTTGTAGACCTACCATTTTCTTTTTCTTTTTTTAGACCATTAAAAATGAGAATAATAACTTCCTTCACCACACCTTCAAATTCAAGAAGAAGATTTCTGCAAGCCAGTGTGAAATTATTTTCTAACAAATGAAAACCTTCTATTCAAATGTTCACACTTCTATGTGAAAGTAGATTTTGAATCCCTTATTGATATAAAAATAGTAGCCTACCGCTTCTTGAGGTTCAAAGCAATTTGGGAGGCCAGTTTGATCTACATATGCATACATGGACATACACACCCATACAATGGAAGGGACAACAGACAGCAGCCACCAACTAAGGCCTTGTTCATGCACAAAGTAGAAGGGATTAACCAGCAACCCCTGACTAAACCTTTTGTCTACAAACTCACAAACAAATTAGGCTGTCCACACATTTCACATTGCACTAAGAACAATTAATTACTTGATTAAACAAACTTCACTGCAAAGAAAATTGAACATGTTATTGTTATTGTATATTTCCAAGAAGAATATATAAATGATATTTCAGCTGATGTTCTGCTTCTACATTTCCTTCAACAAATAAACATTTTTTAGATGTTTGGAATGCCAATGCTAAAATAGCAACAAAAACCTGGGTAGGTAGATCCCAACACGTTACAATGAGCCAATTGTTTTTCCTTAAAATAAGAAAAAAAGAAAGGGAATATTCAGAATTATCCATCACCTCACTAGCATGTATCTATCAACCCTTGAATAGAATTGATTACAATTGAATAGAAAATCAAAATAATCTTTTCATTTGATCAATAGTCCTGGGTATGATGATAAACTACATCTGGCAGCAAGGCCTCTGATCAGCACACTGTAGGTTTTGAGGAATGTGGTACCATCTCTTAATTCCTGTTATTCACAGGTCCACCCTGACCCAGGGTGTTAGCACCTGTTAAGGTCCCAGCTATAGCAAATAGTGAACCCCCAAACAAAACCAAAAAACTATGAAAGTATCACAATATATATTTAAAGTAAAAATACTAGCAATACATTTTTATATAAAAAAATTACTAACAATATATTTCATAACAAAATAAACAACAATAAATTTTATAGAAAAATGACCAACAATCCATTTAATCTGTAGCTGAAGATATACAATTGTATCTCAAATTCATTTAGTTGAAGTCATAATATTGTTAAAAATATTGAGATTTTTGCATTAAATAACCCATAGAGGTGTTGATATGCCGCTAAACAAAATCAACCAAACAACCAACATGAAAGAACTCTTTCATGACATTAATCTGTATGACATTTTACAATTTCTTAAAGAAATCAAATTGTATTCTAAAATATAATTTCAATGAAATGGCAATATAAAACTCATATAAAACCTCTAGTCTGCATATTGTCATTGTATATTTCTGAGAAGAATATATAAATGTTATTTCGGCTGATGTTCTGCTTCTACTTTTCCTTCAGCGAATAAACATTTTTTAGATGTTTGGAATGCCGACACTCAGATAGGAACAGTAAGGAAACTTATACCTACAATCAGAACGAGACACATAGTGAGGAAATATATGTCAGATTTTATTATGCAAGTCAATTATCTCTTGTTTTCTGTTTAGGATTGGGGTTCTGGTCCCTTCTATAGTCTTTTTATTTTCTTTCATTCTCAGTAGCCCCTTGCATCTTTTTTTTTTTTTAATCAGAATCACCCCAATATATATATGCACAGAAGCTGAGTATCATGTATCATGTATACAACTATGAAAGAAGAATGATGTACATCATATTTTTATTACTTCAAAGCTTCCTAGATAATTACATTTTGGCATTAAATGACCCATGATGAGTTGATGTGCCATTAAACAGACAAATCAATCACTCAATTCATTTGACGGCAAATTTTTGCTAAGAAATACAAAAAGTTGTTATTCTAAAACATCATGATTCACTGATTTACTCAAACTACTATCCTCATCTTGGTTGTTATTATCACAATCTCAGCGGAATAAGATTAGAATAACAGAAAACAATATTAGGAAATAAAATGACTGAAAGCTTCAGCTTTCATGTTATGCTTAGATAAACACCTCAGTAGGCCTAGCATAGAAATGAGAACCATGAGGGAGCTTTCAATTAATAAAACACATTAAGCTTAAAGCTCAATAATTCTATAACTGCTATGTAATCTCCTATATGGCAGTGAATGCTGGACAGTCCATTCAGAGTAGAAAAAGAGACTTGAAGTGATAGACATTCTATCAACAAATGTTTTGAAGATGATGGACTGAACATGTGAGTCACAAGGAAATCAAAACAAAAATAGGAATGACAAGGAAACTTATACCTACAATCATAACGAGACACATAATGAGGAAATATATGTTAGATTTTATTATGCAAGTCAATTATCCCTTGTTTCCTGTTTTGACATTATTTTTGCACCAACCTAATACTTCTCTTTCATCTCAGTAGCTCCTTGCATGTTTTTTTTTTTTTTTTAATCAGAATCACCCCAATCAAGGCAGTAATGCCACTAAAATACAAGATATGACACAGTGTGGAAGAATTAGGAACAGAAACATTAATGATGAGCAGAAAGTGAAAAGAATAATCAGGGAGACAGTAGATTGTGATTGACATTGCATTTAAATTTTTGCAGATTAAAGTTGGTTGGAAAGTGTGGCACCAGAAGGGAGTTCCACAAGGGAGAAGTGTGAGAAAAGAAACTATTTGCATAGAATTTTATGGCTACATCTAGTCAGCTCAATTGTAAATTGATGAGATCTCGATGCCAGTCTAGTACTGCGCTTAAATTCAAAGACTCTAGATACCATAGCGAAGAGCTCATCTGAACAATTACTATGAAAGTATTTATTTATCTTAGTGTTATTTTCACCTTTGGGTGAATTGATTAAAAGAAACAAAATTAGTACTAATCAGATGATGCTTTAAGTTTTAGGTTGCATTTATATGAGCAATAAATGTTTAACATATCTGTTTTCATTAAAAATGTTGGAAAATAACTTCTTTTGCAGATCTTAAATCTTATTCAAACAATAATCAACATAAATTTTTATCTATAAATAAATCTGAAAGATACACAACCCAGCAATGTAAATTTGATCAATACCCGATTTACCTGAATAAATTTTGATTTATTTTTATGCCAGAGTCAATCCTTCAAATCTACAAATCAACCATTCGCCCATGCATGGAGTATTGCTGCCACATATAGTCCGGAGCCCGTTCTGTTTGTCTCAAGGTCCTTGATAAGATCCAGAGATGGATAGGCAATGTAATTGGCCCTGATCTGGCATCCTGTCTGAAGCTGCTTTCTCACAGACGTGCTGTTGCCACCCACTATCTTTTTTACAAATAATTTCATTGTCCGATGAGCTGCTTTCGCTGGTTCCCAAACTTCATGAATTTAAGTGTTCAACTAGGCTGTCATCTCGCTCTCACCCTTTCACTGTTGAAACTGTTAAATGTAGCTGTCTCTTCTACTCCAATAGCTTCATGTCTTACACTTCTCGACTGTGGAACTCCCTCCCCCTTTCTTGTTTTCCTGATAGCTGTAATCTCCAACTATTAAAATGTAATGTCAATTGACGTCTCCAGATGCACTGATCAATCCCCTAACCTTCTCTACATCCTTTCTTCTATCACTCCTCTTTGCTCTCGCTCCAACTATCTATAACTTTGTGCATGTTAGTGGCTTCCCGCCTTGCTTGGGGTGTAATTTACTTAAAAAAAAAATGAAATATGAAAAAGGATGTTGGCTGATTATTTCCAGCCAGCTGATGCTCAAACAATATAGCTCTACATTTATTATTTATATAGGCTCTTAGACATTCTATAACCTTCATAAGTTTTTCAGTCATTGATTTTCTTAAAACTTTTCTACTGTTTTGACTTTAACATTATTCATAGCAGTTTTATTGATATACAGAAATATTCTTTGCTTGAATTTTGTTTCTGTTTCTCATATACATCGCTTTTAGTGATCTCAAGTTTTCTCTTGGATTAATATCTATAGAGGGGGAAATCTATTAATTTAGTATGTTTAAAACCCTTTATTGTAAAGTAGGCAATATTCAACCTTGCGCAATGTGAGAGAGAACTGTCTTGCATGAATATAATAAGAGTAGATAGGTTTTCCTATCACTCGGTTTCTGCTCCTCCCTGGTCTTCTGAACATGACTAGAGATTTATCCCTTGTTTCTTGTTTAGGACTGTGTTTCTAGTTCCTTCTAAAATCTTCTCATTTTCTTTCTCTCCTTGTAGTCCCTTGCATCTTAGTGGCTTCATCACCTTGTTTGGGGTGAAATAATTAAAAAGAAATCATCAGAATAAGGCCTGAAAGGAGAGGATTTTTTTATTACTTCCTGTTTTTTTTATTGTTTTCTCATCTTAATAATTTTTGTTTTTCATATTCTCAACACTCAGTAACCCCTTGCATCTTAGTGGCTTTATTGCTTTGTTTGGGGTGAAATGATTAAAAAATCCTGCTTTTCTCTAAGATGATCAATATCTTAGTAGAAAGTTGATGAGAGTTTTAGAGGTGAATACAGAGTTGGAGGAGCTAAATAATTAACTAGAACACAAGGTTCAAAACACAGCTAAGGCAGTTTGTATTCATTATAACATCATGAAGGCAAGCTTTTCTATTCCTATGTTTCAAATAAAAGGTTAAGAAGGACCCCCACATTAATAGTGAAAAGACTGATAACAGCTACTGGACTTGATAAACCTATTTTCCTGAAAAATTGTTTTAAGAGAAAGATTTTATAAATTTCAAACAAAAGCAGTACTAGTTGCTTGGTCAAGGAACACCAAATACTTCCTTATAGGGAAACGGCTAATATTGCAATTACCATTCATCTATGGAGTTCTGTGCCATATTTTCAGTCATCTGTTACTTCATTATCAAGATAGTTAAGTTTCTACTCCTGCTTGAATTTACCATCCCCAATATGTAGTTCACACTTTAGGTTGTCTTTTTTGCTGATAACCTTGCATTATGATGTATAAGAGATAGAAATACTTATGTTTTACTTATAACTCGTGCTCTTTATATTTATAAAAAACATTCTGAAATGTAATCTCTTGTAAAAATAAGAGCTGAAAGGCTTTTGTAGCTGTCATTAAGTACTAAAGATGAGTTAGGCAGAAACTAAATTAGAATCAACAAGACATTCACCCTTTTGATGAAGAGGATTGCCTGAGTATCTCATAGAAGTAAACATACCAATGTTAAGTATAGCGTTTCATAGCAGAGCTAAGTGAACAAGTGGAATTATGATTCGTATAGGTATGGAAATGCTGAAAGAACAAATATTTTACCTGCTGAGTGAAGAAATAAATAGAATCCAAATTATGAAAAGAAATTCCTGAGAAACTGAAATTCTAAGAGAATTTAATTAATTTTTCAGCCTCGTCTTTAGGATGACGAAAAAGAACCCCATTCAGTAAATACTGTAGAGGGTAAAGTTTCAAATGAGTATTTTAGTGGGGGAACAAGTATCCTGTATTTAGTTTTTGCTTATCAGTAAATCTATTTCAGGTTTGGCAATTATCTGACTGTGACCAAAGTGTTTTCTCTATTTATCAATATTTGCCTATTTACTCCTGATATGAAAACGAAATAAAATAAAGGATAATAATATGTTGGAAAGCATTTAATAAGGACAGAGACAGAATGAAAAGCATATTGTTTAAAGCATAATGTGTATATTAAATGCATAATGCCATCTATGATGAAAGGATGCCAAACATAGAAATTATGAAAATTGCAAGTAAACAAAGATCATCATCATCATCATTACCATCATCAACATCATCCTCATCATAATCATCACCATCATCATCATCACCACCACCATCCTCATCATAATCATCACCATCATCATCACCAACACCATCCTCATCATAATCATCACCATCATCATCATTCTCATCATCACCATACCACCATCATCATCATCATCATCATCATCATCATCACCACCATCCTCATCATAATCATCACCATCATCATCATGATCACCACCACCATCCTCATCATAATCATCACCATCATCATCATTCTCATCATCACCATACCACCATCATCATCATTGTCCTCATCATGATCACCACCATCCTCATCATCATCACCACCATCATCATTCTCATTATCACCATCATCATCATCATCATCATCATCATCATCCTAATCATCAACACCACCACTATCATAATCATCATCATTACCTTCCGTCTATACACAAGGCCCTCAAGTCTTGAACTCAGAGTTGTCCTTCTTTTAGACCAGTTGCCCCCCAAGGCTATAGGATCTAGTCTGTCCTGCTATTTTACCCATAGCTTGGGGGAGAAGTGATGGATTCATATCTTTCTTAAGGATATTAGCACATAATTGAATATAACAAAATTGATTGGAATTCAAACTCGTCTCTCTAATTCATCATTCCAAGCAGCAATCCATTATTTCACTGTGTCTCCAAAATTCTTTAGAATTTACTGTATTTCTAGGGGAAGATTGTTCAATACCATGGAAAGAATATAGACATAGGTAGATGCTTTGATCATTGCTTCATGTATGAAACTGATTATAACCATAAAGTGTTGATTTCTGTGTCTACACTGGTTATATTTCTCTCTCTTTATCTCATTCTCTCTCATACTTTCTCTCTCTTTCTCTCTATCTTGACCTCTGATATACTCTCTCTCTTTCTCTCACTTTATCTTGACCTCTCTCATACTATCTCTTTCTCTCTCTCTATTTCGTCCTCTCTCATACTATCTCTCTCTATCTCATCCTCTCTTATACTCTCTTTCATTCTCTCTCTCTCGTCCTCTCTCATACTCTCTCTCTCTATTTCATTGTCTCTCATACTCTCTCTCCTTCTCTCTCTCTCACACACACATATGCTCTGTTTCTTTAGCAATAAGTAAAATTAAATGTCCCTTCTTTGAATTTTGTGATGATCCACTCATCAAGAGACTTATAAAATTGAATTTATTTATAAAAGTGATATCCGTAAATAAAGTCTATTTTACAAGTGTACACAGACACACACACGCACACACACACACACACAAATAAATAAAAAGAGACAACAAGAAAAAACTATTTTTAGCCAATGTGTTTCATCCTCTGAACGACTTTACCAAGGCAATGTAGGATTTATTTTACTGCATGTGTCTATATACAAAGGTGAGGATATCTTTGGTTTGTCAAGGCTTTGACATTTGAGAACATTCATGAATTTTCATCAGGAGGTTGAAAGGTCAGCCAACTCGTTTGCCAATTGAGCACTATGGGGAAAAGGAAATTTTTAATGGCTATTGCTGCTTTAAATGTATCACTTTTTGTAAGAATTGAGTGCTATTGTGGCCAGTACAGCATTTATATACCATGTATATAATGCATTAAAATTCCCTTTTTTTAATGGCTGTTGCTGCTTTAAATATAATGCATTCAAAAATTCCCTTTTTTTAATGGCTGTTGCTGCTTTAAATGCATTGCTCTTTGTAAGAATTGATCACTATGGTGGCCAGTACAGCATTTATACACCACGTATATAATGCATTAAAAAATTTCCTTTTTTTACTATGCACCAATAGCCTAGGGGTAAGGTTCTCTGATTGATGTCAAATCAATTGAGCCTTGATCCCAGATTGAAGCAATCAGATATTTAGCCACACTGATGAGCTGTGATACAGTGAAACAGTCTGTGGATTATATATATATATATATATATATATATATATATATATATACACGCACACAAACACACACACACACACACACACACACACATATATATATATATATATATATATATATATATATATATATATATATATATATATATATATGTGTGTGTGTGTGTGTGTGTGTGTGTGTGTGTGTGTGATATGTGTGGGCTGGTAGCACTTGTTAGGGTCCCAGCTGTGGGCAAATAGTGAATACCTAAACAACACAGTATGAAAGTAGAAAAATACATATTTATAATAAAATGACAAGCAATACATTTTTAAAGCAAAATGTTCACCAATGTATTTTTCTGTAGTTGAAAGCATACATTTATTTTCAAAATATTTAGATTTTGGCATTAAATAACCCATAGAGGTATTGATAAGCCAAGTAACATTATTTCTTATTACTTTAAAATTATTTTTTAGTAGAGTGACTTATAAAGTACTTCCACTGTACAATTTTCTACATACAACATGTGATAGCATGTGTGATACCTTGTCCTCATCAGCCACCAACCAGGGGAGGTAACACAGTTATGGTTGCTAAGGCAGTATTGCCACCCCTGGCACTTCCAGTAGCTTTTGCCACCAGACAGTGTATTGCTTTTATAGATGTGTCAGGCCCTTGGGATTTCTTCTTACTACTGCAACTGAGATTTTTAACCTGTTAAAAGTGTTTGATTTTGATTGTTAACCAATACACAACATGCTTATAATGACCACTAACGGCATGGCCCAGTGTTGCCCGTGCTTGATTCAAAAATCTTACGACTCATACAGCAATCGCTATCACTTGACTTTAAATATTTTTGCCCTTCCTTGCTTTTAAAGGAGTGCCCTTTGCCGTGCTGATGTTGCTACATGCCTTACTTCTTGCCTATCTCACACCTCAAATTTTTCCTAAGCTCTATACTAAACATTAAATCTGTTATGAAAAAAGAACTAAACAAAATGAACACAAAACGATCAGCTTTAAAAAAGGAC
The DNA here is from genome assembly GCA_963932145.1 of Acanthosepion lycidas. Taxonomy (NCBI): domain Eukaryota; kingdom Metazoa; phylum Mollusca; class Cephalopoda; order Sepiida; family Sepiidae; genus Acanthosepion; species Acanthosepion lycidas. The sequence continues at coordinate 1,099,759 of OZ010605.1, forward strand.
TCATAACTGGAAAAACTGAATGAAAAAAGAATGTTATCAACAAATACTTTTTCACACCCAACCCAGTTCTGTGGAATCAGAATCAACGTTGAGTATAAGCAAGTGAATGAGCCAATTGGAGTAAAGTGTCATGCAGATTTAAATTTTTCCCACTTGTGATGAATGCAGTTATCGATTTTTTTGGCATGCTAGCATGCTAGTTAACATTTGTGTCAGTCAGCTGTTGGCACTCACGCTGGCCAATAGAATCTACATGCCTATTTGTGGCAGCCAGCTATAGGCTCTCACTCTGGCCAGTAGAAAATGGCCGCAAACTACATGAAAACTACCGTAGAAGCATGAAAAAAATCGATTATTTCCACTATCGATGGAAGTTGGGAAATGCAAAGTCAGTCTTGGCCTTCCTGCGAACTTGGAGCATGTGCATATAAATTTTGGTGCGTGCATTCATTACACACACACACACATCCTGCCTTTTATAGATAGAGATTATTAATGATGTAGAATGGAATGTAATCAGATGTGTTTCATGTCAGAAGTAACATTGTGTTGTGAGTATGTTTTTACTTAACTTTGTTTATTTTGGATCTTGACCAGATCCAAGTCGATGCCTGTTGAGGTGTGGTTTGGAGATGATGTGAAGCACACTTTAGGTTCCAGCCAGTGTTTCCCACCTTCAAAAGGAAAGAAATGATTGGCCATCCAAGGAATCCACAGCACCTGAACTCATTAATTAGTACATGACATCTCCATCCCTTTTCCACGCAGTCAGATTACAGCAATTCATAGCGGTTTTTCTTTCACTCATGTACCATCTTTCTCTTCTCCTCTTATGGAACCGTTAATTCTACTAGGAGGACATACTTCTTTGAATCAGACCATGCTACAATGGTAGGGTGTGTGTCTGTCTGAATGATGTGTACTGGAAATTGCAGAGGTGTTCTAATATCAACAAACACCCATCAGTCACAGCCTCCACTCAGTAGTGTCATATTGGGAGTTATTTGAGTCTTCTGCACAGGGTGTACATGTTCCTTGTGAAAACATATCTTAGGTTCTCTGGCTGTTACAGGCTGCTTGTTGGCTGTTTCATGCTTAGTAAATTTTCTCTTTTTGCTATCTCTCCTAAACCCTGTTCTACACAAGCTTGTTAGATAGGGAAATGTCACAGAGAAAAGTCAAGAATAAATATTTTGGAAAAGTCACAGGAAAATGTTTAAAAATATGTCAAAGAAGAGCCAGGACTTGAACTTCTGGCTAGAAAAACTCATGCAGAAAACATATTTTAATCTATTGAATGTATCTTAATAGAATAAAATAAAAAATTAATTTATGGTAATAAAATAATATTTTAAAAACGTACTTTTTTACTGCCATAACTTAAATAAGTAAAAATATTACTTTCTTAGTGACGTTTCTTACCTTGCCAGAAAATTCTTCTTCTACTATATAACATGTTCCTTTATGATGTAGATGATCATGGCTCTCCACAAATTCCTGTCCTTTGTAGCTCTTAATACATTTTGTCTTTTTGTTATCTCTCTTAAGCCTTGTTCCACCATCCATTTACTCAAGCTCACTGACTGTTGTAATTATAATAGCAGAGAGCTAGAGAAGAATGATTTATTCTCCCTATTTGTATTTCCCCCATTATGGGTATTATCATATGCATGATATAATAACACTGTAATACACGAATGGAACAGAATTTGTATTTCCCCCATTATGGGTATTATCATATCCATGATATAATATCACTGTAATACATGGATGGAACAGAATTTCTATTTCCCTCATTATGGGTATTATCATATCCATGATATAATAACACTGTAATACACGGATGGAACAGAATTTCATTTCCCTCATTATGGGTATTATCATATCCATGATATAATAACACTGTAATACACGGATGGAACAGAATAGCTGAAAGCAAAATGAATGACAAACATGCTTTGTTCTCAAAGAGACTTTTATACCATTATGTCATACACAAAAACCAAAAATATATATACATATTTACACACAAAGCAAGATATATCTACACAACAAACAGAGTGAAAGAATGAAAAGACAGAGTCTCATATATAATATGGAGATTCTTCTGTGTTTCTGGAAAAGCCATGTTCAGATCTCCAGATTTGGGCATGCTGGATTCATCTACTGTGTCCCAAACGATATTTCTATATCAGGGGAAGATATATTCCTAAAGTGAAACGGCATCGTGTGCTTATAAGCTGGTAAAGGCAGATTTAACCTCAACCCTGGATAAATCGTGACTGTAATCAATTTGGGTCAGATTTTTTGTCTTTTGTCAAACGATTTTACTCATGGCTACTAAAGATATATCTTGTTCCTAAAAAAAATTAATAGCTTTTCTAATTAAATAATATCTTAGTTTTATTGAATTTTTATTTTACGATTCAGATTACGATAAGAAAGACTGAATCTGTGGGGGTCTTGTTTGAACAAAACATTTGATGATTTCAGTTCTCCGAGAAGTTTTCCTTATAACTAAGATAAACATTAATGGGGGAGAGCTAGAAAAGAATGATTTATTCTCCCTATTTGTATTTCCCCCATTATGGGTATTATCATATCCATGATATAATAACACTGTAATACACGGATGGAACAGAATAGCTGAAAGGAAAATGAATGACAAACATGCTTTGTTCTCAGAGAGACTTTTATACCACTAAGACATACACAAATCTATATATACATATATACAAATAATCAACATATTGAATTTATCTGAATAGATAGCAGGTTAGTGACAAATTGAATCACAACGAGTCAAGTGTGACTTAGGAAAATAAGAAACAGGAAATTGTATAAAGCTATGAACTAAAAAAAATCACACTTAAGTAACTTGTTGACTTGAGAAAATTTACTCCAGACGATATATGAGTTATTAAATATAATTTTATGATCGTAAGAATGATTTATACATTGGTATAACAGGAGAGGGCTATGGTAGAAAAAGTTATTCTACCATTTCGATTTCCCTTATTATGTGCATTATTATATCAATTATATAATAACACCATATGGAATGGAATGGACGAAAGAAAAAGCAATGAAAAACATGCTTTGTTCTCAAAGAGACTTTTATACGACTAAGATATACACTAATCAATATAAACATATATACGCGTGTTCCCCAAAGAGAAAATTCTAATATATGTATTTACACAGTAAAGCAGAGTGTAAGGAGAAACAAAAAGGAAGGGTCTTATATATAATATGGAAATTCTTCTGTGTTTCTGGTGTAGCCATGTTGAGGACTTCAGATTTGAACAGGCCTGAATCATCTACTATGGACATATTCCAAATTGAGGACTGTGAGCTGGAGGTTCTTTCTATATCTGGGGCAGATATATTCCCAGAGGAAAACAGCACCATGTGCTTGTAAGCTGCTTGGGGAGACAGATTAAGATTTGGCCCTGACTAAACAAGCAACCACTTGGTTTGGCTACTGGAAACAAACTGAATGACTGGCCACACTTGTCACTCCATGAAATGATGTCATTAAGCAGCTATCATATGACATATCTCCACCAAAAGGAGACATTCACCTTCTGTATCCCTATATAATGTTGTTTTTGTTCAAAATAGCCTGTACTTAGGAAGGACATAGTTAGAGACAGTGCTGAAGGAGAGGAAACAAAGAAGAAGAGGTTTATTAAATACTCATACAGAGAACAAAATAACTTGAGTAAATCAGCTCCTCCTCAAATCCAACTCTAATGAGGTTACTTGCCATATTTATAAATAGGAGTAGTTCATTATCACAGTAGTAGGGAAGAGCAGGAAGTACACTGAGTCCTACTCTACAGCACTCACCAACTAGATTATGTGTTGTTTTCCTCTGTCTCTCTTGCCTTTAATCTATCATGTGAGTGTCAAATTTTCCAAACCATCTTTCTTCATTATATACCCTAGAAATTTCTGATATTAAGTAAAAGTTTCCTTTTTCTTTTCATTTTCTCTAAAAATGTGTCATTGCTATTATGTTCAGTCCATGGTATTCTTAGCATCCTTCTGTAGAGCAATATTCCTGTTGCTTCAAGTCTTTTCTTCATCTGTGAGGATATTATCCAGCATTCACTACCATATAGGAGGAGTGATATTACATAACAATTAAGTACTCTTTTCTTTGTTTCTAATAAAATTTTCCCTTCTCTTAATACTTTGCTTAGCTTTTGGAAGGCAATTTTTGCTATCATCATTGGGTATCAATGACAAAGACTCAGAGAGTGGCACCTATATTGCACAGAAGTTTGTCCCATACATACATAAATACATACATATATACAAAGATAAATGTATGATGTAATAGGTACAGAAGGAAGTGATAATATCACATGTAAAAGGAATAGCTTTCCTATGCGATCATCTATAAATGGAAGCATTATTATGGCCCCATTAGAGGTAATTAAATGAAAATTATATTAAAAATGGTTTAGTTCAGTCATTAAAGAAGAGAGAACAGAGAGAGCCAGAGATTTTGGAAGATATCCAGGGTATGGAAACAATTTTAGACAGTAATTTTGGGTTGGATACTTAAATAAACAGTGTGTCCCCACCCAGTATGAGTCACATGTGTACCTCAGTGAAACAATTCCCAGTTGAATTTCCTTGTTTTTGATGTTGTTAACAGGTTGTTAGTCAGTCGAAAGAAGCATGACAATTCTAATTCACATCTGAAAATATTTGCTTGAAATTCCTGGAAATATTTCTTTGCTTCACTTTCCTTGAACAGTTCATTTTAGTTTTACTTGTAGTTAGTTTCTTGGACATATCTCCAATCGGTTTAGTGAATACAGTTATCTATTTGGGTATAATGAAAATGAAGATAAAGTAACTGAGAGCAAGTAAATATTATTGATAAGATATCATAGACTGAGCATGCGAGCAACGATGAGGTTTTAGAGAGAATGCAAACAAAGAGGAGGCTTATATTTAATATCAGTAAGCGGCAGCTGAAGTTCGTGGGACACATAATGAGGAAGGAGGGCCTGGAGAATCTGATATTCACGGGTCAAATACAGGGATAGGGAGACAAGGGAAAACAACGTATGACATACTTAGTGGGCTTAAGCGAGTGGAGGACAGAACATGGTCTGTGGGGAGGTAGCAGAGGGAAGGAACTTGCTGAGAGCTGCAAGGGATAGAGGGATGCGGGGAGCCATGATTGCCTATGTCCTGAAAGGACATGGCACATAAAAAGGACACAATGAGGAAGGAGGGCCTGGAGAATCTGATACTCACAGGTCGAATAGAGAGAAAGAGAGACAAGAGAAAACAACATGTGTCATGTCTGGTGAACTTAAGCAAGTGGCTGAAAGAACGTGGTCTGGGAGAGGAAGCAGAGGGAAGAAACTTTTTGAGAGCTGAAAGGGATAGAGGGACATGGGGAGCCATGATTGCCTATGCCCTGAAAGGACATGGCACATAAAAAGGACACATAATGAGGAAGGAGGGCCTAGAGAATCTGATACTCATGGGTTGAATAGATGGAAAGAGAGACAAGGGAAAACAACGTATGGCATACCTAGGAGCCTTAAGCAAGTGGATGTCAGAATGTGGCCTGGAGGAGGTGGCAGAGGAAAGGGATAGAGGGAGGTGGAGATCCATGATCGCCTACATCCTGAAAGGACATGGCACATAGAAAGAAAGATCACAAACAAATAAACATAGGAAAAGTAATGCAGAGACTCTGTTAGAGAAAGTACTTGAAAGTGGGATGTGTAGGTGGTGTAATGGATATTAATGTGGACAGTGGAATCGTAGGGCAGAGTTCAAATTCCAGGCTGGCCTTTTTGTATTCACTTTTGCATAAATGTCATTTGGAAAGTCATCAATCTGGTTCTTCTCCCCCCAGCTTGGGGTTAAATAACAGGGAAGACTGGTATCACTATACTAGGGTGACAACCAGTTTAAAAGACGGAAAATACTGAATTCCAAACTGTGTGGAAAGCAACAGGAAATCACTATTATCTTTTCCAAGATATCAAAATTCGATGACATGTTGGAATAAGAAAATTTGCCTTCTAAAATTAAGTAAAGTATTAAGAAACGGGAAAATTTTGTTAGAAACAAAGAAAAGAGGGACTGTACTGTTACGTAATATTGGTCTTTTGAAATGACAGTGAATGCTGGACAATCCCCTTAAAGATGAAGAAGACACTTGAGGCAACAGAAACAAAGGAAAGAGTACTGAACTGTTATGTAATATCATTCCTCCTATATGGCAGCGAATGCTGGACAATCACCTCAAAGAAGAAGAGACTCGAAGCAACAGAAACAAAGAAAAGAAGACTGAATTGTTATGTAATATCAGTCTTTTTATATGACAGTGAATGCTGGACAATCCACTTACAGATGAAGAAGAGACTTGAAGCCACAGAAATGTGGCTCTACAGAAGGATGTTGAGAATACAATGGACTGGACTTGTGAGCAATGACAAATTTTTAGAGAAAATCGAAACAGAAAGGGTCACTTATAGTTAATATCATAAAGAGATTGTGGAAATTTCTACAGCACATAATGAGAAAAGCTGACATATTAAGATCAAGAGGGACAGAGGAAAGCAATGAATAATGAGATTGTGTAAAGCAGAGATAGCAAAAAGAAAAAAATTTTACTAAGAGCTACAATGGACAGAAAATTGTGGAGAGCCATGATAATCCCACATACTGATGAAATAAGGTATATAGTAGAACAAGAAAAAGGAGGAGGAAGAAGAAGAAGAAGGTGGAGGAGAAGAAGAAGAAGAAGCTTGTGTAAATGGTTGGCAAAACTGGTATTAGGAGAGATAGCAAAAAGAAAAAACTTTTCTAAGAGCTACAATGGACAGAACATTGTAGAGAGCCATGATAACCCCACATCCTGATGAAATAAGGTAGGAGGAAGAAGAAGAAGGAGCTTGTGTAAATGGTTTTCAAACTGGTTCTAAGAAGGAAAAGAAGAGAAAGAGAAGGAGGAAGATCTTTTGCATGAATTCATGGCAATTCACAAATAATAAAGAAAAAGAATTTGTGGAGAGTAATGGTTGCTGATGTTATGAAGGGTGTTAAATAAATGTCTCCCCCATCTTATTAATTTTTTGGATTCTCTTTCATCTCACTGCAGAGATTATTTATAGCTTCTTAATAACTATTAATAATTATTAGTTATTGATAATTATTAATAATTAATATTTATTAACAATGATTTATTATAATCTGTTAATAGCTGAGCAGTAGTAATAAGCACACAAAGTGAGAGATGGAAAGAATGCGAAAAATATAAAATCTAACACTTAAGTTAAATAAGAGATTTAATTTGAAATTTTCTGAAAGTGAATTGGATCAAGAGACATCGGAAGAAGGCTGAAGAGCACAACGTACAGAATGTTATCATTTTCAGTCATGTTTTAATCATTTCCTAATCATTCCATTTATTGAAACCTCAGCATATCTAATGCTAACCTCCAGGAGAGAGACACGATGTGCCTTCCTGGGCTATAATTCTTCTACTGACATGAAGTGGAAAGATTATATCGAATCTATTGCTAGGTCTACTGCTAGGAAATTTGTTTCTGTTATGCTAGACAATTTTTCTTGCCCAAATCTATTGTCTACCATTCACCTTGCTTAGAATATTGCTGCCAAATATTGTCTAGTGCTACTGCTATATATTTAGAGATTCTTAATAAAATTTAAGGTGAATCTGCAATGTCATTGGTCTTGACCTGGCATCTCAGCTTCAGTCGCTTTCTAACTGCTGTAATGTAGCTTCCCTATGCCTTTTCTATAAATGGCAATTGTTTGGTTGAACTTTCTACTATGGTATCTAGGTGTTATGAATTCAAGCATGGCTTGATGTAACTGTAAGTTCTATGGTAACAGTTTCTTTTTTCACACTTATTCTTTGTGGAGCTCTCTTTTGTCTTGTTTCTCAGTCAAGTTTGATCTTCAAAAATTTAAATGCAATGTCGATTGTTATCTTCTGTCTTGTTCATTTCTGTTCATTTCTGTTCATTTATTGTTCAGACTCATTAATAATGTTTATCTTATATTCTTTCACACTCAGTAACACCACCCCTTGCATGTTAGTCGCTTTATTGACTTGCTGGAGGGTGGATGATTAAAAAAAAATTTACTAAATTTTCTCATTTCTTTTTTTTTTGAAAATTCATCTTTGTTAGCCCCCCCGCCCATGTTTATCAACCCCCCCCGGCTCATGTTTGCTTGTCCACTTTGTCATTTATGATATTTTTTGATGTTTTTCCCACTCACATATTATATTGTGAGCCCACCAACCCCGGACACCCTGCTATTATTTGGCACCTGAAAGTAACCCAGTTTGATTCTAATATTTGTTTGTTTTTTGGGCTCAAAATACACAAAACTACATGCAGATGTGAATGTAATTTGCAAATGAATATGTACAGAAGAGTTTTGCATTTGATGGTTGCTTTGATGGAACCTGAAGTCTAAAATTTCTGATTACTAAATTTAAAATTTGCAGGCAAAACAAAGACAGCAAGAATCATAAGTTGTAGATAAAGATGGATGTTTGGCATTCTCTGAATGCTGTTCATTTGTTATAAAGACCAAGTTTTATGTTTTATATTTATGCTGTGATGGAAAATGATAAAATCTATACTGTTGTAAAATTAATCCTCTTTTAATGTTATTATATATACTGTACCTATGAAAACTAATGGGTCTGTATCAATCCTCATAAATACGTTGGACACTATTGTAAGTGGGGGTAAGATGCTGTTGAAGTAGTCCACCACTAGTAGTGGTTTACAAACTTCATGCCGCTGACAAGTATTGTATTTTGTTGATGTTATAAAGATTAGCATTTCATTTCCAACCTCCGTTTTGGTTATTCCTTATTCAGTAACCCTTTCTCGGTTACAACATTATTATCATTATTATTATTCTATTACCTTTGATTTTTGGTTTGTACACATTTCTTTTCGGGTCTTGCCTAGAGAACTAAGATTAGAAATGGCATCATGACATTTTCCACTGACCATTTAAAAGAAATAAAAGATACTCACACACATATTTTACATATATAAAGCCCTTCATAATGTGTGGGCGGCACCACCACTCTGAATATATATATATATATATATATATATATATATATATATATGAGACTTGCTGCGGGATGTAGTTTTCCGTCATACCCAGGACATTATATATATATATATATATATATATATATATATATATATATATATATATATATAAATATATAGATAGATAGATAGATAGATATGAACAGATTGGGATAGATAGATAGATATGAACAGACTGGGATACATAGATAGATAGATATGAACAGACTGGGATACATAGATAGATATGAACAGACTGGGATACATAGATATATATGAACAGACTGAGATAGATAGATAGATAGATATGAACAGACTGAGATAGATATGAACAGACTGAGATAGATAGATAGATAGATAGATATGAACAGACTGGGATAGATAGATATGGAAAAGGTTTATATATCGTACCTATGAACACTAATGACTATGCCCCAATCCTCATTGGACACTATTGTAAGTGGGGGTAATACGCTGTCTAAGTAGTCCACCACTAGCAGTGGTTTACCTACTTCATGCCACTGGTGAGTATTGTATTTTGTTGGTGTTATAAAGATTACCATTTCATTTTCAACCTTGGTTTTGGGTATTCCTCTTTCAGTAACCCTTCCTAGGTTACAACAGTTAGGAGTGGGGTTGAAAACCCACAAAATCTTGACTTCAGTCACTTTCTCACCAATATGCCATGGCTTCCTTCTGTCTTTTCTACAAATGTTTTCATGACAATTCTTCTTTCTTCCTTGGTGCTTCAACTGCATGAATTTAAGCGTGCTACTAGACTTTTAAATAGGTTTCACTGTTTTACTGTTAAAATATATGAATGTAACTGTATGCTCTATCCTAATAGTTTCTTTTTCTTGAACTTCTTGCCTGTGGAACTCCCTCCTGATTTCTTAGTTTCCTACCACCTTTAATCTTCAAAAATTTAAATGTAGTGCTAATTGCCATCTTATGTCTTCTTGCTTGCCGTCCTTTTATTATCCTTTCTCCTCACTAAAATCTTCTCATTCTCTCTCACTCCCAGTGACCCTTTGCATCCTAGTGGCATTTATTAGGTTGGTGCGAAAATAATGTCGTTTTCTCACATATGTTACTATGCGAGAAAACGACATTATTTTCGCACCAACCTAATAACATCTTGCTTGAAAAACTGTTAAAGTGTTGAAGTCTGATTGTTTTCAAAGATTGGGACTGAAAATAAAATGAAATCTATTTTTGCATATTTTAATTTTTGAAACTTTTAAATTTATTTTTTTAATATTGACCTTATAATTCAACTTTTTTTTTTTTTTTTTTTTTCATTTTTATTTATTCTATAAAACCCTGAAATGACACTCAAGGCAATATATAACAATAAAATTAAGTTGGTTGGTTGGTTGGTTGGGTTTTATGGCATATCAACCACTGTGGGTCATTTAATGCCAAATTAAGTTATATATATATATATATATATATATATATATATATATATATATATATATATATATATATATACAGTACAATTAAATGTATAGCTGGCAACATTTTCTTTTCAAAAAAACGTATAGCTGGCAACATTATTTTCTTTTCAAAAAAACGTATAGCTGGCAACATTATTTTTCTGAAAACCCCATCTGAGGCCTTCTTTGCTGTTGGATGTAGTTTATCGTCATACCCAGGATGCGGATGTCGTTTATTGTCATACCCACGACGTATAAAATTAAGAATTATATATCTATAATATTTTAATCAGGATGTTTGAAACCCCATAGTTCTAACTCTGTGACAATATTCCCCAGTACTAATGCAAGGTTAAGCAAATATTTAATTGAATCATTTCCTAAACAAAGCATTGTTAATTATTAATTATTTTCAATGACATTTCTTTCATCTTAATTTTTGTGTCTTTTTATCGCAATGCCCAGATCAGCATTTCATAAGTGTTTATAAGTAATATGAACTGGTAATAAAATATAAATCTTCCTTTATACTCAGGAGCCTGCTGTTCCATGGCAGCTGTCTTATCAATTAGGTTATGTTAGCAACTGGCTGCAGTAATTCAAATCTACCCATATATCCTTTACGGTTTATTCCTGTTTTTATATATTGTCAGAAAATATAAGGTATGTGTAAAGTTTCTATTGAAAAAAATAATTTGCATCCATTTGTTTAGTTTTTAGTTTTCAAAAACGTGACTGTAAAATTTTCCAAATATTGTTACATTCTGTGTCATTTCTGGATCTTCCCATTACTACATAAAGTGGTATCAATGAAAAGAACCAATTCTTTTTCTTATTCGTTTTATTAGGAGAGACTGATGACAGCTTGGATTCTAAGAGGCAGCAGGAGGAATGATGTCACAGGAACCCATGTTACACATTGGCTCAGCGTTCCCCTGTAGCTGGTCGCTAATCTGTGCGTGGGAAGCATATCGACTCTTCAGAATTATTGTGAGCCCTCTGTTGAATTCTTGTCATTTTGGTCTTATATCCAAAACCCAGACAAAGGTAATCTATCTCTGTCAGAATACCCCACTAACAAGGCACATCAGCTAATCTCTGACCATTCTTGCCTTGGCTTTTTGCCTTTTGTAACTATCTAATACACTGAGGGAAATTAAGTTGGCAACACCTTTGTGGAAAAGTTGATTTGTTGAGTTGGATATAGTAAGTATATGCTAGTAGATAATAGATATTCTGATAAAACATTCAAAGTCTTTGGACATCTTGTAATATAGTAGCACTCATGTCAGTACACTGCCTGTGTATGAGCTTTAGATACTGATGAATACTGCAATAAGGTTTAATGAGTTGAAAGAGGCCAGTGCAAGCAGATATTATGCTATGCTTATTTTGTTCAATTAGAGACAATTTAAGATGGGTCAGACTGTAAATATTTGAAATGTTGAGTGATTATTTTGAAGAACTGTAGCATATGTTGGCAAAAACATTTGCATATCAGCAGTGAAACTCCATATTTGTATATTAGTAGCCACACCATGAATATGCAAATTTTTTTTTTGCAAAACAACTGAAAAAATCAATTAGATAAAGACCATGTTACATTCTTCCCAAAATCATATCTTCCGATTCATGCTATACTAATTTTTACCACAAGCCGGATGTGAATGCTCGAAATACCCAAAACTCAGATAAAAATCCATCGGCTGGGCAAGGCTCTGCCTATATCTTGTTTACTCACACACTCAAAGAAAACAAAAAAACAATATGATGTAATGGAATAACCTGCTTTCCCCATGAGTAACTACACTATTGGTAGTAACTACCTATAAGTATCTGTAAGTCAACGGACAACAGAGACTACCTGCGACCTGTTCCAGCTAAACAGTTGAATCCAGATGAGGCTCCGCTGAAGGGCAGAGTCTTGTTTGGTGAGGTTGACTGACCTTGAACCTGTTTATATGGGTTCAAAAGAGAATATTTTTGGCCGAGCCCATGGGCTCAGACAACCCACATTAAACCGGCCTTGTGCCACATGCAACCCTTGTGGTGGGTAGCTAAATATACTAGTTGGGACCTGGTCCATCTGAACAGTCGAACTCTCTCCCTCTGAGCAGAGAGGAACCCGGACGAGGCTCTGACTGACCCTGAACCTATTTATACGCATTCAAATAGGGAATTTTTTGGCCAAGCCTACAGGCTCAGACAACCCACGTTAAATCGGCCTTGTGCCACATGCAACCCATGTGGGGTTAGCTAAATATACTAACTGTGATCTGTTCCAGCTAGATGGTCAAACTCTCTGCCTTTGGGCAGAGAGGAACCCAGACTAGGATCTGCTGAAGGGCAGAGTCTTATTCGGGGAGGTAGACTGACCCTGAACCCGTTTATGCAGGTTCAAAAAGGGAATATTTTTGGTCGAGCATACGGGCTCAGAGAACCCATGTTAAACCCGACCTTGTGCCACATGTAACCCTCGTGGTTGGTCAAACTCTCTGCCTTTGAGCAGAGAGGAACCTGGATGAGGCTCTGCTGAAGGGCAGAGTCTCATTCAGGGAGGTTGACCAACCCGATCCCGTTTATGTGGGTTCTATGAGCATTTTTTGGTCAAGCCTACGGGCTCAGAAGACCCACATTAAACCCGGCCTTGTGCCATATCTACCCTCGTGTGGGGGCTAGTAAATATTGACTAGCTGGGATCTGTTCCAGCAGTGCTTGCCAAACTCTCTGCCTCCGGGCAGAGAGGATCCCCAGACGAGGCTATATTGATGGGCAGAGTCTTGTCTCGGGAAACAGCTACCCGACCAGTTTTATACAGGGTCTATGGGAATTTTTGGGTGAGCCTATGGGCTCTGATGCCCCACATTAAACCTGGCCTTGTGCTACATCTGATCGCATGGGGAGGTTAGTAAATATACTAGCTGGGATCTGTTCCAGCTGTGCTGTTGAACTCTTGGCAGAGAGCAACTCGGATGAGGCTATTCTGAAGGGCAGAGTCTCATCCTGGGAGGTAGACAGACCCAAAACCGTTTATGCAGGTTCTACGGGGAATTTTTGGCCAAGTCTACAGGCTCAGATGACCCACGTTAAACTCGGCCTTGTGCCACATCTACCCTTATGGGTGGGGGCTAGTAAATATTGACTAGCTGGGATCTGTTGAGTACAACTTATACGAGAACTGCCAACCTTCCAATAGTAGCACTCACTACTGAATTGACTTGCGACGACCTTGTACATAACTGTTACCTTTATTCTTATTGTACTGATTTGTTACAGTAAACCTTTACTTATTTTATCCACCTTATTTTTTCAAGTATATATTCCTATTAGCACGAAATATAACACAATACAATACAGAATTTCCACCTGCCTAAAGAAACAAAATGAAAACTGGAGCCGATTTGAGACTCAAAAAGAACATCAGATATTCAGCAGATTGGACAACATCTTGACAGAGGTGCACAGGCTCATCAAAAAGTGACCTGCCATCTCCATATCAGACTAGACTAGCTCGCTAATGACATTGTCCCAGTAAGTCACAACTCTATTTTCATACAAGAGACATTTACCCTAACTTTTCATTTATTATATTTTATGTTAATACAATTGTTTATTGCTTTAAATTTTCATTGTTTCTTCTTAATTCTACAATCATACTGCAAAAACATGTTCATATCATAACAGTCAGATGTCCAAAAACTTTTGCATGATTACGGTAGTAAGACTTGGCCACCAAGTGCATTGGTCTTGCAACAACTCTGCTTTAATTTCCGCTTGATGACTCACTAGATCTGTGGCATCAAGCCTCAGCATGAAATACCCTCATCTGAGTTGCTAACAAAGTTTGGTATTTGAGGAGATAACATCAGTGCTGTACACTCGTTGTCTGAGATGGTTTGGTCATGTTCAATGAGCTTTGTCATGTATTAGGACTATCTTGGAGTTCAGGGTTCCTGGTCACAGACCTAGGAAGATGTGGAAGGATTGCATTGGAAGGGATGTGTGAGAGTAGGGCCTTGCCCACATTAGCCCACTTAACAGGGATACTTCAAAAGAAGAAGTGAGAGTTAGCTGACTGCTGCTGACCACAGTCACTGGGGAACCTGCAACAGTATAATCAAAATTCTGGATCTTGATTTGGCTTGAGTTTAGAAAGAGGATCATCTCACATCTTTCCCTCTCATTTGGAAACCTTTCATCATCTTCTTCTATTTCTTCTTCTACTGTATTCCTTCAGCACATGAGCAATCATAGCTCTCCACAATGTCTTGTCTTTTGTAGCTGTTAGTAAGTTTTGTTATATCTCTTAATCTCTTTTCTGCCATTCATTTACACAAGTAAGTTATGCACTGATTTCTTTTGTCCCTCTTGCCTTCAATATATCTTGTGAGTGTCAAATTTTCCAAGCCTTCTTTCTTCAGTATGTGTCCTAGGAACTTCAACTGTCTCTTTCTTGTGTTAAGTATTAGTATCCTTTTTGTTTCTATTTTCTCTAAAATTTCATTATCCCTCACGTGTTCTGTACATGGTCAGCATCCTTCTATAGAACCATATTTCTGCTGCCTCATGTCTCTTCTTCATCTGTGAGGAGATTGTCCAGGATTACTGATATTGCATAACATTTCAGGCTGTAAAGAACAACTATTCATAGTAATTATTTCCCTATTTTCTCCAAATACCTATCTTTGTCTGCATACACTAACTGTATTAGTGGTAATATTATTTGAATTTCTTGGATGAAGCTGTGGCGGACTTCACCACATTAATTTAACTTTAGATTAGGAAACAAAACTGATGTGGAAAAGAATAAGCAAAAGACATCATTACACATAAAATATGTATTTAACAAGATATCAAACAACGATGTGAAAGAAAGCATGCATTTAAGTAAGAAAAGGCTGAATAAAACAAGAGTTGTGTCTCTTTAACTGTTATTTTTCTATTTCAAAGTTCACTGGAAGAATGTTTATAATGACTGTTCTCAGAAAATTTTGCCATGTAAGAAAAGATTATGTGAGTGTATAAGGAATGTTCAGCATGTAAGTGGTGGTGTGAGTGAGAAGGTTGGCACATGGTTTCAACTGCCATGGATTCGTTTGGCAGCTGAATTCTCACTAATTAGCTAAGAAAAATTCTTGCTTATATAAGTGACTATAGGCTCCAAATCGCTGTGTGGGAAGAGTTATTCTTCACGTGCAGACGATCTGATTGGTTGGCATTGACCAATCAGCAAACGAGCTTTGGGCAGACTTAAGAAAACTTCAGTGATTGTTTCTACCAAAAGTGCACCAAATTGACTACATAAAATAGGGCGATTATAAAATTGTCGCATTGCTGCAATTTGTAAATTGTCTATAATAATGTAGTGGTGATTTATTAACCAATGAATGCTTGTTGTTGTATGTGATTTGTATTTGTGTATGCATGTGTGTATGTGTGTGCAATATAGATCAGCACAAAGCATTATAAGTTTTTAAATTTTGATTGTATTTTTTCACCTTGTGGGATTACTTCACTTTGTGAGTGGTCTTTTTCTAATTCCTGCTAGCTCCTGGTGCATAAAGCAGTATAAAATCAAAGAGCACACAGCCTCTTTCTTTCTCACTTCTATTTTTCTTTACACACTGGATATAATGGTGTGGCATTTCCCCTTCATGTGGGTATCAGGTGGACCATTTAGCCCCCAAGCAAACCACATGTTGTATACAACACACCACACTATTTTCTGTCTGAAAAAAAAATCATCTGCTTACAGTAATATCTTTACAATAATCTATCATATAAATAACTGCAATCATTTAACCACCATAGAGAAACTTTTCTGCCTGCCATCAACATGGCAGACACTAGACCCCTGTAGAGCAACACACTGTGCATTCAGCTAACTTGAAGTGCACTGCCTATGTCAAATCAATAGCTGCATCTACTGCAAGGAAATTTGGGCCATTGTGTCATGCCAGAAAATTTTTCTCATCAGAATCCATCTTGACATTTACAAATCTACCATTCATCTGTGCATTGAATACTGTTGCCATATCTTGTCTGGTGCTCTTGCTATTCATGTCAAGGTTCTTAACAAAATCCAAAGAAGGATAGGTAATGTAATCGATTCAATCTTGACTTAGCATCTCAACTTCAGTCACTTTCCCACCAACAATGCAATGAGGCTTCTCTCTGTCTTTTCTACAAATATTTTCATGGCAACTGATCTGATGAGCTTTTTTCTCTGGTGCTCTGCCTGCATGAATTTAAGCAATCTACTTGATTGGCAGCTAGGTCCCACCTATTTACTGTTGAAATAACTAAATGCAACCATCACTTCTACTTCAGCAGTTTCTTTTTTCACATTTCTCACCTGTGGAACTCCTTTCTGTTTACTTGCTTCCCTGATAATAACAATATTCAAAAATTTAAATGCAATGTCAATTGATATCTTTTATCTTTTTGGATCCAATTTATCTTTTGTCCTTTCCTCAATCCTCGCTATAGTCAATCTTTTCTCTCACTTTCACTCTCTGTAAGCCCTTGCATACTAGTGGCATTTTAACCTTGCTTGGGGTGAAATAATTAAAAAAAATATATATCTCCATCCAACACCAGAAAATATCCCAGTTCAACAAATGGATCTCCTTTAACAAACTGCTAACCTGAAACATTTTCAAGTTTTTCAAATAAACATTGTCAGTCACTTTCTTACTCACAGTAGACATTTAGTTATTTGTTGGTGAATTGACTTTTCTTTCCTTTTCTGAGCTGTGTTACACATACTTCTGTAATTTCTAAAGAAGTGATGGATTTTTATTTAATATGACACATTTTATTATCTAAACATTATTTTTAGGGAGTACCCATATTTGAGTAGATGCCCATTTATTTATTAAATACTATATTTATTTATTTTCATCTACTGGCCAGGATATTTGCGAAATCGTATTAAAGAAAATTATTTACCCTTTTTTCTTTAATATGATTTCGAGAATATTTAGGCTGGTAGACTGAAATAAATATAATGTTTAATAAATAAACGCAGCATCTACTTAAATTTGGGTATCCACTAAAAATAACATTTAAATGATAAAATCTGTTCGATTAACAGATAAAAATCCATCACTTCTTTAGAAGTTGCTTTGTTTACATTTGTATACAAAACTGAGCAGATATGAAGGTTTTGAGAGTCTGAGAAGGA
The DNA here is from genome assembly GCA_963932145.1 of Acanthosepion lycidas. Lineage (NCBI taxonomy): Eukaryota > Metazoa > Mollusca > Cephalopoda > Sepiida > Sepiidae > Acanthosepion > Acanthosepion lycidas. The sequence continues at coordinate 1,117,515 of OZ010605.1, forward strand.
TTTGCATTTATAAGACACTATTCAACTTTGCTTGATCATTGAAGCACTTTGTAGTCGAGATGGTCTGAAACATGTTGAATCTAATGATGGTTTCCACTGTCAAAAGAGATGCTGGTTTGAATCCTATCAGAGGGTACATAATTTTTCTTTAATAAGATTTCTCAAACATTCAGACCGGTAAACAAAAAATAAATAAATATACTGTTTAATAAATAAATGAAGCCTCTACTCAGATATGGTTATTCACTAAAAATAGCATTTAAATAATAAAAAAAAATAGTTCTGTATATAAATACAGGGTTTCCATAAATTGTACAGTTTACACAGTTTAATGTCTCTGTTAGAGTTATCTTGATCTTTTACAAGAATTTGTTGTACAGCAGTTACACCACTTGCAACTAACAATTATTTTCCAGCAGGATAGTATGTCATCTCAGTAGGGGCTGCCTATTCTTGAGTTTCTCAACAGAACACTTCTAAATTGGTGGATCTGAAAAGGCAGTCCAGTTCTCTGTCCATCCAGTTTATTAGGAATAATGTCTATAGACATCCTCTTTTGGGGCTATATTTGAGACAGTTTCTCATACAAATATTAAAGATCCCAATGATCTCAACAAAAGAATATGACTATCATATAGAGATACTGCTGCAAAAATGGTTAGAAATTGAGCATCGATAAGACATGTTATGTGCAACTAATGGCGCCAGTATAGAAGTGTTCTGATGTGTTTACCATATGTACTTTATGCACAGTGCAATTCTGAAATTTTTTGCATGAATTTTAATTCCTACAGAAAAAAATTTACCTCTCTATAGTGCAATCGGTTATCCACAATGCATTATTTTTAACTCCTTCAAAAAAATTAATTATGTTTAGTGCAACCCGCTGCCTTTAAAAAATCATCAAAAAATCTTACACTATACTCAGGTAAATATATCAGGTAAATATATATATATCAGGTATATTTTGGATTGTTGTCCTGTCGAAAGGTGAATTTTTTCAATGATACATAAACCAGATAGTATAGCATATCTTTGCAAAATCGAACAATCTTGTTCTTTTTTCATGAGTCCGTTTACATGAATCAAATCTCCAGCCATCTCTCCCCCAAAACATCTCCACAGTATAACAACCCCACCACCATGTTTAACTATTGGAACCAACCATTCACCATTCTGTCTTTCTCCTGGATGTCTTCTCACATGTCTTACTAACAAAAAGCTCAAATTTGGACACGTCTGTCCACAATATATATTGTCACTCTTTCAATGTCCAGTTCTCATGCTTTTTTACCCAGAACAGTCTTCTTTCTCCTTATTGCCTGTAGTGTATATATATATATATATATATATATATGAAGAACATAGTCTTAAGATGTGCTATATTTATGGGATAAAGCGCTCAATATGAGAGATTGAGTGTGTGTAAATATATATCTATATATATATATATATATATATACACATTTATATATAGTAACAGTTATAGTAGATAAAGATGTGAGGCAAAAGTCACGCACCATAGGGATAATTTATTAAAAGTATAATTACACATGAAATAATTTATTTACTATTTATTTAATTGTCATATGTGCTGTTCAAAATGTCCTCTTTCTTTTTCAAGACACATTTCAATTCTGTCCTTGCCTGATTCATTAATATGTCAGAGTAATTCCTCTGTTATTTGTCGGCAATTTAATCCAAATTGGGAAAAAGTTTTTTGTGACGCATTTGATCTGATGAAGTCCTAATGGATGAAATGCATCACAAAAAAAAATGTCATATTTCCTCAATATATATATATATATATATATATATATATATATATATATATATACAGTGTAACCCGGATATAAGAGACCCTGATATAAGAGGAACCCGGATATAAGAGAGATTTTCTCTGGTCCCAAATTAGAGCCTGTGTTAATGTAAACAAAATAGACCAAATGTATATATAAGAGAAACCCGGATATAAGAGACTTCTTCTCCGGTCCCGACAACTCTCCTTATATCCGGGTTACACTATTTATATATATATATATATATATATATATATATATATTTTAAGACATTTTTATGTTTATACATTCTTTTTATAGATACAAATTTATTAAGTAAATGCTTAGTTTTTATAATAAACAATATTAAACAACATTTATTATAAAAACAGAGCATTTACTTAAATATTTGTATCTATAAAAAGAATGTTTAATCATAAAAATGTGTTAAAAATAATTGTCAGACTTTGTCTATTTCATAATATATATATATATATATATATATGTATATATATATATATATATATATATTATGAAATGGACTAAGTCTGATATATATATGGTAAAACATATGTATATTTTTATGGAAAAACATACGCATAAATATATATATATAATTATATATATATATATATATATATATATAGTAATACAATATATATATATTATGAAATGGTCTAACTCTGACATATATATATATATATATATATATAGGTATAGACTAATACAATATATATATATATATATATATATAGACTAATACAATATATATATATATATATATATATATATATATATATATATATATATATATGTTTCCCATAAAAACCCTATTGTTTTTTACCATTTTTTTTTTTAATTCTTAAATTTGTACAGATATTTTATGGACACAATGTACATGTGAAATCCATGTATATGTTTAATTAAGTAATTTTGAGATTGTTGAAATTTTCAATCAAATGTCACTGCAATCTTATTTTTTCTTTTCTTTTTTTTTACAGTAAGTTTCACCCTGTATAAGGCTCAAGTTAAGATTGTACTGATTAGGGAAACCTCCTCTTGGGAGTCTGTTTGTGGGGAGAAGCTGTTTGAGTAGAACTTCTCTCTGATGAAATACAGAGGGAATGTGGGTTGTTTGCTACAATGCAAGTGGCATAGTGAATCCTAGCCATAGAGGTTAGGTCTTGTGGAACCAAGAAATGTAGTTTGTCCGAGTAATTTTCATGAGAGTAGCAATAGAGCAGTGAGATGCTTGCCACGCCCTGCCTGTGAGAGAGAGGTTTCTAGGTGGAAAATAATTCTTCTCTGACAAGGACTCTGAGATGCTTTTGAACTGGGGAATGAGGACTGGGCAACTCCTGTGCAAATATGGCAACAGTTCTTCATTTTCAGGCTCTTATTGTTTTTTTTTTTAACCTTTTCAGCTCAAGTAAGGCGGGAGTGACACTAGCACTCAAGGGGTCACAGAAAGTGGGAGCAAGAGAAAAGAGGTCTGAAAGAAGAAAAGATGAAGAGAAGGATGGGGAATAGTTCAAGGCATCTGGAGATGTTGATTGACATTGCATTTGAATCGTTGGACATTATAGGTAACAGGGAAGCAAGTAAGAGGAAGGGAGTTCCACATGTGGGAAGTGTGAGACATGAAGCTATAAAGGTTGATGTTAGGTATTTTCGTTCTCTTCATTTGGCAATGGATATCACTGATACTTCAGATGAAACTGGGCCTGCTTGTACAATTCTCTAGGCTTTTAACTACTTGTCCATATTCAAAGAGTAATATTCTGAATGGATAATCTTCATAATAGTGATAAAAAATTGTGGAAGACATTGATCCCATTGTTGAAGATCACTTGGACATTTGTATATAATAAGAAAGAGATGACCACTGAGAAACGTGTTTTCTCTCTAAGCATTATATCTGAAATGGTTTTATTGACCCAAGAGGCAAATCTCAAAATTAAGAAGAAAATGAACCAACTTAGCGTTAAAATAAATTTTGGGATCTGACAGCTTAAAATTTTCAAATATTTAGAATAGCAAACATAATGGTGTAAGGCTGATGATCATGGGTGTGGCTGAGTGAGGAGGCCATAAGTTGATGATCAAAGAAAATAAAAATTTGGGAAAATACAAAAATCATGCCTACCATGCATGATTTTTGTATTTTCCCAAATTTTTAGAAAGCTGTGGGTTGGGGTCATAACTGGAGTACTTGGAACAGAGTTAAAAATATTATAATCAAAAATGGATGAATTGGAAATTCAAGGAAGAATTGATACTGTCCAAGTGAGAGTTGTCTGCAAGGATAATGAAGACAATGATGGATCATTCAGGAGATTTGATCTTATTGATTTTCCATCAATAATGTTTGAAAATCTAAATTGAACATGAAAATAGATGAAATAATGATAATAAATCAAATACTGAAAGTGATTAAAAACTGTAATCTGAAGGAAAAGAGACACAATTTATGGAACACATAATGAAGAAAGAGGGTTTGGAGAATTTAACATCCACAAGACATACTGAATGCAAGAGAGACAAAGAAAAACAGTGAGTAATGTATACAATAAGCTTATGTAAATGGGTAGCACAACAGGGTCTAGGAAGAATGATGTAAAAACAAACCTTATTAAGTACTATAAAGGATAGGAAGTTGTGGAGAGCTATGACCGCCAATGTCCAGAATGGACATGGCATATAAAGCAAGAAGAATTTCAATCAGCTTCAAAAAAAGGTTATATTTTGAAAACTGTTTATCAATAGCAAAACAGGTAATAGGAATCATAGTAAAACAACATTGGTAAAAGTTAGAAAGGATAGGAAATTGTGGAGAGCCGTCATTGGCCACAACCTGAAGGGACATGGAACAAAGAAGAAGATGAAGAAGATGAAGAAGGAAATATTTTGAAGTTAATTTTATTCAGTAACAATCCTAAATATTATTGAAATGACACAATCATTTTCTACATATAAACATGTCACATATGTCGCATATATCACATGTGTTACATATATTACACGTATCAGATATGCCACACATGTTACATATGCTACATACATCACATGTGTTATATATGTTACATATAACATATATGTTTACACATGTCATGTGTATTACACACGTTGTATATGTTACATATGTTACATGTGTTATATATGTTACATATGTGTATCATTAAGAAAGAAAGAAAATATACAACTGATGTTTTACTGCTTGAATGACTTGTCCATCGATAATTTTATATTATATATAATAACTCAGTGATAAGTCTATGAAATAGACATATTTAAATTTCATAAACTACACTGTTTAAACTGAACAGTTATACAGGGTGTATCAAAAATCCTTTTACAAACTTTGGGGGCAGGTTCACCACACCAAAACAAGGACAAAAGTCCATATAAACATATATCCGCAAATCCTTCGTTTTTGAATTATGTTTAAAGTTTAAGATAGATGTTGTTAAATGAACAATCCAAGATACAATCCAAAATACTTTTGTAAATGTATTTAACCATCATATTTATCCCGGTTTATATCGATCTATTTATCTACTGATCTATCTATCTATCCTGATACACATCTATCTATCTATCTATCTATCTATCTATCTATCTATCTATCTATCTATTCCTGCTCACAAATGAATAAGAACATTTCTTTTATCATATAAATTTCTTTCAGAGATAGAAATGCATAACATAGAATTTCTCCACTTTTTCCTCAAATGCTTAATATATATATATATATATATATATATATATATATGCAAGGTTTATCAAAAATACTTTTACAAAATTTTGGGGCGGGTTCCACTTACCAAAACAAGGACAAAACTCCATATAAACATGTCTGCAAATCCTTCATTTTTGAGTTATTAAGTTTAAAGTTTATGGTATATGCTGTTAAATGTACAATCCAAGATACAATCTAAAAATAGTTATTACCATAGTTTATGGTGCCATGGATCTTGTCTCAATAATTCAACAATAAACAACAGCATAGGTTAGATGACTCTGCTGCCTTCAGTCTGAAAATGCAATCTGATATAGCCATGCAGCCTCGTGTCCATTATCATTAGCACAGCCATATGTAAAAATCATATCTGCCTGTTCACAATATGAATATTCTGTCATTGTTAAATCGAACACTTCTCAGTTAACTCACTTCTACACTTGTTAAAGACAAACTAGCCATAAATGTACATGAAGGACAAATGTATCCTAGTCTACATGGCAACAAAGTGCCATTGACTGTAACTTATTTTAAACTTAATAACTCAAAAACAAACGATTCACAGGCATATGTTTATATGGACTTTTGTCCTTGTTTTAGTGTGAGGAACCTGCCCTCAAAGTTTATAAAAGTATTTTTGATACGCCCTGTATATAAGTTCAATTGAGAATACAACTTAGAATTAAGCAAAACGCTCGGTGAATTCTAATGACAATTTTGACTTAGGAAATGCTGTTTTAATTAAAGATAAATGAAATTTACTCAGATGAAAATGCATTGAAAGTGCCATGATCTATGAATCTCCTACAATTAACATTATAGCCTAAATTTCTAGTGAAACAATGTGGGATGCATAAACCTTATGTAAAAATAAAAACTAAGTGAAAATTAGTTCAAATCTAATTTCTGAAGCAATACACTTAAAATAAAAATAACACATTCTTAGGCTAAATGCTAATGGAAATTTTGTTAAAATAAAATTCTTTTCCTGATGAAGTTGAGTCATCGACAAAACATGTCAAAATAAAAATTATCATATCTATTTACTATATATATATATTTTATTTTAGGATAATTATATCAAAATAAAAGAATACAGCTCTACTTTTACATCAAAATAATGAATACAGCTTTACTTTTGTATTGAGTCCTGTTTTAAATTAATGTTACAAACATTGGAATTTATAATCAATTTCTTCTCATTTCATATGGATACTATATGGTTATATATATATATATATATATATATATATATATATATATATATATATATAATTATTTATTTAAAAATATGATTCCAACACGCTACATAAGAGTTCTCATGTTTCAAAACAAGAGCCGAAAACTTCAATATAATTATTTGAATTAAATTGAATTAAAGTGAGCTCTGTTCCATATCAAGCACTATTTTTTTAGAATAATAACAAAAATACTAAAGAACTTTGGATTATTTACCTAATGAGTTCTTTCCTATTTTCTACATATTTTCACACACACACACACACACACATATATATATATATATATATATGGTGGACTCTCCTGTTGAATTCGAAGTATGAGGGTCCAGCAGCTCAGTTTCTAGGATATGACAACCCAGACACCAGCACATATGATTTCATTATAGTGGTGAAGGCTTTGTGCAGAACCAACCACACTTTTTGAAGGGCCGAATACAGAGACCTGGTACACTACATGCCACAAGATCCCCAAACGTCCCTCTGCAGGTTTTGAATTCAGAGTTTTCCTTCTCCTAGACTAGTTGCCACCTAAGGTTATAGAACCCGGTCTGTCCTGCTATTTACCCATAGCTGGAGAGAGAAGAATAGGATTCGCACCTTTCCCAAGAGTATTAGCATGTAAACAGTATTTATTTTGCCTACTAGTATGCATATTCAAGAAAACGTAAAGAAAATGTGGCCTCCGGCAGGATTTGAACTTACACCCTCTTTGCAGGAGAAATCAGCATCTGATCCTGCCTGCTTTTATTACTTGACTGCAAAGTGTTTCCCAATAAAGCAATCTTTTATTTTTTAATCCAACATATTTTTATTTCTTCAAAGCTTATTTTTAGTGGATAAGATAAAGGTCCAATTCACCTTTAAAGCACACTCTCTTGTTCAGATTTTATCTACTCAGTTATGTATCTGAAATGTAAACAAAGCAATTACTCAAGAATTCATGGATTTTATTTTTTAATTTGACATATTTTTATTTCTTCAAATGTTATTTTTGGTGAATACCTGCATTTGAAAAAACACTCTATAAATGCAGTATCTACTTAAATAGTAAAATACTATTTATTTTAGGATATTAAAGCATGTTAAAAATCGCTACATATTGGCAATTATGTTTAAACTCTATAAATGTGTCTCCTAGGGTGATGTTAAACTACTGGCAGGTGAACAATTAATTTACTTTCAAAAGCAGAATACTTTCAAAAATAGGTTTGTGGGTATATATATATATGTATATATATATATATATATATGATAAAAATATAGTTTTAATATAAGCTATAGTTAAAAGTGCTCAATAACAGGGATAGAGCGTATGTAAATATAAAAGTGGACTGTTCAATACGGGAAACCATGAGGTAAAAAAATGTTGTAAAAACTTTGTCAGAAAAAGCACTCAAATCCAGAAAAAGCTCCCAAATCTATGAAAACATCCAAATCCAGAAAAAGTCCCCAGTCCCAGAAAAAGCACCCAAATCTATGAAAACATCCAAATCCAGAAAAAGTCCCCAGTCCCAGAAAAAAGCACCCAAATCTAGAAAAACATCCAAATCCAGAAAAAGTCCCCAGTCCCAGAAAAAGCACCCAAATCTATGAAAACATCCAAATCCAGAAAAAGTCCCCACTCCAGAAAAAGTACCCAAATCTATGAAAACATCCAAATCCAGAAAAAGTCCCCAGTCCCAGAAAAAAGCACCCAAATCTAGAAAAACATCCAAATCCAGAAAAAGTCCCCAGTCCCAGAAAAAGTACCCAAATCTATGAAAACATCCAAATCCAGAAAAAGTCCCCAGTCCTAGAAAAAGCATCCAAATCTAGAAAAACACCCAAGTCCAGAAAAAACCTGCAGTACAAGAAAAAGCACCCAGTACCAGAAAAATCATCCAATGCCAAAAAAAGCACCCAATCAATTCAAATGATTGAAAATATGTTGATCCTTCCAATATGAATATAAACTTAATACAAACTTTCAACAAATTAAACGCGAAATCTTTTAAAATCAACAACAACAAAAAAGTCAAAAATAATTACCAAGTTTGTCCAAAGGTAATTTTTCAAGAGGCCTGATCTTCTCTAGATGTTTCTTTCCCTTTGTGCTTTATTTTTTTTTTTTTAAAACCTTTTCGAAATAAAGTTCCTGGAATGATAATTATCCGTAATTCCTTTCTCTGTACGACAGACACAAAGGAAATCTTTGCATTAGATCTGAATATTCCTTATTAACAACCAAGAAATTTTTGTCAAAAAGATTCCACTTGATTCAAATCTTGGTAGTCTTTAAAGATTACAAGAATCTTTTTTTTTTAAAAAAAAAAACAGGCTGTTTCCTCTGGTTTGAATTTTACTCAGAAATATGTTTTTTCTATAGGAATTGGTAAATATCCCATAAATAAATGCGAAAAATCTTGATGCAATTCCAATTATTAACAGAAAATTTTCTATAGAGAAATCCTTTTTGATATTTTTATATTCTTGCCACAAAAAAAGAGTGCATATGTGTATGTATGTGCGTGCTTTCCTTTTTCTTTATTTCTTCATATATTTCTGGTACTCCCTGTTGCATGGCCGACCTGTGCAAATATCTTTTTTATCCTAGATTTCCCCCATAAAAAAAGCCTCCAGCAGATGCCAAGATTGGCAGAACCAATTCAACAGAGATTTACAGACCGGGGGCCCAACGCTCACTGGAACCTTTCTTTGTGGCTGATTTCTCTTCTGTCACTTCATACCCAACTGACACACTCAACCATTGCACAGGCGCGCACAAGCCATGTTACATTAAGTCACTTAATAAAAAAAAAAAAAAAAAAAAAGACAATTTTTACTCCCTTAACTCTACCCCAACCCCATATGCACACACTCCTACCATGCTTGCTTTTACTATTATTACAAATGCCACCATTGGTGATACCTCCATACTAAACAGTCCAATGTTACTACTTCGTCACTGACACCGCCACCACCAAAGCCACCACCCTAATCCAAGATTGGCACCCACTTCAGTGGCAGAGATGCTACCCTCCTCCTCCTCCTGTATTCACTCAGTGGGTTAGATATTAGTAACATTAAGCTAAGCATCACTGAGAAGAATTACTGTATAATTATAGAGGAATGCTTCAATTGACTTTTAATAACAGTTGGACAACTGGATAATGGGGGATGGGACGAAGACAACCTTTCAGCTTTTAGTTTATTTGGGATGGTATTTTTTAGAGTCTGTTTTCTTTCCTAGATTTTTTTTTTTTACCTTTTTATTATTTTATATTTTCCTTCTTGATTCATAGAGTAAAAATTCCTTTTTACTTATTTGAAAGATCTGCGAGATCAAATCCTATAGAAACACAAACACACTGGCAGATGCCGAAAAACTTAGTCTTGCAGAAAAATAGCTATATTAAAGGAACACATTAATATATTAACATTATCTATCTATCTATCTCTCTCTCTCTCTCTCTGTATATATATATATATATATATGTGTGTGTGTGTGTGTGTGTATTTCTACTATTTGAAACATTAGCTATATGTATGTACGTGTGTATATCTATCTATCTGTCAATAGACTTTCTCAGTCTGTTGATATGTATCAGTCTATTTATCTCAGTCTGTTGCTTGCTATCTATCTCAATCTGCTCAGGTCTATTTATCTATCTCACTCTAGTCATGTCTATCTATCTATCTATTTATCTATCTATCTATCTATCTATCTGCTGTCAGTCTATTTATCTCAATGTATTGATATCTATCTATCTATCTATCTATCTATCTATATATAAATATGTATGTATTTCTATTATTTGAAACATTAGATATATATATATGTACGTGTGTATATCTATCTATCTGTCAATAGACTTTCTCAGTCCGTTGTTATCTATCAGTCTATTTATCTCAGTCTATTGCTTGCTTTCTATCTCATTCTGCTGAGGTCTATTTATATATTTATTTATCTATCTCGCTCTAGTCATATCTATCTATCTATCTATCTATCTATCTATCTATCTATCTATCTATCTATATATATATATGTATATATATATATGTATTTCTATTATTTGAAACATTAGATATATGTATGTACGTGTGTATATCTATCTATCTGTCAATAGACTTTCTCAGTTTGTTGCTATCTATCTAGTAATATCTATCTATCTACCTATCTATCTGCTGTCAGTCTATTTATCTCAATGCATTGTTATCTATCTCAGTCTGTTGCTATCTATCAGTTTATTTACCTCAGTCTATTGCTATCTATCTATCTATCTATCTAACTATCTATCTATCTATCTGTCAGTCTATTTATCTCAATGTGTTGTTACCTATCTATCTCAGTCTGTTGCTATCTATCAATCTATTTACCTCAGTCTATTGCTATCTATTTATCTATCTCCATCTGTTGCTATCTGTCAGTCGATTTATCTCAATCTGTTGTTATCTATTTATCTCAGTCTGTTGCTATCTATCAGTCTATTTGCCTCAGTCTGTTGCTAGCTACCAGTCTATTTACCTCAGACTATTGCTATCTATCTATCTATCCATCTATCTATCTATCTATCTATCTATCTATCTATCTATCTATCTATCTATCTCCATCTGTTGCTATCGGTCAGTCTATCTCAATCTGTTGTTATCTATTTATCTGTCTGTTGCTATCTATCTATTTATTTTAATCTGTTGCTATCCATCTATTGATCTATCTATAGTTAAAATTGTTTATATAGAAATATTTTATAAGTTTCAAACAGCAGTCTTACTGGCTGCTGGGTCAGTGAATTCCAAATATTTAGAAATGACTAATATTACCATTACTGTTAACATATGGCTCAAAGAGAGAATAATACCAGAATCAAGATGTTGGCATTCCACACTACTTCAAACAAAAGGTTAGGAAGGAAAACCCCATCATTAGTGGAAAGAGCAATAACAGTTATTGGACTTGAGAAAAATATTTTCCTGTAAGATTGTTTTAAGTAAAAGACTGGTTTCTCAGTCAATGAATGCTGAATGTTTCTTTATAAGAAAATGGCTAATATTACCATTACTGTTTATCTATCTATCTATCTATCTATCTATCTATCTAACAACTGTTCATGTCTATCTAGCAACTGTTGATATCTATCTATCTATCTGTCTATCTATCTATCTATCTAACAACTGTTCATGTCTATCTAGCAACTGTTGATATCTATCTATCTGTCTATCTATCTAACAACTGTTGATATCTATCTATCTGTCTATCTATCTATCTAACAACTGTTCATGTCTATCTAGCAACTGTTGATATCTATCTATATATCTATCTAACAACTGTTCATGTCTATCTAGCAACTGTTGATATCTATCTATCTATCTATCTATCTATCTATCTATCTAACAACTGTTCATGTCTATCTAGCAACTGTTGATATCTATCTATCTATCTATCTAACAACTGTTCATGTCTATCTAGCAACTGTTGATATCTATCTATCTATCTATCTATCTATCTACTAATTTCAAGCATATGATGGTTGATTCTATCATTGTGAAACTTTCAGTTAAACATATGCTTGGCATGTCTTTAATATGATCCAAAAATGTAATATTTCCAATATGTATTCAACCAAGTTTATTAATTTCAAACATTTTGATAGTTTAAATGATTTTAGACTCAACCCTATTAAAAACCCTCCACTTAGTTATTCCGCATTGAGAAAAATTCATTTTAACGTCCCTTCTCCTTCATATACATTTGTAATCACGTCAATGTAAATATTACTTTAGTCCAATTAAGTCCTAAAGCGCAAAATGCGTCACACAAAAAATTTGTTCCGCTTTGTCATAGATTTTCTTAATATAAAGGGTGTGTTGAATAAATTGTCATCTAAATTATGCAAAAATGAAAATAACACTGACATCTCATTTTAACAGATATATCTGGTAAAATTACACAAAAATATCTCGAAATACTAAAGTGTAAATTTATTCAATAAAATCGTCATTGGCTTCAGATGACTTTGGAATCTCCTGTAACTTTTCTGGACGGACTCTTTTTGTTTAAGTTGGTGAATGCTGCCATAATCCTTGCCTTCAGTTCATCTTTGGTGTTACAAGGAATTTTGTTGGTCTCTCATTCAACTTTACGTGACACATAATAAAAAAGGGGGGTCACAGCCTTGGGACTTAGGTAGACAGATGTAAAGTGTGATGTAGTCACAGAAATAACTGGGTTCACCTGCATGTGTGGCATGGTGCGGAGACATTTTTGCCAGACATAGGGTCTTTCAGCTGGGACTCTCTTGACTTGAGGCAGCACTACCTCTTCAAAACAGTTGATTTAGGTCTCCATGTTGAGTCTGAGGCCCTCACCAACAAATTTGGGGGTTCTTTTCTTATCAGAAGAAGTTTTCCGTGTTGCTGTACCTTCGTAATCAACATTAGACTCATCCAACTCTTTCCGAATCCTCTGCACAGTCTTCAGATTGACATCCAAACACTCTGAAATGTTTGTATTGGAGCTTCCGGTCTGAATGCCAAGCAGTACAACATGATGTTACCAATTTCTGGCAGAAACTGCACTCTTTTTCTCATAGATGGTGCCCAACTGATTGTACTATATCGTGCAGTTGACAAAATCAAAAACAAACAGCATATATGTATGTATATATATATATATATATGTTGATATGGGTAAATTGTCGTCATTTTATATTTGTAATTTTACGCATGTGTGTTGTTTGTTTTTGATTTTGTCAACTGCATGATAGTCATTCTCTCTCAATATATATATATATATATATATATATATATATACACACACACATACATATATGTATATATATATTGGGAGAGAGTGAGAATATATATACATATGTATATTCTCACTCTCTCTCAAAATATCTATCTATCTATCTATCTACATATATATATATATATATATATATATATATATATATATATATATATATATACAGGGTGTCCATAAAGTTCTTGTGCACTTTAAAAAATTTATAACTTTATTTGTATTTGCGATAGAAATAATTTGTAAAAAGGATTAGAAAGAAGTAAAACTATATTTTTTAAGGTTTTATTGAAAGTTTATTTAAGTTTACACATGTCCTCCATCATTAGCAATATAAAGGGTAATACGATTTTGCAGTTCATGGAAGACATTTGCCAACTGATTTACAGTAATGCCTGAAATCACATTAATTATTTTAGCTGTACTTAAAACTAGAAACTTTATAGCATTTTTTACAGATTATTTCTATCGCAAATAAAAATAAATTTATGAATTTTTTAAAGTGCACACGAACTTTATGGACACACTTTATCTGTATAGATTGCGATGGGTAAATTGTCGCCATTTTATATTTGCAATTTTATGCATGTGTGCTGTTTGTTTTTGATTTTGTCAACTGCACGATATAGTCATTCTCTCTCAATATATATATATGTATATTCTCACTCTCTCTCAATATATATATATATGTGTGTGTGTGTATGTATATATATATGTATATGTATATATATATATATATATATATATATATATATATATATATATATATATATATATTGAGAGAGTGAGAATATATATAATATTAGGTTGGTGCAAAAATAATGTCGTTTTCTCACATAGTAACATATATGAGAGAACGACATTATTTTGCACCAACCTAATATATATTGAGAGAGAATGAGAATATACATATATATATATATCAAGAGAGAGTGAGAATATATATATATATATATATATATATCCAGGTAAGATGAGAACAAATAGTGTACAATTCCAACGTTTGTAACACTTAAATTAAAAAGAACTACACATCTTGTCAGGCAATTGTAAATTACTAGCAAGTGAATGATTTTAGTGATTTACAATCGCCTGATGAGATGCATATCAATGCATCAAAACATGACTGTAATTGTGCAAGGATTTTGACATGTTTTTCAATGTAATATCCTAAAATAAAGTATATATATATATATATATATATAGTGCGCAAATATTGTGTTTTTGGATCTTATTAAACTACAATTAAAGAGAATTTATCTAGATTTAACATAAAATTTATTACAATTACTTCTAAAACAATAAAAGACTTAATACAAAACAAATTAATAAGTTGAAACTTTAGAGAGGAATTTACACTATTACCTGTAATAACTGCCACTAGTAATACATCAGAGAAACCTCAAGGAATTTAAATAAAAGTTTATACAAACTCATATTGGATCTTTTACAAAACAACTTAATTGTGCACTGTAATGAGTCTGATCATAATTTTTATTTAAAAAATGCTACTTTAATTAAAAGAGAAAGCAATTTACTAAGATGAAAATGTATAGAAACTGGTTTAATTTTGAGTTCATCTGCATTAAATTTGGTTCAAGGTTCTTACAACATTTCACTTGCCTGATCTTCTATTATCACAACGTACAATATTTACTAATGAAATGGATAAAAACAAACAAAAAAGAAAAAGAAATGAAATGCAGTTGATTGGACTGTATATCCAAAACATATAACTAAAACAAAAATCTTTTAAAAGAGCTAAAATTCTCAAAATTAAAAAAAAAAAATGTTCTTTTTTTTAAAAGTATTCGAATGGAAGTTCTTTTTTAAGATAAAAAAAGGGAAACATTTTACTTCTTGACATATCAGACTTTGGCGCTGACATCCCCAGTCGGTCTTATCTCTCTAAGAGGTACTAATTCCAACAGAGCAGTTGGGTGTTTAATTTTTTGTTCTGTATTTACCGTTTTCTTAAAGACTTAACTGTTCTGAGATATATCCATTGAAAGGAGGACATTTTTTTTACAGCCAAAGAGATTCTATATTTATTTGACAAAGATGTATTTGTTTTGGTTTTTAGAGACTTTCTGAATTTGCTCTGAGTGGGTAGAAAGAAATGACTCAAGAGTAAATAGAGGGCTCTTTTAAAATATGAATACCTTTTTGTTTAACACAAAAGTATCCGAGAATATTTGGTTGATGGGAGAATCTAAACTAGTAAATATATAAGCATCTTCCTGAATAAGGAACAGAAAAAGAAACAGAAAAAGAGTACTAAGAGTAATTTAAAATTTCATCTTTATTGCCATATTCACAACGTTTCAGCCAATGTATGTTTCAATCTACTTCTTGATCTGTCTATATTTCTGAGATGAAGTATTGCAACTATTTACACTATTTCCACTGTTCAGACTGTTTTCCTAATCTTTATTGCCATATAAACGTCATTTCAGCCATTGTACACTCTAGCCTTCTTCAGAAACCTGTCTATATTTCTGAGATGAAGTATTTTGACTGTTTACACTATTTACATTATCCAGACTGTTGTCTTCATTTTTATTGTCATATTCACAGCATTTCGGCCGTTGCACACTCCAGTCTTCTTCAGGTGATATACCTTGGAATTTCCTTGGAGACACATGGCCCAGTGGATAAAAGTATTGGTTGAAATAATCCACTGACTTGACCCAAAGAGTTACAAGTTCAATACCTGGCCACAGAAGAGGTGAACAAAAACTTGTAGAGTTGAGTTACTTAAATGAAATTGAGATGTTCAGAAAAGGTATGGCATGTGGAATGAGAACAATTCCTGTGGAGTAAATAAAGGATTTGGTTTGAAATTCCAATGTATATCACATGAAGAAGGCTGGAGTGTACAATGGTCAAAATGTGAATCAGACTATAAAGATTAAACAACAGTCCAAACAAAGTAAGTTGTGTAAATAAAATAATTTCTATCTGAATTTCTGAGATGAGGACTTTACATTATTTACAATTGGACAACTTTGTGGTTATTACCCCAAAAGTTCATCAGGTGCATGTCAATCTGGGTAAACCCTTTATTTAATCTACAGAGATAAATTGTACTTGTTCTGCTTAGCGTGTCCAGGAATATCTTATGTAATTCTTATTTTAGTACTGCTCAATTGACGCCCATCCTGTTTCCTCTGTGCCTGAGTCTGTCATACCCCATCCAGGGATTGAACTCACAATTACTATATGAGCAAATTCATAAAACAGCACTTTGATTCACTAAGTTATTAGAAGAATCCTGAGTGTAGAACTTGGAGCCATAAACCTAATCTGACTGCTGATGAGACTGCTGCTGCTGCTTGTCACACTGATACAACTGTCGCTGCATGCTACATTTGACTGCACTCACCAAGGTGATTTTTTTCTATTGTAGCTGCTGGTGCAGCGAAGTCTTTGCTGTTATTTCTCTTTATTATATTTATTTTTAAGCTCAATGTGAGTCTGAAGAGTATTCTTATTACAAATGAAAATTTGATTAAAAAGGTAAGAGCACTCAGGAAATATATAATGCAATATTTTAATTTCAGCATTTCAAGTAAACTAACCACAGAAGAAATAATATTTCAAGGTTGATCATATATTAAAAAGCAAGGCATTTTATACAATATTCTGTATTTTTTTTCCTCCCAAATCTTGACGCTTCCATTACCGGAGATTTAATGACCAATTCTAATCTCCCAATTCTTCACCAGTTCCTCTTTTGTCTCTATTAATGTTAAGCCTTTAAAATTACTTTTATGGTCAACAAACTATTCTTTTATCTTTTATGTCACTCAAAAATAAACCATTTATTGTCTGGTCACCACTTATGGTTTAAGGTCTCCTTAAATCACCCATTCCTTGTTTGATGCTTTTAAGTCACTCACTTATGGACCCCTTTAGTCATTTGTTCATAGTCTGGTTTTCTTAAGGAATCTGTTATTTATTTAGTCCACCAATATTATCTTAGTCCTCCATTTTCTTTGGTTCTTTTAAGTCATTTGTTCCTTGTTTAGAACAATTTTTGACTAACAACAGACTATTTAACTCTGATTTTAAAAATTACTTCTTAGTTTGCTAGAATCTATTATAAACTTTAAAAGTAAGCCAAATATATTTTTATATTTTATCTAAGCTGGTAATGCATTTAAAATATTTAAAAAAATATTTGTTATAACCTCATCACACATTTGATAGGAAACTAATCAACTTGAAGATGAAAAATAAAGAAATTTAAACTCTTTTATCTATATATATATATATATATATATATATATATATATATATATATATTTTTGTGTAAGCAGTTTTACATGTCAGTCCTTGAGAATTATTTGTAAATTACTAAACTGTTGGTATAAAACTTGGGAAATATGTTCACTGTTTGGTATAAGATCTTGCTTGTAGAGCATCCACTCTTTAGAGGTGGTATGATAAATTAACACTTGATTCATTGTTTTACTGTACATCTTAGATACATTTCCAAGGGGATATTATTCTCCTTCTATAAAATAACTGCAAATGTCAGTGTATCACTGTGTCACACTTTTTCAGTTAAAGGGACACAACTCTCTAACTTTCAATATATCATCTTCTTTATATAATAAATGCAAATGTCAGTGTGTCACACTTTTTCAGTTAAAGTGACACAACTCTCTAACTTTCAATATCTCATCTTTATCTATATAATGAATGCAAATGTCAGTGTGTCACTGTGTCACACTTTTTCAGTTAAAGGGACACAACTCTCTAACGTTCAATATCTCATCTTTATATAATAAATGCAAATGTTAGTGTGTCACTGTGTCACACTTTTTCAGTTAAAGGGACACAACTCTCTAACGTTCAATATCTCATCTTTATATAATAAATGCAAATGTCAGTGTGTCACTGTGTCACACTTTTTCAGTTAAAGGGACACAACTCTCTAACGTTCAATATCTCACCTTCTTTATATAATAAATGCAAATGTCAGTGTATCACTGTGTCACACTTTTTCGACTTTAATCCTAGAGGCTGTAGCCCAATATAATAGCCCATTTTGATAACAGGCTGACTCTGATTAACAAATTAAAAACATTCTGGGTCGGATCTAGACCTGTAATCCTGAAATTTTGGATTTTCAAGATTTTATTACTGTATTTGTTTTCAATGATTTTTTATGTGATTTTTTGCAACAATTTTTTTTCCAATAACAATTTTTATAACTTGGAAATAAATTTGGGAATAATCACTCAGCCATGAAATGAAATAATTGTTTGTATTGAAAGTAAGGACCTACATACATCAAACTGTCTTTAAATTATGTAGCAGAAGAAGAATTATCATTGAACTTTTAAAAGGTAAGCTTAAATATTGATGCAATACTTAAATGCAGTGATCAGTTTTGAGTTCTTCTGTAGTTTCTGTGCCTATTGCATCTAATCCTCCCTAACTATTATGATGAAGGCCCAATCAAGAGCCCTCTGCATGAGTTAGCTTAAATGACACATGATAGGCTTTTAAGCTAGTTTTAATATAATTTTAAGAAAATTTTTTTCCGTGAACAATTCTAACAAAGAAAAATAACACAAAATTCTTGCATTCAGTTCCTTTTGGGAATTTATCTCTAACTTATTTATAGATGGCATCAAATCATGATTCCAACCATATATTATGAAGAAGTTAAAAAAGGTGAGAACAGTATCTTCAGGATATTGGTGATCATGGCTCTCCCCAATTTCCTGTCCTTTGTAGCTCTTAGTAAATTTTGTCTTTTTGTTGTCTCTCTTAAACCCTATTCTGTGAACTATTTACATAAGCTTTTCAAATAAGTTAGGCACAATTTTTGATGTTCTACTTGCCTTAAATATGTCTTGTGAGTGTCAAACTTTTTAAGCCCTCATTCCAATATATACAGAGTTTGCCGAAAAAAATGTATATAATGTATATAATTTTATGTATATAATTTTTCTTTCAAAAAATTGGCACCACACCACACTACCAGCAAGACATGAGAGCTTATCTGAATGGGAATTTGCAAGGACACAGGCTATGATAAAGAGGTGCAGTGAGTTTCACCCCCAACATTCTCCTGGTTGTAGAAGTCAAGTTATGTGGTCAGGGGAAGTTATGGCAGGGTTATCATTGATATGAGGGCTGTCAATCTCATTGCTGCACAAGTCTCATTCAATTCATCAATGTCTGTAGGGTAGGGTTCTATGGAGAATGTATCGAGTAGGCTTTGTACTGTAGTGACTGGATTGTGGGAAATAGCATCAGAGGCCCTGTGCCATTTTTCAGAGTAGTGTTGCATGGTGAAACGATATCTCAAGCTTTTTTCTTTGAGTCAGAATAGGCATGGGTTGTGAATTTTGTTGAGATCTCAATCACCAAAAAGTCCTTTGAGTGGCTCATGGTTGGTCACTACTATCACATTTGGGCAACCTAGTATGAACATGCAGCACCTTTTCAAGTGCCCAGTTGATAGCTGCTGCCTCACCTTCTATGGGTGCATATCTTTGTTCAGCATCAGTACAGAATCTGCTTCCAGCAAACACAAGGTGCCAGCCTTCAGGGCAACAGACTGTGGCTCGTTTGACTGCACATGTGCAGTGCTTCTGGAGAAGTAAAAATCCCATGCCGTCTTTACTCCAGTCAGGGGCTAAGCGGGTAACTCTGTTGATGTCAAATGTTGAGATGCCCCGCCCTACTAGTTTACCAATGACCCACTTTGATTCCTGAAATGCTTTCTTGAGGGTCTGGTTCCAGGTGAATTTTGAGTTTTTTTTGACAAGGTGCCATAGCATAATGGGACTTAATGAATATGCCCAGCCAAGTTGGTTTACCAGACCTTGCATCAGTGATGGTTTTCGGAAGAGGGAAATTTAAAATGGCATTAAGCATAGATTTAGAAGGAGATACTCCCGATGAAGTTATTTGAAGTCCACCTAACTGAACAGTGTCCTTACAAAACTGGAATTTGTCTTTGCTGAGTACAATCCCATTTTGTACACATCTCATTAGAAAATCAAAGGTATGATAGAATGCCTCTTTGATGCCGGTGTCGTAGAGCAAAGTATCATCAATCGATTTGATTTTCCTGGCAATGTCTTTTATCACTTCATCATATCTATGGGTGTATGCATCACCAGATGCTAAGTAGCCTTGAGGCATCCTAAGGTACATAAACTTCCCCTACTCTGTGATAAAAGTTGTGAGCGGTTGGGACTCCTCATCTAATATAATAAAGTGGTAGCCATCGACAGCATCCAACACTATTTTCTTGGTATTGGGTGGCACCTGCATTGCCAGCTGGAAAGGTGAGGCAGTGTGGTGGGTTTCTCGCTTGCATTGCGAATTTAAATATTGATAATCAATGGTACACCTCGGTTGACCATCCTTTCTATATCTTGCATAAGGGCTTGCCTCCCTGGTTCTTTTAAACAAGAGTAGAGGTTTTGAACAGGAGTATCAGTTTATCCCTTGTTTCCAGTCTAGGATTGGGTTTTTGGCCCTTTTCCTAAATGACTCAAGTCGGTTGGCTTTTGTCTACACTAGCCTACTTGTGTGTCAGACCACTGGCAAGCTATCCAATATTCTACACTGGTGTAACACCTGCAGACTTTTACCTAAGTTCTCATAGTTCTGCAGGTGGACCTGTCCCTCCACTTTTCAGTGGGTGTCAGCAATATGTATATGAATAAAAAGAGACAAGTGGAAAAACTATTCTTAGCTGACATGTTTTGTCCTCTAAGGGACTTTATCAAGGTAATAATAAAATCATTTACCTTGACCCTAATGGATTTTATTGTATTGCAGAAAACTAACTACATTGACAGTGTTCAAACAAGAAACTGAAAATACATATGCAGCAATGCCACTGGAGATTTGGTCAATGTTTCCCAAGCAGTAGTTTGCCATACTAATTAATGTGTGGAAGCCAAAGGGCACCATTTTGGACATCTCTTTTGATTGTAGAGTGTAAAGTTAAATATCTATACAAGTTTTTCCTTTCCTGAAGTGTGTATTCATTTTCTGAATGGAAAAAATATATATGGTTAAGCTAGCATGAAGTCGCAAGCTATTGTGAATAAATGTTTGCACGTACTGGTGTTATTCAAACTGTTGGGTGTGGTCATATTTTGTGCTCTCTCCCAGAAAGTGTAACTAAGTTTCACTTACCAAAGTTGTAGTATAAAATACAAATGAGCTCTGCAGGTACTGTGCAAAGACAAATGGGCCTGAGCAAGTGTCCACTATAGGGATTGACTAACTGCCCTAGCAAATAAGTGAGTAGTTGGCCATTATATATAT
Source organism: Acanthosepion lycidas (assembly GCA_963932145.1). NCBI lineage: Eukaryota > Metazoa > Mollusca > Cephalopoda > Sepiida > Sepiidae > Acanthosepion > Acanthosepion lycidas. Next base: position 1,139,361 of record OZ010605.1, read on the forward strand.
AGTTGAAACAAATGTTCATACTCATACAAATTTTTAATTTATTGTATCTCCAATGAATTAATAAACATACTTTTCATATAATTAACTTTACACAGTTGCATAATAACAAAAAATGCATAGAAAACAGAAAGATTTTTGATTTAATAGAAATAAATTCCATTTATTCATTTTAATGGGTAAAAAAATATTTGTACAATGCAAATTTCAGATTTTAAAACTTATAAATTGCTATAATACTATAGATTATTCAAGTGGAATATTCTAGAAGGTTCCAATAATGTTATCAGGAGTTATTTTTAGCCTAAAAATGCAAACCAAACATTCTGTAATTGATATTCATGCAAAAAAGTTATCATCATCGCAAGAGCTAAAGAATTGACAAATTCATAAAAAGAACTGATTGTTGAGGTCGGGAAAGAATGCAAAAGTTAAAGGAAAATCGCAGACAATCTGAATCTTCTATTTACTACCATTAGTTCATTTATCGTAAGGTATAAGAAACTCAAAACTGTTGAAAACCAAAGAAGAACAGGTGCTCGATAGAAGATCTCTTCAAGATCCTTGTGAAAATTAATATATCAAATTAAACAAAATTCAACGGTTACTTGTCAATAGTTGCAGGATGATTTGCTTTCATCAGGAATCTGTGAAATTCACTGCGAATATGAGAGGATCCTATTGAAAATAAGGCGGCAGAACTTGTCTAAATTATTCAATGAGACATATATATATATATATATATATATATATATATATATATATATAGACATATATATATATATATATATAGAGAGAGAGAGAGAGAGACATATATATATATATATATATATATATATATATATATTTTGAATAAAAACAGACCACTTTAAGGTTCCATGTAATAAGTTATTTCACTACAACCCCTTTAACAGGGCTATGGATCATCAGACTTTACTTCCAAAGGTTGAAATGAAAAATTCAATATCAATTCATTTTTCATTTTAACCTTTGGAAGTAAAGTCTGATGATCCATAGCCCTGTTAAAGGGGTTGTAGTGAAATAACTTATTACATGGAACCTTAAAGTGGTCTGTTTTTATTCAAATATATCTGCTCTGAATCTTACATTGAGCTCTCTGGATATCATCCTCCTTGGGTCTACCCATGCGGATTACCTAGTTTTGCATAAACTATATATATATATATATATATATATATAATTTAGAAAAGTTTGATATTAGCTCCAAGACAAGGTTTCAACATCATCTTTTTGTTTCCCTATGAGGGAAGGAAATGAATACCATTTTTTTGTTTGATGAATGATTTATTTTTATCTGGAAAGAAAAATATTTCTACTTTGAAAAAGCAATAATGCAGAACAATTCACCCCATCCACCAAGTATATATTCTACTTTTTTCTAGTAATTCTTTAATGAGAGAACAAATGAAATGTGCTTTGTTTTTTCTTTCACTCTCCTGATCGGTCGTCGTCATTGACATTGAAACTGGGCATCTGGGAATAATGATGATAACAAATCCCTTCGGTTGGTAAAAAAGGTTCTAAAATAGAAATTAGCTGGCTTTCATCTTGTGATATGGAATTACATGGGACAGATTTAATTACAGATCATCATCATTCTCCTCCTCCTCACCATCATCATCATCATTATCACCACCACCACCACCACCACCACCATCACCACAACCACAACCACCACCACCATATATATACACAGTCGGTGGAAATAAATATTCGTACACATGAAAAATTGTATTTTTATAAATGTAAAAGCCTTAACTAAAACAAATTTTGATACATTTTATATGTAAAGATACATTTTACTAAAAAATAGTAATAAACTTAATTAATTCTTATTCTAACAGAAATTAATGCATTTTTTTCATTCTAACTGATGAAAAAAGTATTCATACAAATCAATTATTAGAATAAAATAATCAATTAATTATGAAAAAAGTATATTCTAGAATGTTCCAGTAATGTTATCAGTAATTATAGTTAACGCTATTATTGGCCTCTTAATTTGCATCCAGAGTGTGTGTATATAAGTGTGAGACCTCAACACCTCTGCAAGCATGTCTGTCTTGTGTGGGTGAGAATTGTTGCTAAGGCATGATTTACGGGATTATATATATATTTTTTGTTCCACTATCTTTCACAATCTTTGAAGCGGTTTCATGATTCCATCCTCCCAGATTTCCAAAGAACTTAAGTTCTTTCTATTAAGAGAATTTTGCAGGGATTGAAATAAGTGGTGTATAGTAAGATGTCCCAGCTAAACGGTACCAAATTCTGCCAGAATGGCAAAAAGACTTATATGATATGGTAATGTCCTGATGGAAGACGTCACCCTTCTGAGGTACTTTTCGATGATTGCTGCTTTTAATCAATCTAACTGGGAACAGAACTTAAATTTATAATCTGATTTTGTAGAAAGTGCTCATTATACACGATATAAATCTCACCAGATACACATTTTTTTTTCAGATGCAGACTGGATTTTAGAGTGATTAACAGTGGTTTATTTCATTTTCCTCAGGACCATTTTTGCTTCACATTGCTGTAAACAATGCACTTTTCATTGTTATTGTTCTTTTTAAAAATGAGTTGTTCTTGTGTTTTAGCAGAGAATTGCAGATGGAGATATGGCCCATTATTTTTTCTGATGAATCATAAGGTACCCAAACATTGTAGTGATTCACGTATTCAAGCGTTTTTCAAATGCCTTACATAACTCATATGAGATATGTGGAGTGTTCCTGTGATATCCTGTGTTGTGTGAAATGGATTCTTTTTTTTTATCAGAGTTTTGATTTAGCTATGATCCACAATTTTAGCTTGGCTAGAAGATTCTCAGTGGATAGCAGAGCAGGGACTGGGAATAATGGTGAGAGAACAAACATTGTTTAGAGCTACACATTACAGAAAGCTGTGGAGACCCATGAACACTTATATCTTGAAGGGATACGGCGCATAAAAGACTCAAGTTGCTGATCTATGTTTTTGGGAGTCAGTTGCAAGGAATTTAATGAAGAATATTAAAAATCAATATCGTTACAAAGGTAAAGGAAAAAAATTTCCTACATTTATAAGAAAGAGAGAATGAGAGAGAGAGAGAGAGAGGATGTGTGAGACAGAAAATGAGAGTTTGTATGAGAGAATGTGTGTTAGAGAGATAAAGGAGCTGAGAGAGAATGAGAATGTGTGTATGAAAGAAATCTAGTAAGTGAAAGAGAAAGAGAGAGTGTCTGAAAGGTAAAAATGAGAGATCATGTGCATGGGAGAGAGAATGAAAGAATGTATATGAGAGAGATAGCAAGAATGAGGGAAAGTGCATGGGAGAGAAAGAAAATTTGTGTATATGTATGAGAGAGAGCAAGAGAGAGAGAGAAAGAAAAAGTGTGTGTGAAAAGCCAAAATGAGGGAGAGTGTGCATGTGAGAGAGAATGAAATAATGTGTGAGAGAGATGGAAAGAATGAGGGAAAGTGTATGGGAGAGAAAGAAAGAAAGTAAGAGTCTGTGTATATATGTGAGAGAGAGCAAGACAGAGAGAAAGAGCAAGACAGAGAGAGAGAGAGAGAGAGAGGGAGGAAATGAGTGTGTGATACTGATTTTATAAACGTGAATACACATGCCCACACACATTTATATCCATACTTTCTCTTTCTCTCGCACAGATACACACACTCTCATACATTCTCTCTCACACTTATATGAATACATGTTGTGTCTATTCCTACATTAAGGTGTGTCTCGTTGGAAATATTGTATCAGGTTTATTTGCTTCATCAGTAGTTAATGTTTTAGTCTCAAAATCAAAGGCAAACTTCATATGATGTATTTTAAGTCAGTACCTATAGTAGCAGCAAGCCACTTGCATATGGATCGACAAAGAATTCAGTAGATATCAGTCACTTATATATCATGCGTGATACATGCTTAGACAATCATATATCTTTCAATACATGACTGACAAGGCAGATTTTTTTCCGCAGTAGGTTGTCATTTCTTTCTGCGGTAGACCAGTTACCTATAGAATCTGGTCTGTTCTGCTATTTACCCATAGCTAGGGGGAGAACAAGATGATTCATACCAAATCAGAATCTGATAAAAAAATAATGATAATAATATGAATATAAAGTGGGGGTTCATTCTGTATTTCAACCAATATTTACACTGATCACTCATTTTGTAGCCACTATATACATTTATATTCCAAGGAACTTTAATATATTTTATTGTTATCAGTTATGTGCCATGCGTGATACACGCTTAGCGATCATGTATCTTTCGATACTGTTATGGGGTCCACCCCTTTTTCATATAAGTGGACTCTACCAAGTGTACCTGGACTGCTGCCATTAAATACCTAGAGTTACAGTCAGGAAGTCGGTAGTCGGATAGAGAGAGGATATAGTGAGAGTCAGAGAATATACGAACGGAGATAGTGTGAGGTAACCTCTTGTAGAAGTCAGTTACAAGCACGTAGACTCTAAGGAAGTCCTACTTCGAGACTATATATCTATCTGTATTTGCTACTAACCACGTTCCTGGACTTATTAACAGTATTACTCTTTGTATGATTGTGTAAATACATTTTATTTCTTATATTTAATTATTGCATTTGTCATTCCTTGGAGACCGAATTCATCTCGGAATCCACAACAGATACATGACTGAGGAGGCAGATTTTTTTCTCGTAGTAGGTTACCATTTCTTTCTGTGGTAGACCAGTTGCCATCCAAGGCCATAGAACCCAGTCTGTCCTACTATTTACTCATAGCTGGGGGGAGAAGAAGAGGATTCATACCTTTTCCAAGGGTATTATACCTCAATCCGAGCTGCTATCCATTACTCCACTATGCCTTCCTCAGCAGATATACAAAAGCAAAAGATGAAGATGTGTCTTAGTAAACCTATAAAGTGAGGCAAATGTGAGAGAATTAGAAGTCCGATCAGGATTCATTATTGGTGGCCACAAACTTAATAACATAAGGTATGCAGGTGTTGAGAGTGGACAGTTGATTAAAAGGAAACTACAAGAACTTCTATAGAAGGTAGTAAAGGAAAGCAAGAAGAAAGGACTAAGCATCATTTTCAAGAAGATGGGATGCATCATTGTTAGCAAAAGTTTTAACAGTGGATGGAAAGAGTGATGTTAAAACCCAAATGTGCATTTGGAATAGTGAAAGATGCCATCCAGAAGCTAAGCAAAATATTAAGAAATAGAAAAATAATATATCAGTCCTCCTATATGGCAGTAAATGCTGGATAATTTCCTCAAAGATGAAGAGGAGACTTGAGGCAGCAGAAATGTGGTTCTACAGGAAGATGCTGAGGATACCATGGACTGAACATGTGAGCAACGATGAACTTTTAGAAAAACTGGAAACGAAAAGAAAATTTATACTGAATATTAGGAAGAGACAGTTGAAACTTCTAGGGCACATAATGAGGAAAGAGGGTGTGGAAAATTTGATACTCACAAGACAGATTGAAGGCAAGAAGGACAGAGGAAAACAACACAAGGGACTTAGTGAGGGTTTAGGAGAAATAACAAAAAGAAAATTTATTAAGAGCTACAAAGGACAGGAAAGTGTGGAGAGCCATGATGGCCTACACCCTAAAGGGGCACCTGCACATAGAAAAACGAAGTCTCACTGATTTCTATTTGGGAGATTGGAGCTAAAAAACATTCACTAAAAAAACGCAATGGTTTCTGTACTATATATTAAAAGGTGTATCACTGCTTCATTATATATTTTTTAATTTTTTTAATTGGTATCACCCCATGCAAGGCAATAAAGCCACTAAGACACAAGTGGGGTTACTGGGTGCAGAAGAATCAGGAACAGAAACATTATTAATGAGCGGGAAGAGGAAAGAATAATCACGAGGACAGTAGATTGACATCGCATTTAAATTTTTACAGATTAAAGTTGTCTGGAAAGCATGGAGCTGGAAGGGAGTTCCGAGAGAAGTAACTGTTAGCATAGAATTTACGGTTATATCTAGCCAGCCCAACTATAAATTGCTGAGATCTTGAAGCCAGTCTAGTACTGTGCATAAATTCAAAAAGTCTAGGTCCCAGAGCGAAGAGCGATATTTATTCTGTTATCTACAGAAATGTGGCACAAGGCCGAAAAGGCGATTGGGAAAAGGACGGTCTTCTTCTCTCTGAACTATAACTTAGCTAGCCGCAAGCACTGACCCAATCGTACAAAACAATATTTCTGACACCAAAACAACATTCATACGTACCTTTCTTACTACAACCACCATAATACCTCTTTGTCTCTATGAAAATACTAACTAGTCCCCATATTTACAATTCGTTGTCTGTGGGGGTGGGGGGGACAATAAAATAACAATTCTAAAACTTAACCCCAATGAGTATTTACAATATGAATTCCCATAGCGAAGAGCTCATCCAAAAAATTACCATGAAAGTATTTATAGAAAAGACACAATGAGGCAACCTTACGTCGGTGAGTAAGTGACTGAAGCCGAGCCGCCATATTAGGACTAATAATATTGCTGATTCTTCTTTGGATTTTATCAAGGAGCTCAGTGTAAATAGCAGGGGCACCGGATCATATGTGGCAGCAATATTCTAAGCACGGAGGAATGGCAGACGTATAGATATGTAAGATAGATTCTGGAGAGAAAATGTCTTGCACGTCACTGAATCAACTTTCTCATCTAGCAAATGGTTTAAATATAGTCTTCTGATCTAGCAAATGGTTTAAATATAGTCTTTCCATTTCACATCAACTGTGAATGCACTGAATCACTTTCCTGAAGGTTAGCATCAGCCATGCTGTTGGAATGCAGCAAGGGGTCTTTTATGAAGTAGTGGTTCTCGGAAAGATGCTGTCTGAGTGGAACTTTCTTCTTACCAATGAACTACGAAGCGAATGGGTATGATAGTAATCAAGGAAGCATCCTCTCAGGAGTCTGTTCTATAAAGTTGTGGTTGATGGAAAGAAGCTGTGTGAGTGGAACTTTCTTCTTACCAATGAAGTACGAAGGGAATTGGTATGATAATAATCAAGAAAGCAACCTCTTGGGAGTCTGTTCTACAAAGTTGTGGTTCTTGGAAAGAAGCTGTGGGAGTGGAACTTTCTTCTTACAAATGGACTACGAAGGGAATTTGGTATGATTGTAATCAAGGAAGCAAGGAAGCAACCTCTTGGGAGACTGTTCTATGAAGTAGTGGTTCTCGGAAAGATGCTGTCTGAGTGGAACTTTCTTCTTACCAATGAACTACGAAGGGAATGGGCATGATAGTAATCAAGGAAGTTTCCTCTCGGGAGTCTGTTCTATGAAGTAGTGGTTCTCGAAAAGATGCTGTCTGAGTGGAACTTTCTCCTTACCAATGGACTACGAATAGAATGGGTATGATAGTAATGAGGGAAGCATCCTCTCGGGAGTCTGTTCTATGAAGTAGTGGTTCTCGGCAAGATACTGTCTGAGTGGAACTTTCTTCTTACCAATGAACTATGGAGGGAATGGGTATGATAGTAAACAAGGAAGCATCCTCTCGGGAGTCTGTTCTACAAAGTTGAGGTTATTGGAAAGAAGCTCTCTGAGTGGAACTTTCTTCTTACCAACGGACTACGAAGGGGATGGGTATGATAGTAATCAAGGAAGCATCCTCGCGGGAGTCTGTTCTATGAAGTAGTGGTTTTCGGAAAATGCTGTCTGAGTGGAACTTTCTTCTTACCAACGGACTACGAAGGGAATGGGTATGAGAGTCATCAAGGGAGCATCCTCGCGGGAGTCTGTTTTAGAACATAGTGGTTCTCGGGAAGAAGCTGTCTGAGTTTAATTTTCTTACCAATCAAACAGAATGGGAATGAGAAGGATTCGACACGTGTATGTGGCAAGGCGGGTTTTAGCTGTAAAGATAGGAAGTCGTCAAATTAAGGAATAGAGCTCGATTCAACCATTGCCATGGAAATAGCGATTTAGTAAGGAGAGATTTACGCTGTTTCCTCTGTGGGGAAGAGTTTGCGTGGTTGAGAATTATTCACACAAAGCTTTTACCCTATCGCTAGTCCGTTTCTAAAATCTCCCATTCACTGTTCGATTGTCTCTCCATCCGACCTCTTAGCATGAAACAAATATTCTCAAAAACATTCCTCTTTTCGTATTGTTTTTAATTCTAAGGCCATCAATATAAAATGCAAACATTTTTAGTGACTGTCACCCTTAACTGTCAAATTACTTTTATTACCAAACTACATCTCTTAAACAATTTTAGTTTTGTTGTCTTCCAGGTGGAAAGAAAATACTTTTACCTTGACGCGACTCTCCGCTATGAATTTTGATTTATTTCAGGAAAGATATAATTAGCCAATATAACTGAGTAAAGAACATTTTAGAAGATTCGGTCATGCGAAAAACTGAAAACTAAATACGCAGTGATGAACTTTTACCCCTAGTGTCTTTATTGTATGAATTTGTCGAAAAAAAAAACAACTTTCGACGCAGTAAAAGGCGGGGAAACCCAGAAGAGAGCAGCAACAGCCTGGTAAGGGTTGCAAAAGGAGTCCTCCTCTTGCGACCCGCTCCAACTAGGTCTAGTAACTGAGAAGAAAAAAAAGTAATAATTCTTCACCACGACAATTAACCAGTCACGCGTCGGCTGGCAGAGAAGATAGGTCTCGTGAGAGTACGGAGGACGATTTTTATAAGGAGGCTAACCGCTTCCCACAATCCTCCTCCTACGAAGACCATAAATATTAGTTGGTCACTTGCTTCCAGTTTAGCTGGACACAATTCCCCCCGAGGCTGAAGCAACCCGTCCGTAAGTACCCCCACTCTCTCTCCTTCTTTCCTTTTCTTCACAAATTTAAGCGTGCTACTAGACTGGCAACTAGGTCTTAGGTTGGTGCAAAAATAATGTCGTTTTCTCACATATGTTACTATGTGAGAAAACGACATTATTTTTGCACCAACCTAATATTAGGTTGGTGCAAAAATAATGACGTAATAATGTCGTTTATTGACATATTTTTTAACGTCAAAAACCGACATTATTACGTCATTAATAGATGCAACCGCTAAGGCTTACGGCTATAACAGGTTGAAACACCAGTTCCCGTACGATCACTGAAGTTAAGCAACGTCGATCCTGGTCAGTATTTAATTGGGTTACCGCTTGGGAATATCAGGTGCTGTAAGCTTCGATGTATTGGCTGTGTAATGGATAATAGCTCAGAATTGTTAATCGGAGAGCCGAGTTCCAATTCCAGTTGGAGTCGTTATATTCACTTATGTGAAAATAACCTTGTGAAAGGTACGAGTTCATCTCTTCTTCCCCTAGCTATGGGTTAATTAGCAAAACTTGTATTGCTAAATCATTATTATCTTAAAAAAAAACTAGAAATTCTTGCAACCTAAAATATTTTCTGGCTTTAAATAACCTGCAAAGGGTTGATAAGCGATAGAAAAAGAATCGAACAACTAACAGTTCTGTTCTAAAAGTTTCTTTTCTCGCACTTCTCACCTGTGGAACTCCCTTCTGATTTCCCTGCTAACTACAATCTTCAAAGATATAAATGTAACGCCAATCGCCATCTTCTGTATCCCTGAACCCTGTTGTCTTATTGCCCCTTTCCTGACTTCTCCTTACTAAAGTCTTTTAATTCTCTTTCACTTCTTGTAACCTCCCTGCGTCGTAGTGGAATTATCGCCTTGCTTGGGGTGAAATGATTATGACTATGGAGAACATCGATATATTTTCCTACGCGTCTGTATCTCTGAGATGAAATATTATAATTACTTACATTATTTACATTATTCGGAGTGTTATCCTCATCTTCATTGCCATATTAAGAGCGTTTCGGCCGTTGTACGCTCCGGCCTTTTTCAGGTGATTGGAATTTCAAACCGAACCCTTTATTTCGTCCACTGGGGTAGATTGTTCTAGTTCCCCAAGAACACCTGTCCCAGTGGATAAAGACGTTGGTTAGATCCAGTGACAAGACCCAAATAGTCGTCAGTTGAATACCATGCCATAGCAGTGGTGAACCAAACTTGGAGAGTTGAGTTAAAGGGAAACAACTGAGATATCCGGAAGAGGCATGGCACGTGGATCAAGAACAATCTACTCCTTAGAATACTGAGCTGTTAGGTGACATCTTTACGGCAGCAAATGTTGGACGATTTCCTCAAAGATGAAAAAGAGACTCGAGAGATGTAGTTCTACAGAGGGTTTTTAAGGATATTATTAGGTTGTTGCAAAAATAATGTCGTTTTTTGACGTTAAAAATTACGTCAAAAACCGACATTACTTTTGCACCAACCTAATATTAATCGAGCGTGTGAGAAACGATGAGGTCTTAGAGAAGATGCGAACAAGGAGGAGGTTTATATTTAACATCAGGAAGAGGCAGCTGAAGTTTCTGGGACACATAATGAGGAAGGAAGGCCTGGAGAATCTGATACTCACGGGTCAAATAGAGGGAAAGCGAGACAAGGGAAAGCAACGCGTGACATACCTTGAGGGCTTAAACAAATGGATGACAGAACGTGGTCTTTGGGAAGAAGCAGAACTTGTTGAGAGCTACAAGGTATAGAGATGGAGAGCCATGACCGTCTACATTCGGAAAGGACATGACACATAAAAAGAAAAGAAAGTACCCGTAAAATAAAAAATGGCGGCAATTGTTAAAAAGTTTTAATAATACCATGCAATTAAAAGAAAGTCTTGAAACGATGTATTGAGATTCTTTAAAGCGGGGATAAAGAATTCATATTCAGTGGTTTCTATGATTCACTGATTACACTTGGTATTATATAAATCGCTTTTTGCTCAATATCTTTTCATGTTAAAAATTGTTTAATATAATAGTTAAATAGAAATAACACTCAGAAGAAAAAGATTAGCAATTGAAGAAGGACGGTGAGGACAAAGCCTATTTCGAAACCAAGTCGAAGGAAGACGATTACATAACAGACAAAGGTAACTGCCTGCCTCACAAAAAAGTCTTGAACAAATAAGGTTGCAAGTAAAAAAACGCGGGTGTAAAGGAATTGATTAATTAAACGGTACATTTTGCTCGGGAACTCATTTGGTCTAAATGCAGCTAATTTTTTTTTTGTATAGATTATTTTTGTGATGTCAACGAACACTCCTTGCCACTTTATGTCAACGAATACTCGTTGTCACTTTCATAATGCTCGTTGTAGTAGAGACTTTGTAATCGCAGATACAAATATAGTAACGCCGTTGAACAATACTAGTGGCAGACGCCTTCGAATAACACTCTCACTAATAGTACCTGCTCGATAATACTTGCTCGAAAAGTAACCACCGAATAGTGATCAGAATAGTAATCCGTATAGTGATCAGTATAGAGAAATAGTATAGTGAATAGTATAGAGAATAGCGATCCGTATAGTAATAGAGGATAGTGTAGAAATAGTGATTTGTATAGTAATAGAGGATAGTGTAGAAATAGTGATTCGTATTGTAATAGAGGATAGAATAGAAAGAGTGATCAATTAGACGCCACGCTAATTCTTGTATATACTTTTCCTTTACGATTACGTGGTCTACTTATTAGAAATGGAATCAACTGTGTTTGCTCACTGGTGATCTGGGTTCAAACTCCAGTGTCGACAGAAACACTTTATTCCTATATCACAATTATTAAAACGAAGAAGTAATCACTCACAAATTTACTAAATTAAGCGGGTTATATTTCTCCTACTACTACAGACGGGACAGGAAATGTATAAATACACAGGCGATATATAAATCAATACAAATAGATAATTATTATATGGTTTCATAGACGTATGAAGGGGCTTGAATTACCAACTAGGTAAACGAATTTTACATTTTCATGGCATGTTCGTTATTTCCAGGGCAAGTTAGAATATTTTCAGGGCAAATTTTTTCTGCCTTCTCACTGTAAAATTTACTTTCTTACGCCTATCGCAACAACAATAGTGAAAATGGCCGTCAGGCGAACTACATTCCTTAGTTCCACCTGCTTTAATCTTCCCTGTTAAGATCCCCCCACCCCGAGTCAGTTAGCGTATCACCCTCATTTCCTTCAGATTTAATTGGTGATATGTAAGTCCAACTCAGAAAGCTTCTTCTCACGAACCGCTACTTTGTGGACCCAACTCTCAAGAGCATGCTTTCTAGATCACAATAATATTAACAAATTCAAGCGTAGGGTTAACTGTTATCTTCTCCACATATCCACAAAAACTGTCCCTTACTCCTTACTCTGTAACCATCTACCTTGAGTGGCTCGTGTACAGGGTTATCATTATTGTAAAAGAAGTTGTCATTCAATAAGTGATCGCATGAGAGCGAATGCTGGACAATCTCTTAAAAATAAAGAAGAGACTTGAAGCAACAGCAATGTGGTTCTACAGAAAGATGCTGAGGATACCATGAACCGAACATGTGAGCAACGATGAAATTTTGGAGAGAATGGAAACGAAGAGGAAACTTATACTTAACATCAGGAAGAGGCAGATGAAATGTTCTGGAGCACGTAATATGGAAGGAGGGCTTGGAAAATTTGATACTCACAGGACAGATAGAGGGAAAAAAGGACGGAGGAAAGCAGCGCGTAACATAATTGATTGGCTTGAGCAAATGGGTGGCAGGACAGGATTTGGTAGAAATAACGAAAAGACAAAACTTATTAAGAGCTGCAAGGAACAGGAAGATGTAGAGGGCCATGATCATCGATTTCCTGAATGAACTTGGCAAATAAAAGAAGAGTAATCGGTTGAATTTTATAAAATCTTTTTATTAAAATAGTTTTTCAGGAAATAAAAATCAAGCCTACTGCTATATTCCTTTTTTGTATTGACTGCGATTTCCTTCCAAACTTTTTGCTTAAGGTAGTGTGGAAAGGTAACATTTTAATTTTAACTTTATTTTTTCTTCTAGTTACGTCCAGCCCATTTTGGTTGCTTTTGCTCTTGGAATTCTTTACGTGATGTGGTTTTGTTATTTGGTAAAGCGCCTTGGTAACGTTAGTCTATAGGGCAGTGGTTCCCAACCGATTTTGGGCCATTCCCCACTTAGGTATTTCTAAAATTCTGGTCACCCTTGTAACATTTAGTTCTTAGATATTCAAAATTTTACTGCAGTTCACGTGAAGGAAGCATTAAAAGCCCATTAACTTGGTCTCTAAACAAGCCTCCAAAGACCATGGCGTCTCACTCAAACTCACTAGAAAACAATTCACTGTTAATAACTCATTCTCGAATTGCCCCCTTATTCTGTTGGTATAGTAAGCCGAAGGGTGCACATCCTACGCATGCCCCACCAAAATATTACCATGCGACCCACGTTGTGAATCATTACTATTGGGTCTGATGAAGCATCGTTTTCTTTAAGACATGCTGGATTCATTCGCTACACGCCATTTTTAATTATTCATCCGAGAAAATGCTTGTATATAGATGATATGTTAGATATTTTTGAACGGGTTGGATGCTTTGAATGATATCCATAGGTGAGTCTACATTTGATGAAGCTATTTTTTTCACGGGATTTATTTTTTCTTCCCTGATAGCTATAATCTTCAAATCTTCATATGTAATGTCAATCGACATCTTCTGATGCCTTGACCTTGATCCCTGTCCTTCTCTTTATCCTTTTCCCAAACACTCCCACTCTTTACTCTTAATCTCACTCTCTGTAACTCCTTGTATGCTAGTGGCACTACTGCCTTGCTTAGGGAGAATTATTTTAAAAAATCATTTCTCACAAAGTAAGTCGATTAAGCCACTAAGATGAACAGGGTTACGGAGAGAGTGCAAGAAACAAAGAGGATTGCTATAAAATAACAGGAATCAAAGAGGTACAATATGATGATTGATATTGCATTTAAATTTCTGAAGATCGTAGCTGACAGGAAAATATGAAGTCGGAAGCAAGTTCAACACGCGAGAGGTACGGTAGAAGAAATTATTAGCGTAGAACTTACATTTACTTTTAGAATTTCAATAGGGGGATTATGAGACCTACCTGTCAATACAGTACTGCGCTTAGTCGAGATCCTAAAGAGGAAAGCTCACTAGAACAATTCATATGAAAATATTTATAGGGAAGCTAGGTTATGGCGGTGAGAATGTAACTGAAGCCGAGATGCCAGGTCAGGATCGATATTGTTGCAAAAGAGCGATATTTATTTCTGCTTATTTACAGAAAATGTGGCACAAGATGAAAATGGGGAATGGGGAAAAAGACGGTTTTCTTCTGTCTTAAATTTAAATTTAGCTAGCCACAAACACTGACCCAAACATACACAACATTCCTAACACCAAAACAACACATTCTTACTCAGCTTTCTTACTACATCCACCATAATACCTTATTGTCTCTATGAAAATCCTAACTAGACCACATATGTACAATTTATTGTCTGAGGGGGGAGGAGAATAAAACAACAATTTAAAAACTAACCCCAACGTGTATTTACAATATGAATACTGTTGCAAAAGAGCTCATTAGAACAACTTCCCTGAAAATACTTATAGTAAAGGCACAAGAAAACTACATTACGGCGGTGGGAAAGAAACTGAAGCCGAGATGCCAGATCAGAGTTGATAACATTGCAGATTCTTCTTGGGATTTTGTCAAGAATCTCTAGATACATAGCAGACGCATCAGATAAGAGGCGGCAACAATATTCGATGGACGGACGAATGGTGTACGTATAAATGTGTAAGATCGATACTGGCGAGGAAAATTCTCAGGCACGACACAGTGAACCAACTTTCCCAGCAACTGATTCAATATAATCGTTCCAATTCATGTCAGTGCAAAACTTTAGACTGGTTTTATAGCAACTGTTCGCCTATCGTCCGGTTCACACTCCTCTCCGGTTTTTAAACAAGAGGGGAGGGTTGTTCCTTGTTTCCGATTTGGTACTGGGTTTCAGGTTCCTTCTGGGGTCTGCTTCGGCTCTGTACTACTGGCGTCTCTGCCTAAGCTCTGAAGCGTTATTCGTTATTTATCTCATTTTATTTTTTCTTTCCTCCGCCAGTAGATAAGTTCACTTATCACCCGGTTTACTGTCCTCCCCGGTCTTTTGAGAAAGAGTAGAGGTTTGGCCCTTGTTTCCTGTTTGGGATTGGGTTTCAGGTTCCTTCTAAAATCTACTTTAGCTCTATACTTCTAACGTATGTCCTTTCCTATATCATTATAACTCCACGTATTAACCCTCTAACGTGAGTGGTTGTTGGACCTTGCATTGGCTGAATAATTGTAAAAAAAATAAAATAAATAAAGCTACGGCGTTGGACAAAAGTACTCTTAGTGCAATCAACCCTGTGTTCAATTTCGTTGTCTCCTGTATCAGTTATTATACACATCATTCACGTTGAAAAACGTATTAGATTTTATTCTGAGATAAAAAGAAGCTTTATGGTACTTAAGAGATTTTTCTTTTCATAACTTGGTAAGACAGATTAACGTCTTTTCATCGTCATGACGTTTTGGCTTGAGAACGGATTATTACAATTTGTCGTTTTGATCCTCCACAATGATGATCGCCATTTTATCTGTCCCATTATAATACAGCAACAGAGGAATTAATATTAGAACTATGTTTGTACTAGCAGATAAATCGTCTTTTCTAGTTACCGTGAGATAATCTATTTTCAGACTGGTGAAATTTGGATTTACATCTGTCTGTTACCGACAGTTCTTTTGTAGTTTCTGTTCTTTCGAAAATATCTTCATTTGTCATTTGTTCCGTCCATCGTATTTCGAACATTCGACGATAAAACCACATCTTAGTCACTTCTAGTCTTTCTTCATTAGTGACGTATGCCTTCAACAATCATTGTTACAGAGTTTGGGAGATATTGCATTATTATCCAGCTCTATTCGGTTCTCATGTTATTCTTCGATCTTTTTATACTTTGCTTAGTTTCTGAAAAGCATTTTTCGCTCTATATTTCCTCTATTTTTCTGTCGAACGTTCAGTTGTCTGTTAATATGTCCTATCCTGTTGGCAACTCACATAATTAAAAAAAAAAAAAAAAACAGAAAGAAAAAGCGTAACTAGTGATTATCGTAGAACTGATTCAAGGTTATTCGCCCTTGCATGGAATACTGCTGCCATATATGGTCTGGAGCGCCCGCCGTTCATCTGAAGGTTCTCGAAAAAACCTAGAGACGGATATGCAATACCATTGGTCCTGATCTGGCATCTCGTCTACAGTCACTATCTCACAGACATGCCGTCGCTTCCCTCTGTCTTTTCTACAAATACTTTCACGGTAACTGCTACAACGAGCTACGCTGATTCCCAAACTGCATGAATTTAAGCGTGCTACTAGGTTAGCATCTCAGTCCCATCCTTTCATTGCCGAAACTGTTAAATGTAGCCGTTTCTTCTACTCCAATAGCTTCATCTCTTGCACTTCCCTGATAGCAATAATCTTCAATTATTCAAATGCAATGTCGATCGACATCTTCAGATGCCTTGACCTATTTTCCTGTCCTTCTCTTCATCCTTTCCTCTATCACACCTCTTTACTCTTGCTCCCACTCTCTGTAACCCCTTGTGTGCTAGTGGCACATCAGCTTTGCTTGAGGTGAAATGCTTAAAAAAAGATATAAAAAGTCCTCAAAGTTCAAAATGTATGAAGCCGCGGTCAAGATTAAAGTATAGTATCCGTTCCAGCAGCCGGCTAACGGCTCTATCCATCAGCAATAGTTCCAGGCCATCAGCAGCCGCCCTCCCAGCCAGTTATCTACAACAGGCCTCCAGCACCTGCCTCCCCAGCGGCAACGATATTCGATAAACTGTCCTTTTCAGGACAACGCTATTCACCGATTAGAAAAGTGTCCTTTTCAGGATAATCCTTTTCAGCGTCTACAAAACTAACGTTTTCAGGACAAGGCTCTTCTCACTCTCTACATGAACATGGAGAGATAATTTTTTGTCTCGTGCATTGTAAACTTTTTGTTGATACATTTTCTTTATCGAAAATAAACTTGGCAATATGTTATCTTCCGTCATTCAATATCTGTTTGCAGGCCAATATACCACCTACAACAACAGTATATTTAAGTCATTATTTAAAATTCTTTGTATCCAAAAATGAACATTTTGTTTTCGACTGCTAAGTCACTTTACGTTGTACTCGATTAATATTCTCTTCATAAGTGACATAACTCTTAAAATCTACACTTGTGATGTATGCAATGTGATAAGTCCTGATGTGACGTCTAGTCTACACTCGCCTTCTCACAGACGTGCCTTGGCTTCCCTCTGTCTCTTCTATAAGTATTTTCACGGCAACTGTTCCGACGAGTTGCTTTCGCTGGTTCCCAAACTGCAGAATTTAAGCGATCTGCTAGGTTGGCATATCGGTCCCACCCATTTCACTGTCCAAACGGTTAAATGTAGCTGTCTCTTCTACTAAAAGAGCTTTTTCTTTCGCACTTCCCGTCTGTGGAATCTCTTCCTTCCTTCCCTGATAATTATAATCTTCAAATATTCAAGTGTAATGTCAATCGATATCTTCTGATACATTGATCCTGATCCCCGTCCTTCGTTTTATCCTTTTCGCAAACTTGCCTGTTTACTCATCTACCCTCTGTAACTCATTGTGTGCTAATGGCACTTTCGCCTTGCTTGGGGGTGAAATGCTTAAAAAATTATAGGGACGTGGGGCTTAGAGGATAAAATGAACAGCTGATTTACAAGAAAATTAATTAAGGATAGCAATAACAAACAAACACACGGGTAATTTTAACAAAACAAGATAAGGAATTTATTAACGAATTTACATGTTTGAAGTAATGTCAGTAGCTCGTTCCAGGAAAATAAATCAGAATTCTTAAAGTAAGTAATTTTAACGTATTTAAGAGGAAATGTTCATACAACAAGTTAAATGATCTGACACAAAATAATATTCAAAATTGCCATTAAGGTAAGAGAGTTGGCTGCTCACCGAAGGGATATGTGCTTTGTATACGTTGAAAAGTAGACGAAGAGAGATAGTTTGAAATTCTTAGCTTTCTCAGATTGCTGAGAAAAAAATCCTCGAAGTGCCGCGTGCTGTTTAGAGGTCGATAATATAATTGGCGATTAATGTTACACTGGCGAGTACTTCAACGCTGATCGTGAGGAACTGAAACGAAACCTTTCACATGACCTGAAATACTGTTCAGATTAATTTAATTTTCTCCTTATTTTACATCAAAAAAATTTCGTAAAGCTCGCTACTTTCTTTCTTACTTCTTCTTGGTTGACCAGCTAATTTCTTTGAGGACAAGGTTTTCATTGATCCACAAACAATTTCACATAGGATCACAAAGTATTTATTTTCTTCTTCTTCCTCAGCTCACTGGTTAATTTCTGTGAAAGGCACAAATCTCACATAGGCTCGCGAATGTTACACTTCTTCCTCGGTCCTCCGAATTTGAAGAGAGTGGGTGAAATGAGTTACTATTATTTCGCACTCATTACAATATAAGTAAATTTTTTCTTATACTATCCTCAAATATTAAAAAAAATCTTTTGCACCTTAGACTAAATTTTGATCGCCTGGCAAGCTTCTACAGATATTTGTTTTCAGATGGAATTATTAAGTAATCGTTGGTATTATAGTCTTTAAAAGACGTGAACTAATGATTAAACTTATCTTATGCTTAAGAACATAATTAAATTTATTGATTAAGCCTCGAATATAAGCTAAGCAATTAATTTCAATACTAGTATATACAGGACCCGGAAAATGTATCAATACTTTAAATGTTTTTTAATAACATGCTCATTATGATAAATCTTATCATTTAAAGAAAACATGAAGAATCATTGGCATTTATTGCCTAAATTTGTAACAGTTCCAATGCAGACACCGCTAATGTTGTTGATCAACGGAATTGAAAACATTATGAATCACTTCATTTGGTATTTGGGCGCATTATCTATGGATTATTCCATTCTTGCATGGTTTTTTGCTAGTTTTGAACAATAAAGCTAATGTTTGTGCTATCGCTATGAACAAAGTAGTTGTCTGGAGAACGCAGTGGAGGGTGTATACTAGGCTTCTTCGTTGATGATATGGGTTAATGCTGGAATAAAGCTTTTTCAACTGATATAATTCAAAATGTGAAATGACATTCTCAGACAAATTATCGTGGGTATTCATGGTAATTCTTCGCAGTTGAAACGTCCGAGTTTTTTTCCGGAAAGAAGCTTGAGGACGTCATCTTATCTGAGACGTCCATGGTCTTCTGGAACTATGCTTGCAGACCCCTTTTTTTCTGGGACGTTCATGGTTTTCCGAAAATACGTTTGTAGAGGCCTCCTCTTCTGAGACGTCCGTGGTCTTCTGGATCTATGTTTGCAGGCCCCCCTTTTTTTTAGACGTTCATGGTTATTCGAAAATATGCTTGTAGAGGCCTCCTCTTCTGAGACGTCCGCGGTTTTCTGGAACCGTACATGCAGACACTTCTATTCTTTGACGTCCGTGGTCTTCCGGGACCCTTTTCATGGCTCCTGCTATTATCTGTCCTGCAAACAATATTTTAGAGATTCATGTGAGTTTGTTTAAAAAAAGAAAAAAAAAAAAAGACAGAATTCATGGATTTTAAATGAATAATCAAAAAATATTTACAGAAAGGGAAAAGAAAGGAACTTCATAGTTTGGAATTTTCGAATTTTCATCCGCAGTCTTTAGCCGTGTGTGTTACTATCGATGAAAAAGAACGTGTTGGCGCTTGTGTAGTCGAAGTGAAGGAGACCTCAGCTCTCAAGAATCGTGCTACCTGTTATTCTAAGCCGGAGAAATATTCTCTCTTCGAAACATGGTCTGCATTTCAGAGACTTCGTAAATTTACGATATGTGGAGCGAAGACGAATATAGACGTCAAGACAGTCAATCATCAAATGCCGAAAAAAAAAAAAAAGAAAAAAAAAGAAGGTTCCGAGTCGGAGGATATGCGTATCCTTCCAGTTAAGAAATGAATCCCTTGAAAATAAATATCTAACATAATGAGTCACGTTCCCTCCTCCCACCCCTGACAATAGAAAAAACATGCTTCGCGATCCTTTTGAAGATTATTTAAGTAAAGTCTCTAAATAGAGCCGGTTACATGCGACATTAGTTCACGATAGCGGCTTCAAAGAGATTACTCATTCACCCGTCTCCCTCACCAAGCTACGTGACACGTACACACTTCCTCACCAAGCTACGTGACATTCACCCGTCTTCATCAACAAGCTATGTGGCACTTACAATTTCCTCCTCACTTTCTCCCTTAACTCTTAACTTTATATTTAAAATCATTTCTGGCCTTTTTCTTTCTTGTGGGTTGATTCAAACCCGCAACATATGTACTTTTTCAAATAAAAATATTGATAAATATTTTCATGGCAGTTGTTCTGATGAAGACTTTACGAATTTACGAAGGTGGGCTAAAAAGTACATAGGCTGACTATGGAGTAGTGATGCTAGAGCTGTGAAATCTTGCATGCATTAATTTCGACTCTCTTATTAATAACTGCATTGTTTCTTTCCAGGTAAACTGACAGAGAATCGATTTGGCGTATTTGGCTTTTTTACACGCTAAAATGCTAGGAGGCACGGTGGCGTAATGGACAGTGGCTCGGAGATCTGAGTTCGAATTCCAGTCGGATCCGTTATATTCACTTACGTGCTAATACCCTTGGGAAAGGCATGAATCCTCTTCTTCTCCCCCCAACTATGGGTAAATACCAAGATAGACTTGGTCATATAACGGTGGATGGCAACCGGTCTAGGAGAAGGAAAAACTCTAAATTCAAAACCGGCCTGGAAAGGGATAGGCTCCGTCAGGCTATCTTGCCCAAGAAACAGCATTTCTAGTGTGGCTGAAGAATGTGGTGTCCATATGACCTCGAGGGGTCACTGGTTAAAAAAAAAACATGCTAAAATATATAAGAAACAGTATATTACAATTGCTATTAATAATATTACAGCTTTAAACCGAGGTTGCCAGATTAAAATGTTTATTTAAAGCCAAATAATATGTATAAAAATATATAAAATTTTTATTTATAGTCAGAAAATAACCAAATAACATATGAGATTTTATTTATTTTTAATTTTAGGCGTTTTATCACTTTATTATTTCTTTCAATTTTAAACATTTGTATACTGATTTCTTTTTTAGCAGTAAATTCGGAAATTATTCTGGCAACCCCGGTTTAAAGCCACAGTCACGCGTAGCAGCCATTGAAACCAATAACTTGTGCATTGGAGCAATGTCCTAATGAAACTAGACCTCTTTCGTCACTTTTACTGAGCGTTTGGTATTGTGGGGCAGTCTACCCGGATTTTAGATGGAAAAATAAAATCCGAGTATCACGCCCAAAAATTACAATACAAAATTATAAACGACGTGATGATCTTCACAGAAAAGGAAGAAGACCAAGTATAACAATAACATTTATAAAGTAGATACATATATTTACATATTAGAGTTCAATTATTTTTGTCGTGAAGAGACCAATTGTTCGAGTGTTCAAAGGGAATTGTTGCAAGTGAGTTTGCAAAGTTCGGAATTATATGTACGCCAGTATGTGTGTGTGTGTGTGAAGCACACACCAAGGAAACATGTGTATGACTGCTGACTAGTGAACAAACAGAGGAGTATGTAGAACTCACTTTTGTCGCGGCTTTGAAAGATCATCGCTGACTGGCACGTTGTCATAGTAACGTGTGCGGTGACTGTGCCTTGTTTACTGACGTTTCTTGTCGTATCTGTTCAGACTGTGAGTGACGTGCTGTTTTTATGGCTTATGGCGAGTCGTTGATCGGCTCACGAAATCTTATATAAGTTTTGCACGGGAACGTACTTCGTGTCTCAAGCCTTGGCGTATTTCCAGGTCATTTGAAGTTAACTGTGCGGATGTAGTAGAGAGAATATAACGTGACTTGTCATATTCAATCAGGTTCCAGGAACCACTTATTTAATTTTGGAGCCGTTTTTGTTCAAATTTATTTGAAGGAGTTACTTGTTTGTGCTCCACTTATTGGCCGAAAGATATAGTTTATACCCTATAAAAACACCGCAGACTGATAAATATTGAAAATATTTTTCAATATCTAATATAAATTTTAAATTGAGTGAGCCAATTTTCTTTTCTGCCTGATTTTGTAGTGACATTTGGAGGGTGGGTGCCAGTGTCCTTATGAAGATATTCAATAACCACAATGCCTTTTGCATCCCAAAAAACGGTCTGCCACCTTCACTGCAGATGAAATGATCTTCACCCACTTTGTGACAGGTGAGGACGGGCGAGGAGGGGTGTGGGTTGATTAAGATCCGTAACGGATACATTACTTCTAAATGTTTTAATTTCGTTTATCTTTTTAAACAAAAACAAAAAAAATCCCAGAAAGATATTTATTGAGTTATGGGTTACAACTATTATGTCGACATTTTTGTGCAGTCTATAGAAAATGATAAAAACATATTGGGAAAAGAATAGTATAGTAAACAGGTAAACATCAGAAAATTTCAACTTTATCTTCAATAAGATCTAGAAGATATTTCATGAAATTTTATCAACACTGACAATGATAAACTACGGGTTTAATATTACGATATTTTGTACAAGAAAAGGACAATATTGGTAAAAATATTGTGGCTATAACGACGCTTGTTTCGTGTTCAGCTGTGGTCGCCATATAATTTTCATGTGAATAATTAACACAAGGAATGAAACATTTATTATCAACAATAGAAACACTAATAATAATTATTAATATTATCATATCAAGCCAAATTATGTTGTGTTCAGTAAGAAAAAACTTACTTTAATTATAAAGAGGAGATATCTGCTACGGTATACGCATAAAAAAAAGAAAGAAACACATAATTGGATAACCTTAGACATGTATTTTTTTTTCCGTAATTGAATGGAGGTAATTCGACGTCCGACAAAAATGAACTTTTTATGTTTTTTTACAAACAAAGAGTTGAAATCAGACACCAAAGCAGTCATTTTCTCATTATGAATGGCGTCCAGAAAGAAAGAAAAAAGTGACAAATTGGTTTTGGTATGAAATTAAGCTACTACGTCGATAGCCTACACACACACACACACACACACACACATATATAATAAATACAATTTTTTTCTGTTTTTCTCACCGGTAGCAGGATTTGGAGTTTCATGCGCAACTCAATCTTCAGTTGTTGAGTAAGACCTGTGAGGAATATATATATATATATATATATATATATATATATATATATATATATATATATATATAAATAATTGTGTATTTAGGCAGCAATCCTTCATTTATGCATGTTTTATTAAAAACAACTGACAAGGTACTGCGATTAATCTTTTTATTTTTCTTGAGGACGTACAAGTCTTTTCTTTTCAGGACACAATGCCTCTTAAGGAGGAACTGCGTCCCTGATCAAGCCAAACTTATAAATAATTACATCGGTCACACTTCTACATGCCTTTCCAAACGACTTACTTTACACCTCCCCGACCATAGCTCCATTAGGACTTATTTAAAGATACACGCAAACATATATATATATATGTGTGTGTGTGTGTGTGTGTGTGTGCGTGCGTGTGCGTATAAGATGACAAATGGAAAAAAAAACTTAGTTTTTTGCCGACGTGTTTCGTCTTCCGACTTTTTCAAGGCAAAAATGAAATCGAAATGTTTTTGTTGTTATAGTTACATTACAAAATCCAAATTTAAAAAAAAGAGAAACACTTCTGCGTAAGTATCCACCCGGTTAACGTAAATTTCCTTTATACTAAGATTTTTTTTTTCTCTCCATGTCGACAGTATAGCTAAATTGATCTGTGAATTTACCTATATATATATATATATAATTACATCGGTCATACAAGTACATGCTTATCAAAAAAAATTACTTTATCTTGCGTCATAGCTCCATAAGGTCCTATTTAAATACACATGGAAACCCACTAATCTCTGTCCGCAAGATACGCATGAAAATACGAAAATAATAGACTCAACTACATTAAAAAAATAAAAATGTAAAATTACTAAAAATAATGGAAGCGTTAATAATAATAAAAAAGAACTCAATTCTCAATAATATCAATTATGAACACAGGCACAACATACTGACCATGTTCGCAAATTCTGAATATAATCAGTTAAAAATAAATAAATAAAAAAACAAAAAAACAAAAACAAAATCGGATAATAGCTCGGATCCACATATTATTTGAGCATTTATGCCTGTGTCCAGAAAAGGATGCAAGTTTAATAAAAAGCCTAATCGCAGGGCCTTGTCAGTCGAATTCAATGGAACTTGTATAAAATAATGATTGCCGCGTCACAATATATATATATATATATATATATATATATATATATATATATATATATATATATATATATATATATATATATATATATATATATATATATATATATATATATATATATATATATATATATATATATATATATATATATAAAAAAATAAATAAATAAATAAATAAATAAATAAATAAGGTTGTTGCAAAAATAATGACAGTTTTTGACGTTAATATATATAATGTCATCCACAGACAGACTGTTTCGCTGTATCAGAGCTCATCAGTGCGGCTAGACATCCGGTTGCCTCTAGCTAGGATCGAAACCCGACTGAATTGGTATCAGGCGGATATTCTACCACTAAGCTGTCGGCGTACGGTTGGGATGCAGGTGGATTTATGGCGTATTTATTTTAGGAAACACGCCCAGTGACCGACAGTGACTCAATTCGGCTTGCGAAGAGTCTCGCTATATGTATGTATTTGTGCATTTCGGCAGCAATCCTTATTTATACAATCAGATATCCCTCTTTTTTAGTGACTGCTGCGCAAAAACACAATTATATATATAAATTTGCATATATATATATATATATATATATATATATATATATATATATATTGTCACGTAGCCCCGATTTCATTAACCACATAGGCGTTAGGCTAAAAAGCGCCCCAAAGGAAAATCTTAAATTCTAGTCGAAAATTAGTTAGATATAAAAGAAAAATAAATAAATAAATAAAAATAGAAATTTAATCCAATGCTTTCGACTTGCGAGCGAATATGTTCCATGATCAGCCATATCCTCCTCTTCTCTTCACAAATTCTTTCCCTCTTTATCTACTCTTCCCCACACTAGCCAAGGGCCCGTGAACTTTCAAATGACCCGACGCGAGAATGACCGGGTTCCAAAATTTCGCGATTATTAGGTACCATAAGTGAATTCCAGGCACCATCAGGGTCTCCTGTTGCGATTCACGTGATCAAAACATACTAAGCGGGGACTGAACTTTTGGCCATCACACAAACACTGCGTGATTTGCGCCCCATCCTCCTGCGTACCCAGTCAAGGACGAAGGGAACCCACGTGACTGTATTTGGGGACAGCAAAAATCTAAAAAAGGATTTCAGTTTTCCCTCTGACCAGCGGCAGTTTCCCTCTCACCAGCAGCAGTTGAACGTCGCTGGGCAAAATCGCCAGACTGCCCACTGTGATGAAGAAGACAGCAAAGTGTGCCGACTAGGGGTGATAGGACTAATATGAAACTGAATCAACCCAACGAAACGCCTGTACGAGATGCTGTGGACCATCGAACGATTGTGAAGGAAAAGAAATCCAGGAAAAGTACCGGCCGGCCAAAATGCTGTTTTAGCATCAGAACTCTCGCTTCAGCGAATCAGAACTTTGTGTGAAAATATCAACTCGACTGAAAGATAAGTTGATTTGATCTGTTTTTATATATATATGTATATATATATATATATATATATGTGTGTGTATTCGCTCACACCCTCTGTTCTTTAATGAACCCTTCCCCTTTGTTAAATGAATGTTCTTTTTTTTTTCATTTCTTTATTTGTTTATATATATTTGCAAATAAATGTTATATTTTGAAATCCATCGTCTTGTGTCTGTTCTTCGTTGATTCCCTTGTGTCGCTTCCATTTCTGAGTGAAGACCGAGAAAAGATCCTACGTTTTCCTTTTTTTTTAAAACCCGTGGTTCATCTATATGCTACAAGTTCGTAACAATATATATATATATATTACAAAATCTCCTATGGAAGGTAGAGACGGAGAGTGAGAAAAAAGGACTAAGAATTAACTACAAGAAAACAGTTAGGATAGCCATCAGTAAAAGGATGAACCCGAAATGCGATTTGCAGGTCGGGAACATTAGAATCAAGCAGACGCGGAAGTTTAAATATTTGAGAAGCGTTTTGACAGAGGACGGTAAGTGCGACACTGAGATCCGTAGACGTAGGCCAAGGACGCATTCCAAAAGCTGGGTAGAGTATTGCGAGACAGGAGGATTTCTTTGGTAACAAAGAAAAGAATACTGAGCTGTTACGTGACATCTGTCCTTCTTTGCGGCAGGGAATGTTGGACGATTTCCTATTTCCTCAAAGATGAAGAGACTCGAGGCGACGGAGATGTGGTTCGACAGAAGGATGCTAAGAATATCATGGACCGAGCGTGTGAGCAACGATGAGGTCTTAGAGAGGATACAAACAAGGCTTATTCTTAACATCAGGAAGAGGCAGCTGAAGTTTCTGGGACACATAATGGAGAATCTAATACTCGCGTGTCGAATAGAGGGAAAGAGAGACAAGGGAAAGCATCGCGTGACATACCTGGCGAACTTAAGCAAGTGGATGACAGAACGTGGTCTGGGGGAGATAGCAGAGGGAAGTGACTTGTTGAGAGCTGTAAGGGATAAAGGGTGGTGGAGAGCCATGATAGCCTACGTCCTGAAAGGACATGGCACGTAAAAAGAAAAAAATCAGTGATAACTTCAGCCTTATTGAGTTTCATTATTATGTCTGATAGGTGTATATCATGGCGATATGATAATAGAAAGGCATCTATATATCATAGGTACGTAAAGCTCTATGGTGTGCCGAAGTGGAGCGTATTCTTAAAATTCTAGAAAAAGACAAGCAAGAATATCAGTGATAGGTGACCCCATAGGTAAGCCGAAGAAGCAGTGGTTAGTGATTGCACAGTTGTATAATTTTGTTGACGGGTAGAGGAAACTTTTCGTCGAATTTTTGAGGTGGTTTCTCAATATGTTGGTGCATTTTGTGATATATATATATATATATATATATATATATATATATATATATATATATATGTCCAAGTATAGGATTAGTATATACGGAATAAATTCCTATAACCAACAAATACTATTGTTAAAAGAGTGTTCAATACAGAGTAGAGCAAATATAATTATTTATTCGTAAATTATACCATAAATATGTTATAAAATCACTACAAAAATAGCCATTTTTTTTCAACACATCTGGTGCCTTATCAAGTGATGGTGTTGAATGTAATATAAAAACTTTTAAAAGGTTAAATCGACCAACTATCCCTCGATAGGGGAAACGTTTCGAGGGGTGTTTGGTCGATTTGAACGTTTTAAAAGTCTTTATATTACATTCAAGACCATCACTTGGTAAGACGCCAGAAGAGTTGAAACAAAATGGCTATTCTTGTAGTGATTTTATAACATATTTATGTTATACTCTTCGAAGCAATTATAAATCATTATATATATATATATATATATATATATATATATATATATATTAAGTGGAAGTTTTTTTCTGCAAGAAACTGTTTTGAAAAGTACTTTTTGTATACTAAAAAAAAAATAAATAAATAAGCAAAAAAAAAGCAGAAACAGTAGTTGCTAAATTATAAGACTAGTAAGTAAATGCCAAATAAATCTTTATTTTTAGTAACTTGTAACACATTCCTAACGATGAATAATCTGAAAAAAAGTGCTTTCTGACAAGGTCTATGCCAATCTACACAAGTGACTACACCATGTAAACTTATCTATTACTATAGAAAATTATCTTTTTGATTTTAAGTATACTTTTCATTGTTGTACCTGTCTTCTATTAAAACTTACTCTTTGCTCCTATGTTCTGTCCATGATATTCATACAAAATGGCGGCTGATCTAAAAAATGACCTACAACCTGTTTTCAATTGGGGTAAAAACAGGCTGGTTAATTTTAACGCGTGTCTTTTAATCGTCTAAGAGAAAGCTTTTTGTCTTCAGTCAGTATGGCTGATGCTAACCCCCAGGAGAGTGACTCATTGCGCCTTCTATGGTTAACGTTTCTCACTGAAATGAAAAGTAAAGGTCAATCAGTTGTGAGCTCTGCTCATAGGAAAGTTGGTTCAGTGTGTCGTGCCCGACAATGTTTTTTTTTTTACCAAAATCTGTCGTACACATTTATAAGTCAATCATTGAATATTACTGTCACATCTGATCTGGTGCTTCTGCTATGATTCTTGATAAACACAAAGAAGAGTCTGCAATGTTATAGGCCCTGACCTGGCATCTCGGCTTCAGTCACTTCCCACCGGCGTAACATTTCCTATACATTTGGTATAAGTATTTTCGTGGTAATTGTTCTGATCATCTTTTCTCCTTGAAATCTTGACTTCAAGAATTTAAGCGCAGTACTAGGTTGGCAGCTAGGTCTCATCATTTTACAGCGAAAGTGGCCAGATGTAACCATAAGTTCTATGCTAACATATTTTTCTCTCGCACTTGCGGAGATCTCTTCATTGCATTAAAATTTTTGAAGATCAAAGTGACAGGGAAGGAAAAAAATTAATGTAATGTTTTATCGTTATCTTATGTCTTCTTAATTTCTTTTTTTTTATTATTCTCTCTCCTTAATAGTATTTTTCTGAGTCTTAGTGGCTTTATTGCCTTACTTAGGGTAAAATAATTAAAATATTAATTGCATATGAAAATATTCTACTTGGTAACTACTTTTTTTATTCATTCTTCGAGTCTCGTCGGGTGTAATCCGTTGTACTTAACACCGTAAAAATATACCTGTAGCAGTATGTGAACCTTCTACTTATAAAAGACACGGGTGACCTTGTGGCGGACGTGTTAACGACTATTGTTTACTATTAAGTGGAGACAGAAGAATGGAAAGATAAAACAGGTCACGGGTGTAAGAATTAGGAGAGACAGAGTCAAAATGAAACTATTCAAGTTTTGTGTCACAAAATAACAATAAATTTATACAGGAATCTTAAACAAGGTTACAGAGTGTGGGAAATTGTTTTGAATCGTTAGAAGCTTTTAAAATGTTTGTAGAGGAAAATAAGTGTTACTGATAATCCTTAAAACAAGTTCCTTTTATAGAGTGTGCCTTAATGAGGTACATTTCTGTGAATGAATGCTAATATGAAAAAAATGTCTTGTAATACAGATCGCTGTCATGTTGAGAGTGACTATAAGGAAAGCGAGAAGAAAGGGCTAGGTGTAAACTACAATTAAACAGAATTCATGGTTATAACCAAAAGGAGCCCAAAATGCAAAATACAAATCAGGGATACTAAACTCAAACAAGTATAAAAAAAATTAATATCTGGGAAGTGTTCGAACTGAGGACGGAAAATACGACATTGAAATCCGCAGGCAAGGCGCATTTGGATAGCCAAAGATGCTTCCCAAAAGCTAAGCAGAGTATTAAGAAACAGAAAAAATCGTTAGAAAGAAAGAAAAGAGATATTTGTTCTTCTATATGGCAGTGATTGCAGCACAATCTCCTCAAAGATGAAGACTAGACTTGAAGCAACAGAAATGTAGTTCTACAGAAAGGTACTGAGGATAACAACGACGAGGTTTTAGAGAAAACAGAAACAAAAAGGAAACGTAACATTAGCAGAGGTAGTTGAAATTTCTGGGGCACCTATTGAGGAAGGAAGGTTTGGAAAATCTGATACTCACAGGACAGTTTGAGGAAAAGAGGGACAGGTGAAAGTAGCGGGTAACATACTTGATGGATTTGAGGAAATGGACGGTAGAATAGGATTTGGGAAAAATATAAAAGCGACAAAATTTATTGACAGCTACAAGGGACAGGAAAATGTGGAGGGCCATGATCACCTACATCCTGAAGGGACACGGTACATAAAAGAAAATCTCGAAAAAGGTATTTCTTATGATTGGGCTCAACTTGTTGAAGGGAAGAAGCTTATAATTATGGAGCCTTGTGGTCTTTTCACGTTGCGTAGAGTAACTAAAGAAAATTCTTTTGTCGTCTCTAGTTGCCTCAACTAGGTTAGTTTTTTTTTGGTTTGTTTTGTTTTACGGCACATCAACCTCAACATTATTTTTTTTCTGGTAATATTTTTGTTTTGTCAAATATCTATTTCTGAAAAATGTTTTTCTTCATAAATGTATAGCTGTTAATATTATTTTTCCAATAACATAGCTGGTGATATTATTTTTTTTCAAAAAAGTGTTGCTGGGCATTTTTTTTTTTATTTCAAAAACGTATTGCTGGTAATAGTTTTTATTTTTATATCAAAAACGTATTGCTGGTAATAGTTTTTTTATTTCAAAAACGTATTGCTGGTAATAGTTTTTTTTTATTTCAATAACGTGTTGCTGGTAATAGTTTTTTTTATTTCAAAAACGTTTGCTGGTAATAGTTTTTTTTATTTCAAAAACGTATTGCTGGTAATAGTTTTTTTTTTATTTCAAAAACGTATTGCTGGTAATAGTTTTTTTTTATTTCAAAAACGTATTGCTGGTAATAGTTTTTTTTTATTTCAAAAACGTATTGCTGGTAATAGTTTTTTTTATTTCAAAAACGTATTGCTGGTAATTTTTTTTTATTTCAAAAACGTATTGCTGGTAATAGTTTTTTTTATTTCAAAAACTTATTGCTGGTAATAGTTTTTTTTCTTTTTTTCAAAAACGTATTGCTGGTAATAGTTTTTTTATTTCAAAAACGTATTGCTGGTAATAGTTTTTTTTCTTTCAAAAACTTATTGCTGGTAATAGTTTTTTTTATTTCAAAAACGTATTGCTGGTAATAGTTTTTTTTATTTCAAAAACCTATTGCTGGCAATAGATTTTTTTGAAAAACCTATTGCTGGTAATAGTTTTTTTTCTTTTTTTCAAAAACGTATTGCTGGTAATAGATTTTTTTTTTTCGAAAACGTATTGCTGGTAATAGTGTTTTTTTTTATTTCAAAAACGTATTGCTGCTAATAGCTTCTTTTTTTATTTCAAAAACGTATTGCTGGTAATAGTTTTTATTTTTATATCAAAAACATATTGCTGGTAATAGTTTTTATTTTTATATCAAAAACATATTGCTGGTAATAGTTTTTATTTTTATATCAAAATCGTATTGCTGGTACATTTTTTTTCTTTCAAAAACTTATTGCTGCTAATAGTTTTTTTCTTTCAAAAACTTATTGCTGCTAATAGTTTTTTTATTTCAAAAACGTATTGCTGGTAATAGTTTTTTTATTTCAAAAACGTATTGCCGGTAATATTTTTTTTTTTTATTTCAAAAACGTATTGCCGGTAATATTTTTTTTTTTTATTTCAAAAACGTATTGCTGGTAATAGTTTTTTTTATTTCAATAACGTGTTGCTGGTAATATTTTTATTTATTTTAAAAAACTTATTGCTGGTAATAGTTATTTTTTATTTCAAAAACGTATTGCTGGTAATAGTTTTTTTTTTATTTCAAAAACGTATTGCTGGTAATAGTTTTTTTTATTTCAAAAACGTATTGCTGGTAATTTTTTTTTATTTCAAGAACGTATTGCTGGTAATAGTTTTTATTTTTATATCAAAAACGTATTGCTGGTAATAGTTTTTTTATTTCAAAAACGTATTGCTGGTAATAGTTTTTTTTCTTTCAAAAACTTATTGCTGGTAATAGTTTTTTTTATTTCAAAAACGTATTGCTGGTAATAGTTTTTTTTTATTTCAAAAACCCATTGCTGGCAATAGTTTTTTTTGAAATTTCAAAAACGTATTGCTGGTAATAGTTTTTTTTATTTCAAAAACGTATTGCTGGTAATAGTTTTTTTTTATTTCAAAAACCTATTGCTGGCAATAGTTTTTTTTTCAAAAACGTATTGCTGGTAATAGTTTTTTTTCTTTTTTTCAAAAAGGTATTGCTGGTAATAGTTTTTTTTTATTTCAAAAACGTATTGCTGGTAATAGTTTTTTATTTAAAAAACGTATTGCTGGTAATAGTTTTTTTTAAAAAACGTATTACTGGTAATAGTTTTTTTTATTTCAAAAACGTATTGCTGGCAATAATTTTTTTTTCAAAAACCTATTACTGGTAATAGTGTTTTTTTTATTTCAAAACCGTATTGCCGGTAACAGTTTTTTTTATTTCAAAAAACGTATTGTTGTAATTAGTTTTTTTTTTTTTATTTCAAAAACGTATTGCTGGTAATAGTTTTTTTTTAATATCAAAACGTATTGCTGGTAATAGTTTTTTTTTTATTTCAAAAAGGTATTGCCGGTAATAATTTTTTTTTTATTTTAAAAAGTATTGCTGGTAATAGTTTTTTTTTTTCAAAAACGTATTGCTGGTAATAGTTTTTTTTATTTCAAAACCGTATTGCTGGTAATAGTTTTTTTTTTTCAAAAACGCATTGCTGGTAATAGTTTTTATTTACAAAAACGTATTGCTGGTAATTGTTTTTTTTATTTCAAAAACGTATTGCTGGTAATACTTTTTTATTTCAAAACCGGATTGCTGGTAATAGTTTTTTTTCTTTTAAAAAGGTATTGCCGGTAATAATTTTTTTTTATTTAAAAAACGTATCGCTGGTAATAGCTTTCTTTTTTCAAAAACGTATTGCTGGTAATAGTTTGTTTTTTTTCAAAAATGTATTGCTGGTAATAGTTTTATTTTGAAAAACGTAGTGCTTGTAATAGTTTTTTTTTTGAAAACCGTATTGCTGGTAATAGATTTTTCTCTTTCAAAAACGCATTGCTGGTAATAGTTTTTTTTATTTCACAAAGGTATTGCCGGTAATAATTTTTATTTTATTTAAAAAACGTATTGCTGGTAATAGTTTTCTTTTTTCAAAGACGTCTTACTGGTAACAGTTTTTTTTATTTCAAAAACGTTTTGCTGGTAATTTTTTTTTCTTACAAAATCGTATTGCTGGTCATAGTTTTTTTTATTTCAAAACCGTATAGCTGGTAATAGATTTTTTTTCTTTCAAAAACTTATTGCTGGTAACAGTTTTTTTATTTCAAAAAGGTATTGCCGGTAATTTTTTTTGTTATTTAAATAACGTATTGCTGGTAACAGTTTTTTTTATTTCAAAAACGTATTGCTGGTAATAGATTTTTTTTTGAAAAACCTATTGCTGGTAATAGTGTTCTATGTCAAAACCGTATTGCTGGTAATAGTGTTTTTTTATTTCAAAACTGTATTGCCGGTATAGTTTTTTAATTTCAAAAAACGTATTGCTGGTAATAGTTTTTTTTTTTTTATTTCAAAACCGTATTGCTGGTAATAGTTTTTTTTTCAAAAACGTATTGCTGGTAATTTTTTTTTCTTTCAAAATCGTATTACTGGTAGTAGTTTTTTTTTTTTATATCAAAAACGTATTGATGGTAATAGTTTTTTTTCAAAAACATATTGCTGGGAATTTTTTTTTGCGTTTTTTACAAAAACGTATCGTTTGTAATAGTTTTTTATTTTTATTTATTTATTTTTTTCAAAAACATATTGCTGGTAATAGTTTTTTTTCAAAAACGTATTGCTCTAATAGTTTTTTTTTTCAAACACGTATTGCTTGTAATAGTTTTTTTTAAAAAACGTATTGTTGATAATTTTTTTTTTTTTTTTTCAAAAACCTATTGCTGGTAATATTTTTTTTTCAAAATCGGATTGCTGGTAATAGTGTTTTTTTTTGTTTTGTTTTTTCACAAACGTATTGCTGGTAATATTTTTTTCTTCAAACATTTATTTCTGGTAATAATTTTTTACAATGTATTTCTGGTATTAAAACCTATTTTTACATTTTTATAATGCTTTTTACTCCAGTTTCGTGGTTAGCTATTTGCCTATAGCTGTGACCCTAACAGGTGGGCTTGGGAACACCAGCACTTATGAGGTGGTTTCATCCTCAAAGCCTCTTGATCAGAGGCTTTGCTGTTGGACGTAGTTTATCGTCTTTCTCTGGACGCGGATGGAGTTTATCGTCTTACCCTGGACGGCCTCAACTAGGCTCACAAAGACAAATTTTGGTTGAAGAAAACTATTGTTTTGATTGGCCTATATTATAATTGAATTTTCTTAAATTTCTAAATTTTGTGTGATGCAAGCCTTTTCTAGGCGTCATGGGTTAATCATTTTTTAAAACTTGAAACGTAAAATTTGCAGGTAAGTCGAGATTTCCAACCTCCCCAGTTTGTTTTGGTCCGCCATTTTCATCACGACTCGGTCAGCTCTTGAATTATCTACTGCACATATTTTTTTTTATCCTTTCTCTCTCTCTTAGCGAGAGAGCTTCTTGATTTTGTTGGAAGACGGAATACAGCGGTCGGTCACTCTTATTTTTGTGGCGTTTATGTCATTCGAAGACAATACTGTTTCGCCGTATCACGGCTCTTCAATGCGACTAGACATCCGAATGCCTCAAGTCAGGATCGAAACCCAACCGATTTGGTTTCAGAGTTCCTACCACTGAGCCATCTTCATTCGGTAGAGAGAAAACGCTAATTCTAACATATTGTTTTTGCGAATGTAAACAAACTCCAATCAGCCGGAGTGCTCCAATTCATTTTACTAAAGAACTTTGCATTAACGGAGCTGGCTGTTGTTTATAGAATTAGCTTATCTCTGAACAGTGCTCAAATGAAAATATATTTTCAAGAGCTGATATATATATATCATAATATAATAATTGTATAGGTGATATATATATATAATTTATCTACGGAAAAGAAAAAATTATATGAGAAATTATATAAAAAACTTAAACAAAGTACCTTGTACTCTGTGTCCAGAAAAGAAAACCCTTGTATACGGACACAAGAAAAATTAAATAAAAAAAGCTTAATCGCAGTATCTTGTTTTTAATGAAACATGTATAAATGAGGGATTGCTGCCTAAATACACTATATATATATATATATATATATATATATATATATATATATATATAGACAGCAATCTTTTTTCATACAAGATTCATAACGCTTACAATATGACAGACAAGGTACTTTGTTTAAGTTTTTTATATAATTTCTCATATAATTTTTTTCTTTTCCGTAGATATATATATATATATATATTATACAATTGTACATTGTGGGATTTTTATCTCATGGCGTGTTTTTTTTTAGTAGGTGCCCAATGTGTGTGAGGTATTTTGGTGTATGAAGGAGCGAATGGTGACGGATAAATTCTTATGGTGAGTGAGTATATTGTAACGAATGAATGGGCCAGGAATCTGATTAGCTAGGTATAAGATAGCTAATGATGACCAGTCTCCCCCTTTTTTCGGTATTTTGCCACAATTACTTTATCAGTAATAAATCTTAGACAGATTAGTCTCCTCTCTATATTATGAAAAATTCTGTCACATGTTATTTTCTGAATTAAATATATTCCTTTTTCTCAATGAATGCGCTTGACGAAGGCTGAAGAATAGATCAGTTGAAACGTACCCAGTATACAAAAAAGAAGAGATTTTGTGCCTAAATAATGCTGGATAAATATCTAACACGTTCATAATAGATGTGTGTCCTTTTATGTTTGTCTCTGTGTGTGTTTAATCAAGTAACTTGAAGGAAGGCGATAGTACCTCTAAGACGCAAGGTGGTTACTGGAAAGGAAAAGGAGAAAACTTTAGAAGAAACCGGAAACCCAACCCTAATCATGAAGCAAGTGATAAACGTCTACTCCTTTTCAAAAGAAAACCGGACGATAGGCGAATCTATCTACTCCCGTTGAGTGTAAAAACAGAGACATGAACTTACTGCTACGCAAATATTAATCTGTTCTGAATTTTAAGAAAGATCCATAAATTAAACTCGTAAAAAAGATTTTGACAAAAAGAAGGTTATTTTATTCCATTAATCCATACACCTTCTAGAAAGTAAGGACCTACATAGATCAAATTGTCTTTAAATAAAGTGCCGGCAGAAGAATTGTCGTTGAACTTTTAAAAGGTAAGCTTAAATTATTAATGCACAACTTATATTCAGCTCTTCTTCTGTAGTTTATTGTTGCCTAATGCATTTATTCTTCCCTACCTATTGTGATGAAGGCTGAATCAAGATCCCTCTGTAGGAGCTAGCTTAAATGCCGGCCGATAGGAATGACAACTCGAGTCGCTACTCAAGATTTACGCTCTCTCGATCTTCAGGTGTTTTTATTAGCATGAAGAATTTCTGAATGACGAGCTATCCTTAGTTGGGTGTTGATGCTGTAAAGCCTTTCTTGTTGTCTAGATAGTCTAGGCGTTGTGTATTTTAATTTACTGCATAGGTAGATATTTATCATTTGGTCTTTTTTTCTTTCATTGTTCGAGATTTATTTTTGTCTAAGGTATTAGGTCTTTTGTCAAATTGTCTGTTACACCAGTTTTAGTATATATATATATATATGAAGAAAAAACAGACCACTTTAAGGTTCCATTAGTTATAATTTATTTCACCAGGGATTTTATTTTTCTTTGG
Source organism: Acanthosepion lycidas (assembly GCA_963932145.1). Lineage (NCBI taxonomy): Eukaryota > Metazoa > Mollusca > Cephalopoda > Sepiida > Sepiidae > Acanthosepion > Acanthosepion lycidas. The sequence goes on from OZ010605.1 coordinate 1,175,911, forward strand.
ATTTTTAGATTTAACTTACAAAGTTGAAAAAATGAACATATATATATATATATATATATAAAAGATTACTTAAATTTTAAATATCAATTTTTTTGCTGTTTTACCCGACTTCGAAGTTTCTTGGTAAATTTACGTTCTTCATTCTTTTAAATGATATTTCCAATTTTTAAATTTGTTCTGCATCATTTTCAATCCGTTTTTACTCCGTTTTTTACACGTGTGTATTCATCAATTTAACGTTCTTTGACACACGCACTTTCATGAATTTTTGCTTTTGTTTACGTCTTCATTTTTGTTGAGCTGTAGATTTTTCTTCTACTTGTAATTTTTTTCTTCGAAATTAAATTAAATTTTTCTATGGTTTATATAGAATTTGTTATGTTACATTATTTATTAAATTGTAATATTTGTTAGTTTGTATTATTAATTAAATTATAATATTTTATATTGTATTTTTATTATTGATTAATATTTTATTTGATTTATTATGTTATATTATTATTAAAGTAACAAAATAAATATTTGTTAATATGTCGGCATCGACCCATTATCTCATTCTTTAATAATTTAATTTGATTTTTAAAAGTTAATGCTGATAATTATATATATATATAATATATATATATATATATATATATGAGAAATGGAAACGTTTCATGAGAATAGATTTGATTGAAACGTTTCCATTTGTAAAATCTAAAAACTCTGTCGGGATTTCTATAGCCTAATTTGAAAACATGTTGTCGACACGGAAAACGTATGGATAGAACAAAAGACAAATCTTTTACTTTCAACTCATTCTGAAGGATTGTATGAGGATTTGCCTTGGATTCATTTCAGAAAAGGCCAAATAAATTTCTTGATTTCAAATCATACTGCTGATGAGAAGAGGATTTGCCTTTAATTACGATAAAAAAAAAAGCTGGGAAAACGCATTAACAATTTTAGACTTGAACTGAGACTTGCAAAGAAAAGATACCAGAATAAATATTAACGATTTTTTTCTTTAATCCCATGAGCTTAGGGAAAAGTACTAAGATTCATTATTTACACAAGTAGACATAAACACAATTTATTCTTTTGTTTTTGGAACTGATAAAGTTTTAAATGGCGAAATACATTATCAAATGTATTAGGTTGGTGCAAAAATAATATCGTTTTTTGACGTTAAAAAATACGTCAAAAACGATATTATTTTTGCACCAACCTAATATTTTCAATCAAATCTATTTCATGAAACGTTTCCATTTGTCAAAATTTAAAATATCTGTCGGGATTTCTATAACCTAATTTAAAAACACATATTGTCCACACGGAAAACGTATGGATAGAACAAAAGATAAATCTTTTACTTTCGACTCATTCTGAAGGATTGTATGAGGATTTGCCTTGGATTCATTTCAGAAAAGGCTAAATAAATTTCTTATTTTCAAGCCGTTCTGATAATGAGAAGACGATTTGCCTTTAATTCGATAAAAAAGAGCTGGGAAAACGCATTAACAATTTTAGACTTGAACTGAGAATTGTAAAAGAAATGCATGAAATTTCATATGGTAGCAAAAAGCAAACAATTTAAAAGTTCAAATACTGTAGATCCAGGGAGCAGAAAGAAAGGTTACAACCATGAATCGTAGGTCCAATGTTAAAAATCCCAGTAAATGGCTATAAATCCACCGCACCGTTCAACAGTCACATCCAAAACAACCAAACCCCCAAAACTGCCCGATCCCGAAGGCCTCGATCACCGTTAATCCGAATGTCAACCTCTTTTGTTTACGGAATCGTTTTTTTCATTGGTCGACGGTTGTATAAACAAGAATCAATACACGCTTTCTTCCTTTTCCGACGGAGTATACACGCGACACGCTGTCGCTTGGTTTGACAAGGTAATTCGTCAGTTTCTTTGCTACGCCCTCAACCCTGATATCATGATCCCAAATCAGACAGCATGGAGCCGTTCTCTTTACCCTGTTGCTACGTCGTAATTGGACCATCTCCATTACGATGCTGGAGAGTCGTCTCCTGATGTGTCAGCAGGCGTATCCGGAGTTCCAGATTCAAAGAGCTCAATTACCCGATCACTTTCAGACGATAAATCATCGTCGAACTCGTACGTCGATGTACCAGTGTCTATGAAAAGGCGAAGATCTTTTACAAGTCGAGTCATCCAGTGTACTATTATTGTTTGTGGACTTACAATGTCCGTCACGTGGCCCACTTGATACCTGGAGATACACCAGCCGTGGGGAGCTTTCACCAACACTCTGTTTCCCAAATCTGTACATAAAGTGATTCTTACAACCATCAGATGGTAATGTTGTACTAATTCCCTTCACTTTGGTAACGGTGAATCATATTGGCGGGGCGCCAGTCATGGACGATGTGTCATTCTTCGGCATGATATTCTGCTAGTACACAGCCTACGTCATCAAAGACTGCTTTCTTGCTTCAATTCTTTTTATGCTCCGAGGAAATTTTTCCACTGTGACGTTCCCAGAAGGAACATATGCGCAACGGAAACGAAAAAAAACTTAAAAAAAAACCGTCAAAGGATTTACTGCGAAATGCAGTGTCACTGTCAGTTAGGATTTATGATGGTGAGCCTCGTTCAAAAAAAAAAAAATAGTTTCCAACTGTCGAATGACACTTCTTGAGTTTTGTTGAATTAGACGTCGCATATCACTAATCAAATTGGGCCGCAGTCAATCAAAGTAACGTAGTGTTGTCCATCGTAATGGGTGATATCCATTCCCATGTGGGTCCAGATTCCGGTCACACTTAAGTTGCATCGTGGCCAACGACTTGAGGCTGGGTCAGTCGACTGGCATTCTTTACATTTTCTGATCACTGCACTGACGTCCGCCTTGGATGTCGTAAGGTGAACTCGTCTCACAAAATACAGCGTCCACCTAACGCCAGAATGTCGACTCTAGCAATGTGTTATAGTGGAACACACCTATTCTATAGTTAATAGACTCTCCCACCTATAATATGTAGGAGTAGTAGGAGTCGCTCAGGGAGTTGGTCAGTCAGTCGACTGGCTGATCGGTTGAACTCTCTCCCTTCGGGCGGAGAGGAACCCGAACGAGGCTACGCCGAAGGGTGGAGTCTCTTTCGGGGAGGTAAACCGACCCTGAACCCGTTTATACGGGTTCAATGGGCATATTTTTGGCTGAGCCCAAGGGCTCGGAGATCCCACGTTAAAAAGGCCTTGTGCCACATGACGCCCTCGTGGGGGGTGACTGGATATCGTTGGTCAGTCAGTCGATGTCGGACGACCGTTAGTCGGATATTAAAGTATCAGCCACCACAACTAGATTACTGCGTCATTACCTATTATATCAAGTTCCTAACGTTTTGTACGTCGAACCTATTTTAGGACCGACTTAGTGAAATACAAGCCTCCATTGTGAAACTACTCTACAACACTATGTATGACATCTGGTCCGGGGAGGTATCGTTCTCGATGGAAGTGCATATAGGTCGTGATGGTTCGATCTCCTTCTTGATCACATCATACCATTGTTGCGTTATTCTTCTGACTTGACGTCACTAAAGATATGGTGATCAATAACTTATACTCTTGGACCAGCTTTTCAAGAGTACTCAAAATCTCCGCCTCAGCATCTCATTTGCTGCCAATTATCCGATCACTTTCAGACGATAAATCATCGTCGGAGTCGAACGTCGATGTACCAGTGTCTAAGGCGAAGATCTTTTACAAGCCGATTCATCCGGTCGCTTGGATTGACGAGCTAATTCGCCATTTTCTTCGCTACAAGAAAAGATACGGAATATATATTAACGACTTTTTTTAATAGTCACTAATCTTCGTTCTTCTTTCATCACGAGAAACGCCAGCATAGGAAATGTATTAAGAAAAAAAAATAATAAACAAGCCAGCATTCAATAATGTTAATTACAAGCATGGTCACAAAGTTCTGACTGTGTTCAGAAATTAAAACATCCCTAGATGCATGCACACAACCCATACAAAAAAGCTTAAAAAATAAAAATAAATCATCCTTGATAATAACTAAAAGTATATCCGAAAGCGCTCGGAATTACAGAACATTTGGACAGTTTCTACACTCTATGTGTCCAGAAAAGAAAACTCTTGTATACAGACACAAGAAAAATTAAATAAAAAAACTTTAATCACATTATCTCGTTTGTCGTATTTAATGAAACATGTATAAATGAGGGATTGCTGCCTAAATACACAATATATATATATATATATATATATATATATATATATATATATATATATATATATATATATTTAGGCAGTAATCTTTTTTCATGTAAGATTCAGAACGCTTACAATATGACAGACAAGGTAATTTGTTTAAGTTTTTTTTATATAATTTCTCATATAATTTTTTTCTTTTCCGTAGATAAATTATATATATATATATATATATATATATATATATATATATATATATATATATATATATATAAACTGTACAAATGCTTTCGGCTATACCTTTACCCATTATGAAGGAAGATAATTTAAATCAGAATTAAATAGAATAAATGTTACTTACGAATTTAAATGTCCATTAAGGAATTTTGTTCCTGATCAATCAAAATTCGTAAAATATTATTTAGGGCACACCACAACATGTTTAACAAGAAGACTCACACTACATCTTTCTAACCATAGCTTAATTAGGTCTCATTTAAATACTCAAAGAGATCTACCGAACCCTATTGGCAACATACTTTTTGATAATATAAATATGATAGCATCGTCTACGTGTAAAAAAAAAGTCTAAAAATAATGGAAGCATTTTTCATAAAAACAAAAAAACAAACACTCAGTAATATCAACTATGAACATGGACACAATATGTTGGTTGTGTTTTGAAAATGAAACATTCTATAATACATACACGCAACAATCCATTTCCAGTTAACATTAAATATAATTCATCTTTGAGAATGGCTAAAGGTATAGTCGAAAGCACTTGGAAAAATTGAACATTCGGACAGTTTTTGTAAATTTATCTCCGGAAAAGAAAAAAATTATAAGATCATATGAGAAATTATATAATTATAAAAAATATAATCAAAGTACCTTGTTTGTCATATTTAATGAAGCTTGCATATATATATATATATATATATATATATATTGAGGAATCGCAGAGCCGAGTTCGAATTCCAGTTGAATCCATTACATTCATTTACGTGCTAATACCCTTGGGAAAAGTGTGAATCCTCTTCTTCTCCCTCCAGCTATGGGTAAATAGCAGGACAGACTGGGTTCTATAGACTTGAATGGCATCTGATCTAGGAGAAGGACAACTCTGAATTTAAAACCTGCGGAGGGTCGTTTGGGGACCTTGTGGCTTTTAGTGCACCAGGTCTCTGAATTCGGGCCTTTCAAAATGTGTGGCTGGTCCTGCACAAAACCTTCACCACTATAATCAAATCTCATGTGCTGTTGTCGGGCTGTCGGCTTCCTGGGAACTGATCTGCTTGACCCTCATACGTCGAATTCAACGGGAGAGTCGACTATATATATATATATGTATGTATGAAATGAAAAATATCTATAATTACAATGTTGCGCTAATATTATTATCTTCTTAAGTATTTGATTTCCGCTACAAGCCATTATTGTCATTTGGTTTTTGGACTTAACAATTAAATCCATATAAATTTTTGGCTGATGAACGGAATATAAGTTCTGAAAAGTAATAATATTAAATAAGAAATATTATCTATAATTATATTATTTTCATTCACAACGAAAAGAATAGCTCTTGAGTTACATAATGCAATTTTACACCAATAAATTAGTTATCGTAAAAAGCCGAAATTTACATTTATATCATATAAATAGAAGTAGGTTGTTTAATACCACTCTTTTGTGAAGCCGTTCACTTGCATAATAAAATCTGTCATTGTATACTTAGCATGTGTTCAATATGACTCGACATTTACTGCTCGACCTGACCGCTGGGACGCCGGTTGACTGCTGAGAGAACACAATACTTAAAAATCCTACGAGAAATGGCATTTAGTGCCAGACTTTGATCCAAAAGACAGAAATTAATATCACTATAAAGTGAGTGTGACATTTTCGAATCGTGGTTTCATTAATTTTTCCCAAAGCACAAAGAACACAATTTATTCATGCACACGCACATATACAGAGCAACCTCGGTACTCGAACGTCTCATATGTCGAACAAATCGGTTTTCGAACAGAATATTCGAGAAGAAAATGCATCAGTTATCAAAGAAAATTTCGGTTCTCCGACTACATTGTCGACCCGAGCCAAACCGAGTTAACCCGAAAGGAATCATTTCTTAGTCGACGGACGCGTTGTATACATTAGTGTGTTATGCTGTTCTTTTCGTGTCCAATTTTATTGTACTGCGTCTTTTTTTTCTCTTTTCATTTGTCCTCAGTCATGGCTCCAAAGAAAGTTAGCAGTGATAATGGTAAATGGAAAAAGAAAAGTTAAGAGAAAAACAATTGTTAATGATATTGTATCTATGATGTTGATATTGTCTCTTCCTACTCAGTTTCATTTGGAAAAATCAACGATACTATAATATTCTTATAAAGGAGACGATCGTGTTTTTCCTTCCTTTTTCCAAAACATGTGGATTAATAGATAGTGGCTCGGATTGAGGAATCGGAGAGCCGAGTTCAAATTCTAGTCGAATCCATTACATTCACTTACATACTTTTTTAAAAATGTAGTGAGAATGAGTTCCTTTCGAGGTACAAACCTTTTAATTAAACAAAGTACAATAAAAATATGTAGCCATAAATAATTCCAAAAGTGTAGGTCATATAAATATACAGTACAACTTCGCTTCTCGAACGTCTCACATGTCGAACAAATCGGTTTTTGTACAGAATATTCGAGATGAAAATGCCTCAGTTATCAAACAAATTTTCGGTTCTCGAACAACATTGCCGAACCGAGCCGAATCGAGCCGAACCGAGCCGAACTGAGCCGAATCGAGTTAACCCGAACGGAATCATTTCTTAATCGACCGCCATGTTGTATATATTCGTGTGTTGTGCTGTGCTTTTCTTTTCCAATTTTATTCGACTGTGACTTTTTTTTTCTCTTCATTTGTCCTCAGTAATGGCTCTAAAGAAAGCTAACAGTGATACTGGTAAAGGAAAAAGAAAAGTTAAGATAAAAACAATTGTTGATGATATTGTCTCTTCCAACTCAGTATCATATGTCAAAATCAACGATACTATAATATTCTTATACAGTGTAACCCGGATATAACAGAGTTGTCGGGACCGGATAAGAAGTATCTTATATCCGGGTTTCTCTTATATCCGGGTTTGGTCTATTTTGTTTAGGTAATTATGGGAATAATTTGGGACCAGAGAACATCTCTCTTATATCCGAGTTTCTCTTATATCAGGGTCTCTTATATCCGGGTTACACTGTAAATAAAGAGACGATCAGGTTTTTCCTTTCCCCTTTCCATACAATAACATGTTTTCTTCTCCTTTCACTGACGCCATCAACTCTCCTACATGCAGATACGGTAAAATTGAAGTGTCCGTTTATATTTTATCTTTTTAGTATTGGGTTTATTTATTTTTTTCTTAGATTTAATGAGTTTCATTAGTTTTATGTATTATATGATATTCATTAGCTATGTGCATAAACTTGTGCACAAATTACTGTTGTTAAAATTTAAATAAGCAATCATCTTGGGAGTAGAAACGGATTAATCCATTTTACATTGATTCCTATTGTTTACGAACATTTCAGGTTATGAACGGGTTTCAGGAAAGTGTTAAATTCGTAAACCGAGGTTTCACTGTATATACTCAAAATCGAATACATGTCTACGTAGAAACGTTTTGCTAGCGAACAATTGGGGAAAAGTTCGATCCGACAATAAATATATGATTGTCAAATAAAAAATACGTTTGAATTTTGATACCTTTTGATTATAAGCCTATAGAAATGTATTGTTTTACACCAAAGTATTTTTGAAATATAAATGTTGTTTTTAATATAATCTTGTTTCAAAGAAAAGTATTCCTTCAAAGAGAAGTATTGACTTAAATAAATATACTGTTTTAAATAAAATATTGTTTTAAATAAAAGTATTATTTCAAATACAATTCAGGCTCACATATGTGTAATTTTTGTTACAACTAAGGGAAGAAGGATATTTTCTGTGTGAAACTGACTCAAGTAATCGCTTTCCCAGCTGACAAAGTCTCTCCGTATATGCAGTAACACGTTCACGAGCGTCGTGTCACTTATTCTCTCTCGCGTGGTGTTTTTATGCCGAGCTGATCTCGCGAAAGATGATTTTTTGAGAGTGTTGTTTATTAATGGTTACATAATTTTGGAGTGTGCAGTGTCTTTCGGCCAGCAATAAATTTATTTTCGTCTTGGAAATTACCCGAAAGTAAAAATACTAATGCCTGATAATGAAAATATGTTGATTTTCAAAAGTACTGGTATCGACAGAACATCTAATCCATCTTATAATTTTAAACATAAGGATTGCGTCATTCAACAAGTAGTAAGTTAATGCTTTATTAAATATGTCAGCGAAGTAATTTCGCCATTAATTACATTAACTTTACTGATCAATTCTTTGTATGATTACTTTATAATATTATTCATACAGCACCATTTAATATATATATATATATCTATATCTATATATATATATATATTATTTATTTATTATAATTTTATCATATAGACAAAACCATTTTACTCACTACAAAGATGCAACTTCGTTTCAGTGCATTTCAACCGCACTTCGACGAGTGAGAATCGAAAATGGTTATAAGCAATCCTGCTTGTAGGCAAGCCGTATTTCACATACGGCTTGCCTACAAGCAGGATTGCTTACAAGCAGGATTGCTTATAACCATTTTCGATTCTCACTCGTCGAAGTGCGGTTGAAATGCACTGAAACGAAGTTGCATCTTTGTAGTGAGTAAAATGGTTTTGTCTATATGATAAAATTATAATAAATAAATAATTATTGCTCTACTATCGGTATGGAGCCCTCTTTTGGATTAATGCTGTGAACGTTGGAATTTATTACTTTCTTTCTAATCACAACGGATATAAGTGTGTGTGTGTGTATATATATATATATATATATATATATATATGGGGCTAGGTTATCCTTTAGGCTAGTATAGACTGCAACCTAAGACTCTTTAAGCTTTTATAAAGCAATGATTTTCTTTTTCTAAATGTTATAACTTCTAAATATTTTAACAGACTGAAATAATGTCAACAGCACAATATGACAAGCTTATATTTATTTGACTTTGCAAGATAACAAAGCAAGAAAAGGAATAGTTTAGTTTCTATCATTGCATTTGCATCATTTTGTTTATATCATTGTGTTTAAAGTATATGACATTTGATTTTATTTCAGAATGTTTCAGTCTTAGAGAGGAAGTGAAAATCAGTTGGCTTTCAGACACAGATAGGCTCTGCTCTAGATTAGATGATTGGCGTAAGACAATCGTAATTTCTTAGATTTTGGCCTCGTGCCATTGTGGCAGTATGTAAACATTCTACTTAAAAAAAGACACTGGCAATCTTGTTGCGAAAGAACCAGCAATCATTACTTAAAACTCAGTAGACAATGAAGAAAGATAGATTAACCAGGTCATGGATGGAGGTAGGAATTTGGAAAGTCAGAATCAAAGTGAAAGAATTTGTTTTGTTTCACTGGAGCCCCTTCTTTTTGTCTCACGGTCATTTGATAAAATCCAGAGACTGATATGCAATGTTTGCAGTCGCTCTCTCACAGACGTGCCGTCGCCTCCCTCTGTCTTTTTTTACAAATACTTTCATGGTAACTGCTCCAATGACCTGCTTTCGCTGGTTCCTCAATTAAAGCATTCAACTAGGCTGGCATCTCGCTCTCACACTTTCACTGTCGAAACTGTTAAATGTAGCCGTCTCTTCTCCTCCAATAGCTTCATGTCTCGCACTTCTCGCCTGTGGAACTCCCTCCCCTTTTCCTGTTTCCCTGATTGCTATAATCACCAACTATTCAAATGTAATGTCAATCGACGTCTCCAGATGCCTTGATCTATCCTCTATCCTTCTCTTCATCCTTTCCTCTATCACTTCTATTTGCTCTCGCTCCAACTCTATGTAACCCCTTGCGCGCTAGTGGCTTCCCGCCTTGCTTGTGGTGAAACGCTTAAAAAAATGGGGGTTATATACAGTAATATTAAACAAGGTTAAAGAACATGAAAATTGCTTTTTTAAACATGGAAGTTTATTTTTCTTTTTTTTTCTTTTACAATGTCGTTCACCCTGTACAGGTTTTATGCTAACAGTTTTTTCTCAAGTACTTCTCGCTTGTGGGACTCTCTTCCAGTTTCCTGCTTTCCAGTCAACTTTGACCTTCAAAAATTGCAATATTTGTCGTTATTTTAAAAAGATGAATGTCAATCGTCTTTTTACTTAATATTCTCATATTCTTTTATACTCAGTAAGACTTTTGCCCGTTAGTGGCTTTATTGCCTTGCATGATTAAAATTAAGCAACAATATGGAAAGAATGACTTAATTATGTGGATTCTCAAATAACAAGTCACAAGATCGAACAGCAATTAATCAATCATAAAAGAACCAATCAGAGCTTCGAAGGTAATGGATAGCGGCTCGGATTGAAGAGTTGAGTTCGAAATCCAGTCAAATCCATTACATTCACTTACTTGCTAATACTCTTGAGAAAGATATGAATCATCTTCTTTTCTCTCCAGCAGAACAGACCGGGTTCTATACTCTTTGGAGGCCAACTGGTCTACCGCAGGAATAAATGACAACCTACTGCGGGAAAAAAAATCTGCCTCGTTAGTCATGTATCGAAAGATACATGATCGTCTAAGCGTGTATCACGCATGGCACATAACTAACTGACTGACTTTACAGTCGAATCCATTACATTTACTTACGTGCTAATACCCTTAGGAAAAGTATGAATCCTCTTCTCCCTCCAAGCTATGGGTAAATAGCAGGACAGACCAGGTTCTATAGTTTTGGATGGCAACTGGTCAACCGTAGAAATAAATGACAACCTACTGCAGGAAAAAACCTGCCTCGTCAGTCATGTATCGAAAGATGCATGATCGCCTAAGCGTGTATCACGCATGGCACATAACTGACTGATGTGAATTAATTATATTTAAAATGTAATGGCAGAGTCAAATATAGAGAGACTACTTCTGATAATTCGTATTTTCTGGCCTTCGTCAAATCAATTGTCAAAACAACGACTGAAGCATGTGATGTGATATTTGAAGTCTGTCTCTAGTGTAGGTTCATGTTCGGATATCAGCACATTAACAGTTGGCAATTTAATGGAAACGATACTACAAAGTGCCCAGTAAAAAAGCGGTAAATTTATTATCACTGTTTTATCTTTCAGGAATAATTGACTTTGAATAAATTTCTTGAATATTCATGATCTTGAATAATCATTAGAATCTGGCGTAATTACTTAATTCTCATTGGTTCTTTTATGAATTGCTGATCGATCTTGTGACTCATCTTTTGAAGATTATTTGGTCTTTCGTTCTGTCATTCTCGTGTGGCTAAACAACTCATTGATCTGGAACGTCAAATTATCGTACTTTTCAAAAACATCCGTCGTCGTGATTGACGAAATGTGCAGAAATTCTTCCCGAATGTCTCAGTCACATCAGCCGTTACCAGTTTTCAACGGTTTTTCTCACGTCTTTCTGAATGCACCACTTTTTTTTTTTACTGGGCACACTGTACTTTTTTCTTGTGAAAAAGTCGATATTTTGGACTTAGCTGACTATACTTCGAACCGCGCTAATAGTTTGCTAGTGAAATTTAGGATTTCTCGGTTTTCTGTGAATTGATTTTGATCAAACTTTTCTCAGTTGGTTTGCACAATATGGCTATAGCATTGTTATACTTAATTGATTATATTAGGATGGTGCAAAAATAACATGATACATAGTAACATATGTGAGAAAACGACATTATTTTTGCACCAACCTAATATATTAGGATTTCTCGTTTTTTTTTTCTGAATTTCCCCAGCTGCTTTACCCAATATGGCAACACCCTTATTAGGTTTTCATTAATCTGTGTAATGTCCTTTATTTTTTATTTCTGATTCGACAATTTTGGGTGAACTAAACTAATAGCTTCTCTCCTCTCTAAGAAAAATAGGACGTGGAAAAGGCCTCAATGTTGAAGAAATGTGTCATGAAGGAAAGTGCTAAAGGCACCTGTCTTCATGTCATTGCGAAGAAGTTAGGTCGTCATGTGGACACGGTTAGACGATCCCTGAGGGTTCTTTCGCCAAGGAAGAAACGATCCGATTGTGGGACTTCCAAGACTATGACAGCTACGGATTTAAGGAATATTATCCGAAAGTAATGTGGGAAACCCGGGTAAATAAAGTAATTTTCACTTCCGCTGGACTTCCTCATGTACGGGAAACCACCAGAAATTCCATCCTCGGGACCATGGCTTCCGTGCGAGCTCCCGTGAAACTGACTCACTTAAGGACCCGTCACAGGAATTTGAGGCTTCAATGGGCTCGGAAGAACATGACGTTGGATATGAGTTGTGTTCTGTTCACTGACGAGACCAGGGCGACCCTTAACGGACCTGACGTTTGGAAAAATAGTTGGGTCTACTTAGGAGATGAGCGTCACTAACGTTTACGACGTCAAAAACAGGATGGAGGAGTCATGTTGTGGACTGGTGTCATTGGAAACTGACATAGTGGCCCAGTCATGGTGCCTGAAGTCATGGCTAGATGACATACCTCAGTCACTTATAAGGACTCTAGTATTCATGAATGACATCACTCTCCCACTCTGACAGGGTCACAAAAACATATATATATATATATATATATTTCGCCCTTAACCCCGGAAATAGTCCTTGGGGTGCCGACGTGCTAAGCTGTCCACCAGTCACCTCCCTGTCTAGCGATCGTGTATGATAACCAGGACTGCAAATGATCCGATATAAGGCTGTTTCTTTGTGTGCTCCTCATGTGGCGTGGCTTGGCCGTTTTAACCTGCCGGAGCTCATCACTCTCCAGGATATATATATATATATATATATATATATCGAGTGATATATATATATATATATATATATATATATATATATATATATATATATAAGGTATTTAAAATTATATTGTTACATATATACATTATGTCTATTATATTTAACAATATATATATATATATATATATATATATATATATATATATATATGTATAGCTGATGATACCGGTCTACTAGCCAATCCCTATTGCAGACGCTTGCTTAGGCATATTTATGTTTGTTCAGCACCCACAGAGCCAACCAATCTAGCGTGATCAGCAATTTGAACAAAACCTGTACACTCAATTCCTCGGATATCAAGTGTCCCGTCTACCCAATTTCACTCACAAAGCTTAGGTCAAGCCGTTATATGTTTTTCAGGCACTTTCTAAAGGTGTCGCACGCTGGGATCGACCCATGCAGTTCGCTAATATTCCTGATAAATCGAACATAATAACATTCGAACATGCTTGGTCACGATCAGAATCACAATGCAAACGTTCGAACCACTCGGCTGCGTATATATATATAGAATTTTACTAAACCTTTCTAATAATTTGGCACGCTCAAATCACCGTGCTGATAACAAATATCGCGCCAGTTTGTTTACATTGCGCAGATCAGTACGGAAATTTCAGTGATTGCGCAGTTCAGTGTGGCCAACATTGTGTAAAAACTTTGTGTGAATTGATTGGACGGTTTTTGAAATATTAGAAAAAAAGTTATCTCGATAATAATTTGGCACGCAGTGTATATACTTAGGTCAGCGATTCAGTAGCGAATTATGCATCGAAAAATAATTCATATAATATATATATATATATGATGAATTAATACATTATTATATATGAATTAATACTTTTATGTAACGTATCTCTTCAGAACGTAGGCGATCATTGCTCTTCACAACTTCCTTTTACTGCTAAAAAATTCATTTCTGTCTCTTTGTCCTTGTTCTGCCATCTACAAACTACAAAGTACGATAC
>OZ010605.1:1195000-1320000 GCA_963932145.1 Acanthosepion lycidas
TTCTTTCTATTTCCTCTTGCTTGTTTCTATTTGGTTTTCTTTGTTTATTTCTTTTTCCTTTTCTTGCTTTATTTCAGTTTTGTATTTCCTTTTCTTTCTTTCTATTAGCTTTTGTTTGTTTATTTTTTTCTTTTTCCTTTTGTTTGTTTGTTTGTTTCTTTCTTTCTTTCCATTTCCTCTTGTTGGTTTTTTATTTCGTTTTTTGTTTGTTTATCTCTTTTTCTTTCTTTCTTTCTTTCTTTCTTTCTTTCTTTCTTTCTTTCTTTCTTTCTTTCTTCTATTTCCTTTCCTTTCTTCTATTACCTTTTGTTTTTTTTATTTAGTTGTTTCTTTCTTTTTCCTTTTCTTTGTTTATTTCTTTATATTTCCTTTTCTTTCTTTTTCCTTTCTTTTTCTTTGTATTTTTCTTATTTGTTTCTATTTCGTTTTTTGTTTGTTTGTTTATTTCTTTTTCCTTTTCTTTCTTTCTTTCTTTCTTTCTTTCTTTCTTTCTTTCTTTCTTTCTTTCTTTCTAACACACACACACAAATAAAAATAAAAATGGCGCAATAACACTGTTCGCCCCACCAAATCTTGTTTATCTATATCCACATTTCCTTTTTCTTTTTCTCAACCAGACACACGCATACAGGCACCTTCCTCATGCACCCTGCAAACGCACACGCTCGTGCATTTTTTCTTTTTCCCGTCATGTCTCTCTTCCTCTCACTCGTTTTTATCTCTTATACATATGCAAAGAGGTTAAGTGATTCTAATATAATCCAAAACACAAATATATGTGAAGAGGAATTCACACACGCACACTTATATATTCGCATATACCCCTATATATATATATATATATATATATATATATATATATATATATATATATATATATATATATATAATCAGCCTTCCTGTCTTTAACAAGTACAAAGTGTCTATCATCCCTACTCAAAGAATAAGGGATGTAACATTATAGAACTGCTTGGCATCAGGCCAGTTCTTTCGTTCTTTTGGTAAGGCATCAGGTGGCTGTAGCATCGACAGTCAGTATCTATTCGCTGACACACCCATAAGCCTCCTAACCAACCAGTGACCCATCTCCTTTTCCTCCACTAACCGCTCCCCTCCTCAACTCGGTTGCCAGGCAACTAATGAGGCTTTTGTTTATTGTGTAACTCGTTGCCAAGCAGCTATCACACCAGAGTCGGATTGGTTTACTCTCCTTGAATTTAGAGACGCGGCAATTGGGTCGTCTTTTCGTACGCCATCTTGGGATTTAGAAAAATAAGAATCTGCGAGTTGCCAGCACTTTAGCAGTTGTGGTGGAAACAGGCAAACTATAGACGGATTAACGAGTTTGACCAATGGAGGTCTAGTAGCCATATATTTGTTTGTCGATACTACTCCTTTATATCGTTTAGAATATTTTTGACAGTAATGAGCTGTTATTTAGACTATTTTTTTAAGTCTTCGAATATATTAGGTTGGTGCAAAAATAATGACGTAATAATGTCGTTTTTTGACGTTAAAAAATACGTCAAAAACGACATTATTACGTCATTATTTTTGCACCAACCTAATATTAAATTATATACAAGCAAAATAATCTAAAATCTCGCAAAATCTCACTGGTGTCCAAATGAATGTCAAAATCTGTCTTCAAGAAAAGAACCGAAAATTCATTCGGCTGAAGTAGCAGCGTTTCATTATTTTAATGTCACAGACCGACATCATTTGTTATCGATAATCGATATCGCAGCCTGTCGCTTATATAACGTGGATTATTATGGACACAAGTTTTCTTTCTATCCCAGTGGAAGGAACTTAAAAAAGGAGAGTCTATTCATATCTATCTATCTATCTATCTATCTATCTATCTATCTATCTATCTCTGAAAAAAAGAAAGATCGAAAATGAAATAGAAAGAAAGAAAAAAGAAAGAAATAAAAAAAACAAAAAACGAAATAGAAAAATAAAAATACTATCTATCTATCTATCTATCTATCTATGAAAAGAAAAGAAAGATCGAAAAAGAAATAGAAACAAAGAAATAAGGAAAAAGAAAGAAAGAAACAAACAAAAGCTCATAGAAAGAAAGAAAAAAGAAAGAAAAAAGTATAAAGAAATAAAAAAAAACGAAATAGAAAAATAAAAATACTATCTATCTATCTATCTATCTATCTATGTGCACGCGCACATTAAAATATCCATTCTGTGCTACATATTTTAAGAGGCCTTATGTAAAAACCTATGATTAGGCCTGATTTTATTTTGTGGTTGTGGTGGGAATAGAAATTGATAAATTGATTTTGTTGCTTTGTGGTAAATTTTAAAATCTAATTTATTATTGTCACGTATTAATAGAATGTCTAGGAAAAGTAGAGATTTTTCTATTTCATGTTCAGCTGTGAATTCGATGGTAGCTTCTGTTGTTACGTTTCTTTATGATGTCGAGTAGATTTTCAGTGTGTGGGTGTATTAGAAGGACATCTGAGGTAAGCGGAGGTTTTAGGTTGGTTGGTTGGGTTTTATGGCATATCAACCACTGTAGGTCATTTAATGCCAAATTAAGTATATATATATATATATATATATATATATATATATATATATATATATATATACGAGGGGGACCCAAAAGTAACCGGAATTGTGTCATGTAATTTTATTCATTTATTGTTGCATGTTTCTTATCACCTTAAAAGTATTCTCCATTTGAAACAATACACCAATCAAGGCGTGTTCTCCATTGTTCAAAGGAGTCCTGAAACGCTTGTGAAGTTATGTTTTTTAATGACTCCGTCGTTTTACTTCTTAACCTCTTCCGCATGTGCAAAACGTTTTCCTTTGAGGACTTTCTTCATTCGGGGGAACAAAGAAGAGTCGCAGGGGGTGAGATCGTGTGAATAGGTAGGGTGGGGAAGTGTGGTCATGCTATTCTTGGTCAGAAACTGTCTCACACTCAAGGCAATGTGCGCTGGCGAATTGTCGTGATGCAACCACCATCCTCCACTTTGCCACAGGTCAGGGCGTTTTTCGTCTCACCTTGTCTCGAAAACGCTTCAGGACTTCCAAGTAAAAAGCTTGGTTAACAGTTTGACCAGGAGGAACAAATTCTTTGTGGAGAATTCCTTTCACATCAAAGAAACAAATCAGCATCGTCTTGACATTGGACTTCACTTGACACACTTTTTGGGGTCGTGGTGATGTTGGATGGTTCCAACGATTTAATTGCTGCTTCGTTTCCGGGTCGTATCCATAGCACCAGCTTTCGTCACTAGTGATGACCTTCGAAAAAAGCTCTGGATCAATTTCCAACTGTTCTTTCAGTTTACAACAGGCATCCTTTCAGCCATGGTAAAAATAGACGAAAAGGCGTGAAGCACTTCAAAACAAGTGTTATCCACGGAGCTGTACGTCTTCCTACGATGACACCAGTCAGCACACTGATGCCTGAGGGTTGTCTCAAGTGGCATCTATCCACCGCTAGATGCCACCTTGAGACAACACCTTACCAGGCATCAGTGTGCTGACTGGTGTCCCCTTCGTAGGAAGAAGTTACAGTCTTAAAATTCGTATACTTGTTGATAAAGTGCTCACTGTCAGGGACAGAGCGTATGTAAATGTAAAAGTGATCACTGAATTCAACACTCATCAGAGGCGACAGGCTGTTTCATGCTAGACGCAATTGTCAGGCCACTTTATATATATATATATATATATATATATATATATATATATATATATATATATATTATTACGAATTATTCATACAAAAAGTAAATTAGTAAAGTTAATGATATAAAATGGCGAAATCCCTTCGCTAACAAAATTTTAAAGATGGATTAACCTACCAATCATTTGATGAATGTTATGATCCTTTTTTTTAAATTATAAGATCTTTCTTAAATATTAATTTCGACTGTAGATTCAGTCATATTCAGGCTTGGAAATTATTTTGTTTTTGGTAAAATTCAGGTAGCATCGGAGACGAAAAAATATAACATGAATAGAAATATTTTTTTTATTTATTTAAATGTGTTATCGATAAAGGATAAAAACTTTTGGAGCGTGCAGTCGCAACGCTAAGGTTGAATTTTTTTGAAAATTTAAATGAATGCGTTTTTTTACTAATAAGACAATTTGAGAATTTTTTTGTTGTAGGAGTTTATCAGTTAATGTGGCATGAACTAAATTGTTCAATAAATAGAGTAAATGTCTCAGTTGTTATTCCGAAAATTTGAACATTGGATCAATTCTTTTAACTCAAATATGTGGTGCAGTTCAATTTATATTACAATGAATCATTCATACAAAAAGTAGATTAGTAAAGTTTATATATATATATATATATATATATATATATATATATATATATATATATATATATATATATTATTATTATTATATATATATATAAAAGTGCACACTGAAGTCGACATTAAAGGCGACAGGCTGTTTCATGCTAGACGCAATCGTCACACCTGACGATTGCGTCTAGCATGAAACAGTCTGTCGCTTCTAAGTGTTGACTTCAATGTTCACTTTTATATTTACATACGCTGTCTCTGATATTGAGCGCTTTATCCCATAAATATAGCACACCTTAAAACTATATTTCTTTATATATATATATATATATATATATATATATATATATATATATATATATATATGAAATGGACATTTAGGTCAAAAACTATCAGCGTCAGTCTGATGCATGCATAAATTTAGTCTTCAGGCCATGTGCGTTGGGTTTTGGCTCGACTGTTTATATATGTTGGCCAGTGGTGCATTCTGGGTAGAAAGTCTATTGTATTATCATAACGGCTATTGGGTGGATGTAACAGTTCTGTTTCGAATTCGAATGCAGTTATTTTGTTGCTATTTTATATTGGTATTTATTAACTGTTTCACTTATTATTTATTATTGATTACTTTATTATGTGTTATTGATTATTATTATTATTATTATTATTATTATTATTATTACATTTACTTGTGTTTATGAGTGTACAATGAAAGACACGGAACAGAGTAACCCAAATTAGGCTTTATTCCACACAACAGAATAGTTACTATAAGGTTGGTGCAAAAATAATATCGGTTTTTGACGTATTTTTTAACGTCAAAAACCGACATTATTTTTCCACCAACCTAATAGAACAAAAACTATTTATAAAGAAGCACAGTCCATTTTTGAAGATAAGACGGAGGAGTGGGGAGAGAAGGAATGCTCACCACAATCTCCCTTGCTTCTAGAAATACTTAATGGCAGTTTGTCAATCAATATTGAAAGAAAGATTATATCCTAGAAAGTATTTAGTTCAATTTTTAAGTATTTCCTTTATAACCTTATTTGATTTAAGGAAATCAGCAAAAGACTTACTCATAAGTTAAGTGGTTGGGAGTTCTACGCGCGTGCTCTGATCGACGTAAAGGAATTTCGATTTCATTTTTTGGTGTATCTGTACTAGATTTTTTTGGTGTATCTGTACTAGATTCAGTCTTGTCGCGATCTAAGGTGTCAAAGCCTTGATTGGGTAAGTCAGGGTGTTGTGTTTCAGAAGAATAGTTCTGAACGAGACCAGCGGAGGCGAGATCTCACAGTGATACTGTGGTTTCCTTGCCGTTTTGAAGACGAATGTGCGCATAACGAGGATTGGCTTCTATAAGTTCCGCCTCCTCCACAATAGGGTTGTACTTCGATTGTCTGACATATCGTCTCAGAAGAACCTTTCCTGGTGTTGTTAGCCATGTTGGAACAGTATATCCACTGGATAGTTGAATAGCCATTCATAAGGTGTAGCATTTGTAGTTGTTGAAAGCAGTGTGCGCATTGAACGTAAAGCATCTGACAGAACATTCTGCTATTGATTTATACGCAGGCGTTGAGTTTTGAGAGCCAGAGTTATTGCTTTCCACAAAACGCCATTATACCTCTCGCATTGCTCATTACCTTGGGGGTTATAAGGAGTGCAACGGCTAGTTTATTTACAAACAGGCACAGTCCATTTTTGACGATAGACGGGGTGGGGGGTGAGAGACGAGAAGAGAATTAGAGAAGGAATGTTCACCACAGTGTGTATTCGCAGTTAGTTAATTTATTTATTATTTACTTTGTTATCTGTTTACTTATTTATTGATTTAGATTTTTTTTATTTGTTTAATTTGCAGTATAAGCACGAAAAGCCCCCGGTACTGAGAATGTATCATTTTGGTGTGAAATTGTCTGGTTATTTTGAAAATAATATTAAAACAATGCGCTCAGTTACCGTTTAGAAGTTATGGACAATGTAATTTCGACTTCTTTCTCGTCGCGTACACAGAACGTCCGCCATTATTGGCTTTGTTGACATGAGTAGTCATGCGGCGCAGAAGCTTCACTTGCCTTGATTACTGCGCTATGCGCGAAGTTTGAAATGAATGCGCGAAAATAGCGTGAAAAAACGTAAAATTCGGCCATTAAAATAAAATAAAAATTACGTGCCTGAAAAGTAAATAAAAGGTTTTTTTCTTTTTTTTCAACGATAATTTTTTTTATGTGTTGCGAAAGTTTCCTGAATTTAAAGCTTCATAAATTACATTTTAGGATGAGATTCTGTTTCATTAGCTGTAAGCAGATTTATTAACGACAATAAAGAAAAAAAACTATTCATTTGAAACTTCATTTATAAAAATAAGCGTATTTTAAAATAACATCTGCGAAAAATCGCGCAGTAATTAAGACCAGTAAGATATGAAAAGGTGTAAAAAGGCCGTTAACTAAGTAGGCTTCCGCACAATATTACTAGAGGAAAACGTATGTAAAACAACGCCAGTAATGGTGGCCAGACAACGCGAAAGAGATCGAACTTATATTGACGATAAATCGAAAACGGTAATCGAGCGCAATGTTTTAATGCCATTTTCGAAATAAACAAGCAAAAAGAAAAGCGGGGAATATAGACATTCCTCAAGTCATGACAACTGTAAAAATCAAGAAATATTGATTTTTTAATATTTTAAAAGGTGAGGGTCCTGTTCATAATATAAATACAGTATGAAATCAGTCACCGATTTTTAAAGAGTTATCTGTACTTGATGTTTATTTACAAATTGCAAGTTTGAAAATTGATGTCTGCATATGACTGATGTTTCCTATCGCTACCATTAAGGATTTTCCTCATTCTTCAGTTTGGGTTTTTTCACTCATTTTTTTAAATGAACGGAAGCCATGCGTGAAGATAAACTAAGTACAATTTCATCCCATCTTATATTATCTAAAATGTAAATCACAGCCGAAACTTTGTGGGTCGCATTGCACATGCGCACACAAACCATGTCGAATATATAAGAGAGAATGCAAAATGTTTAAATGTATTGCATCAAATACAATTTCCTTTTTCTATGGACGAATTCCTGTGACATAACGCAGTATGACGATAATGCACAATGATTCCTTCGGCATCTTTCACAATATTGACGAACTGTAACCCTTCATCCCTAATTTCCTGAGTCTAAAATATTTCACCCCAAGCAAGAAGATAATCCCACTCAGGCTCAGGGTGTTGCAGGGAGTGAAAAAAAAAAAAAAAAAAAAAAAAAAGATATGAGGAAACAGACAATAAAGGAAGATGGCGATTAACGTTACGTTTAAAATGTTTAAGTTTGTAGATGTCACAAAATCAGGAAATTGGAAGGAAGATCCACAAACGAGAAGTGCGCGAAAAGAAACTGTTAGAATAGAACTTACGGTTGCACCTAGCTAGTTCAACAGTAAAACGGTGAGACCTAATTGCCAATCGAGTAGCATACTTAAATTCATGCAGTCGAAGCACTAAGAAGAACAAATCATCAGAACGATTACCATAAAAAAATATTTGTAGAAAAGACAGAGGGAAGCCACATCACGTCGGTGGAAAAGTGACTGAAGTCGAGATGACAGGTCAGGATCGATTACATAGCAGATCCTTCTTTGAATTTTTTCAAGAATCTCGGGATATATAATCCAGATAGAATTTTTTTTATATTTTCTTGAGTAATTTTGTTTTATTACACAAACAACTGCTTGTCTAAAATATTTTGCAATAAAAAAATCACTTAGAAGTAGATATATCCTTCTGTTCCTTTTTATAAAACATATCTTTGCAAAAAAATAATATTGTTTCGCCAGAACTTTTTAAATAATCATTTCACCCCAAGCAAGGCGATAATGCCACTAATACGCAAATGGAGTTACTGGGAGTGAAAGAGAATGAGAAGGCCTTAGTGAGGAGAATGGACAATAAAAGAACAGTTTTCAAGAAGAGAGAAGATGGCGATTGACGTTGCATTTAATTTTTTGAAGATTGTAGGTGTCAGGGAAAACGGAAGAGAATTTTACAGTAGTGAGTATGCCAAAAGTGTAGCGGGAGAAACAGGCGACTCGTTGTAGCGGATATACGTAGTAGTAGGTGATTAACTCCTTTAAAAATCAATGTTTATGGAAAGAAAACATTTTAAATACAATGTCAATCGCTATCTACTGTCTTCCTCTTTGGCCTTTTCTCCTTTTACTCATTATTAATGCTTCTGTTCGTAATTCTTCCACACCTTGTGTCCCCTTGAGTTTTAGTGACTGTACTCCCTTGCTTGGAGTGACACCGATTAAAAAAAAACTTTTCTTTTAATTTGCCTTTGCGTAGCGTCACAGGATCTAAGAAGGAAGCTTTCCTTACCAATTGGTCATTAAATGGCTATTTGGATTCGAATTGTGTCGTTGTAACTTTTCACTGCCAGAATGTTTCCTATTTTTATTTTAATTTATGGAATAAAAATTTAAGAAAAAACAAAAAATTCTTGACGGTACAAAATGATAGCTTGACTAAGAGAACCGAATCCTAACATGACACTATTGACTTCTTTACTCAGTCATATTTCGCGTGGGGAAATATTTCTCGTTCAAGTTACTAAGACATTTATAAAAGTTTCTGTAAGTGCAAAAAAAAAAAAAAGAAAAAATATTAAATAATAAAAATCTATGTGCACGTGCAATTACACGAGGATAGGCAGCGTTCAAATCTGTGTACCCACGCGCAGGTGCTCCAGTGGGCGGTCATTGCGCGCATTCGGGATTACAAACGAGCACACGCCCCATTGAAGCACATTTCCACTTAGAAACGTTGCAAGACTTGTTGCTATATTAAGTCGTCCAGCAACTATTTTGGTTTTAAGCGTCGGGATACCCACGCCTTAGTTTGGCATTGCAAAAGCCTGCCTTTTCTGCACAACCAAATATCTAGCATCTGTTAGTCAATATAGCAGCAAAACAAACATTTGGTAAATTTTTTCAGTCAGCCTTTTCCTACATAAAGGGCAATCAAAAAGTTCTTGCATTAAAATTTAACTTTATTTAAAGACATTGGATCCACTCGTAAATCTACGTAGAAAAGTAAATTGGTTGTTTTTTTAATTAAAGCAATGTATTGAATACGCGATCAAAGTGGCTTTAAATATGTTTTTTGTTCTTTTCACCCCAAGCAAGGTAATAAAACCCCTAAGATGTAACATGTTACTTCATAGGAAACCATAAGAGAAAAAGAATAACATTATTAAGAAGCGAGAAACAACTGGAATTAAGAAGACAAAGGATTGTAAAGTAGAAATAGAAGGACTCATTAAATAACTGGGGACTTCCACAGACAGACACCGGAGGACATAATATACTTCCTCCGGTGTTATATAAACAACTGAGTGGCCATTGGCCAAGAGTATTTTTGTAATTGTATCTCGTTGGTACGTGGATAATGTAATTCAGAATTAACACTACCATTATCGTTGGGGCTATTTTACCAAGATAACGATTGATATTGTATTGCATTATTTTAAAAATAAAAGTTGATTGGAAAGCAGAAGGTCGGAATAGTGTTATGCAAGCAAGTAATGCGTAAGAAGAAACTGTTAGCATAGAATTTACGGTTACATCTGTCAATTTTCACTGTGAACTGAGCTTAAATTCGTAAAGTCGAGGTAATACCAAAGAGGAAATCTCATCAGAATATTTACCATAAAAATTAATTAATTCCGAAATATAAATATTTTGTACGCAATTTTATTTCATTTTTGGAGATAATAATGTTTTATTTATACAAGTCTTACTAATTAACCCATGGCTGGTGGAGAAGAGGTAGATTCATACGTTTGCCAAGGATATTTCCGCCTAAGTGAATATAACGAACCCAACTGGAATTTTAACTCGGTTTTCCGATTAACTAAACCGATCAATTATCCATTACACCACCTGCACATTCAAGGTTACAGTTCGTGGCATTCTCAAGCGGTCACTCATCTAGGTACTAACCAAGCTAGATGTTGTTTAACTTCGGTGATCGTACGGGAACCGGTGTTACAACACGATTTGGCCATAAACCAGAAATAGTTTGATATCCACAACTGGTAGAAACTATTCGGTTTTACGAAATATTGAAAAAAAAAAAAGTTTTCACAATCTTTCGACTACGATCCTATGGACTGGCAACTTCACAGAGTAGACGATAAGATTATTCACAGAGCCTCGGATATTGGCACGCAGCCTAGACATATGGAGGGAGCTAGTCAGGTGTTCAGCTGCAAAACGATAATTTTTTACAATTTTAATTATTATTCTCCTTTTAGTATTGTTTCCATGTCTAATCTGGTAATTCTGCTATGTATCCTAAGATTCAGGATAAAAAAACCAAGAAGCATCTGCAATATTATTGGTCCCGACCTGGCATCTCGACTTTAGCCACTTTCTCGCCGTCGTACTGTATCTTTTTCTGACTTTACTACAAATATTTTCATTGTTCTGATGAGATTTCCTCTTTGATACCTCGACTTCATGATTTTAAGCGTAGTACTCGATTGGCAGATTGGTCTCATCATGTCGCCTCTGAAATTGCTACATTTAACCGTAAGTTCTATTCTAATAGTTTCTTCTCTCGCACTTCTCCCTTATGGAGCGCTCTTCTAGGTTCTTGCTTTCCTGTCAACTATAATCTACCCAGATTTAAATGCAAAATCAAACTTCATTTCCCGTCTTTTGAATTCGGGTCTTTTTATTGTACTTTCTTATCAGTTACGCTTTCTTTGATTCCTTTTGAAAGCCCGGTGTATGTCCACAAATAAATGGAAAGTATATTGTA
This sequence comes from Acanthosepion lycidas, assembly GCA_963932145.1. NCBI lineage: Eukaryota > Metazoa > Mollusca > Cephalopoda > Sepiida > Sepiidae > Acanthosepion > Acanthosepion lycidas. Next base: position 1,206,133 of record OZ010605.1, read on the forward strand.
TATTGTGCAAGAGAAATATACTCTAATAAATATACGTGCCTTCTTGTGCAAGATAGAAGTAGAGCCCAACACTCTTCAGAGTTATAGAAGTCGCTTCTGCTATTTACCCATACCTGGAGAAGAGGGGGATTCATACCTTACCCAAAGCACGTAAGTGAATGTAATGGATCCGACTAGAATCGAACTCTGCTCTCCGATTCCTCAATCCGAGCCGCTATCCGTTACTCAAATATTAATTCACCCCAAGAAATTATAAATTTTAAATCAAAGTTTGTTTTTTTTATAAAATTTTTGGCATGGGTTACGGTTAGGATTGGGAATTTTTTACAATTTAAAAAAAAAAAGAAAAAATCTGTTTTTTGGCCTGTTTATCGGAGTGAGCGCGAATGTCGACCCCACACTTAGAAACAGCGCACCCGAGTAGCACACATTTGGGGTGACCACAAAGGCCAACCAAACCAGATTGCAAAGGAAGGGCCTCGCTCTGGGATAATTTGGTGTGAATCTTAGTAAATCTTAGTATTTTTTATTTTGGAGTGAATTAATATTTTGTCGTGAATAACAGAAAAGATCTAATATACAAATTATACAAACAAATTTCCTTCGCTTTTTTCTAATTGTTACTTTCATGCAAACATTACTTTGGTAGCATAAGACAAATGATGAAACAATTTACCACATTTCATAAGATTAGGTCACACATTATAAAACAAACAATAAATATATTTTAACCCTTTGAGCCATACGTTCCTGAACAAATGTAACCCTTCTGCCTGAGCTCCTGAGTCAAAATTCGCAAATAATTGGTATGTAATGTTTCATGGTAGATATAAAAATAGTTACAAGTGTTTACCCACCGTTCAACCGGTGGCTGGACATGACGTCATTTTTCTCTACCACTGTTCAACCGGCGGCTGTTGAACCGGTGGATGGGCATTACGTCATTTTTCTCTACCATTGTTCAAACGGTGACTGGACATGACGTCATTTTTCTCTACCACTGTTCAACCGGCGGCTGTTGAACCGGTGGATGGGCATTACGTCATTTTTCTCTACCATTGTTCAAACGGTGACTGGACATGACGTCTTTTTTCTCTACCACCGGTAAAGCGGTGGTCAGGGCTCAAAGAATTAAGAAAGAACTAATTTAAAATAAGTTGACATTAAAAGATAACGTTTTTCATGTAATGTCTTTTAAGCAACATATTGTATCTGTTAAGTGTAAGAAATCAAACTGAATTTGTAAATAATAGGTATGTAATTTTTCACAGTGGATATAAAAATAGTTACAAGTGTTTACCCACCGTTCAACCGGTGACTGGTGGTTAAATCATTTTTCTCTGCCAATGTAAAGCAGTGGTCAAGGCTCAAATGGTTAAAAAATTGCTTTGGTTTATTTAGGCTACCAAGCTCTTTAATTGTCCTCAGTCATTTTGAACTTTAACTGAAAATGTCGGACAATAATCAAAAGAAGAAATTTATTTGGGGTCCTTACTTTAGACAAGTGGTTCCCAATCGGGGTCCATCTAACATTACTGTGATCTACGCAAAAGTTAAGAAATGGATGGTTAATTACTCAGTCAGTTATGTGCCATGTATATCTTTCGATACATAACTGACGAGGCAGATTTTTTCCGCAGTAGGTTGATATTTCTTTCTGCGGTAAAACAGTTGCCATCCAAGGCTATAGAATCCGGTCTGTCCTGATTTTTACCCATAGGCTGGGGGAGAAGAAGAGGATTTATACCTTTCCCAATGGTATTAGCGTATAAGTGAATGTAATGGATTCGACTGGAATTCGAACTCGGATTTTCGATTCTTCAATTACTCACATATTCTAAAATGGTTTATTATTAGTTATTCTACTAGTGGATATAGATGTTTTATAGAATTTACTTGTTAAATACAAGTTTATTTTCATTAAATTAGTTTTACTTCAAAATAAAGCATAGACATTTACTATTTCTATAATACAATTCCTAAACTTATCTATTAGAAAAAATAAAATAATCTTTTTTTTTTCATCGAAAGTTTTATATCGGTTCAAAAACCAAAAGTGTAAAAGGATAAAAAAAAGAAAAGAATGAGAACCACTGCTTTAGACAATGCATCTTCACTGAAACAAGAAAATTATCAAATTTCACAAAGCCTACATATCGCTGATGTTCTTCACACATCTTTTTTTGTGAAACACGCGTGAAAGAATCGGTTTTGTAGCCTGTTCCTCATCAGAATCAAAAACGTTTGCATAACCCTACCAAAAATCTTCCCCGAGCCTTTTCTATAGTTTCATGGTAATTGTTCTTACTTCCCATTCAACTTTGATCTGCAAAAATTGAAACGCAATATCAATTGTTATCGACCGTCCTGATTACTCTTCTTTTGTTCTCGCTCCTTAGCAATGTTCCTGTTTCTGTCTGTTCCAAAATAACCTACAAAGGGGTGATAATCCGTAAAAAAAAGCCGTAACGTAGCTTCCCTCTACCTTTTCTATAAATACTTTCATGTTAATTGTTCTGATGAACTTTCCGCTATGATACCTAGACTATGTGTTTAAGCGCAGTACTAGATTGGCAGCAAGGTTTCATCAGTTAAAATCAAAATGGCCAGATGTAATCTTAAGTTCCATGTTAACAGTTTCTTGTCTCGCACTTCTCGCTTGTGGAACTCTCTCTTGGTTTCTTGCTTTCCAGTCAACATTGATCTGCAAAAATTGAAATCCAATGACAATTGTTATCGACTGTCCTCCTGATTACTCTTTTTTTGTTCTCGCTCCTTAGTAATGTTCCTCTTTCTAACTCTTCGACAACCAGTAACGCTTTCAGCGTGCAATGGATCATATATATACGAACATAGTCGGGGTCTGGAATAAACTTGAAACCCAACAGTTGTTCAAAGCAAGGAGCCTTATATCTAAAAGAATCATTGTAGGATAAATAATGTATTTTTTTTCCTTAATAATATATTTTTATCGTATTCTCTAATTAGCCCCTGGCATTCTAGTAGCTTTATTGCCTTGCATGGGGTGAAAGGTTAAAAACCCAAATCAATCACTACTGCTTTAAAAAGCTCTAACGACTAACGGAGCAGCTAATGATGAGTTTGTAAAATATTTTGAAAATGGAAGATGCACTTGAATAAGTGTCTCAGGCTCAAAATAGGGTACTTTGAAAAGAAATAAACACTTATTAGGTAGTCTATTTTACCGTTACTGTTAGGGAATATTGTTCGACGATTCAACGTATCTTTGCTTCAAGCAGACTACGCTAGAATCACTCAGAAAAAAGAAAAAAAACGCTTCTCGTTAAGCAACATCGAACCCGTCAATATTTAAATGGGGTACCGTAAGGGAACATCGGGGCGTGTAATCAACATCCTACAGCCCGAAATATGTTTCAGCCTTAAATAACCTACAAAGTGGTGATAACCCGTAAAAAATGTAATGTAGCTTCCCTCTACCTTTTCTATAAATACTTTCATGTTAATTATTCTGATGAACTTTCCGCTATGGTACCTAGACTATGTGTTTAAGCGTAGTACTAGATTGGCAACAAGGTTTCATCAGTTTAAAGTCAAAATGGTCAGATGTAACATTAAGTTCCATGTGAAAAGTTTCTTCTCTCGCTCTTGTCGCTTGTGGAACTCTCTAATGATTTCTTGCTTTCCAGTCAACATTGATCTTGAACAATTTAAATGCAATGACAATCGTCATCTTATGCCTGTTCTTCTATTGTCCTCTCTCCTGAATAGTGGTTCTTTTTCCTCATATTCTCTAACACTCAGTAACCTCTTGCGTCTTAGTGGCTTTATTGCCTCGCATAGGGTGGAAAGATTACAGAAAAAATAAATACATGTGAAATAACCAACTATATCACATCTTCTTCTATGTACCGTGTCCCTTCATGGTGTGGGTGATCATGGCTCTCCACAATTTCCGGCTCTTTGTAGCTCTTAAAATTTTTTATCTTTTTTATTATCTAAACTTTGTTACGCCATTCAGTTACCGAAGCTCAATAAGTATGTCATGCGTTGTTTTCTTGTTTCTCTTTCTTTCAATCTGTCCTGTGAGTATCAAATTTTCCAAGCCCTCTTTCCTGATTATGTGCCCGAGAAATTTCACCTGTCTCTACTTGATATTCAGTATAAACTTTGCCGTTGCTCACATGTTCGGTCCATGGTATTCTCAGCATTCTTCAGCCAAGCTATGTAAAAAAAAGAAACGTAAGAGAAATGTCTGATAGAAAGAAGAAAACTGAAAGAATGCATAAGAAATTAGAGAAAGAACAAGTGAATGAAAAGAGGAAGAAAAAAAGAGAATATAAAACAAAAAGTGCGAGTGACAATCAGAGAGAGGAGAAGAGTGAGAGAGGGGGATAAAGGAAAGTGAGAGGAATGAAGAGAGGAGGAGAATAAGAAGAAGTAGATAAAAAAAACAAGAGAGAATAAGAAAAGGAAATGCCAGAAGTCAAGATGGAGTGCGGCGGTGGCGAGAGTAATATGTATAAGAAACAAACAGAAACAAAAAAAAAAAAAAGACGAGGTTATCATTTGATTGGTTGAATGTCGTTTATCTTTTAAACCGCTGGTGAATTTGTCGAGAAAATTTTGACGAAAATAGAATTAACAGACAACAATTAGACAGATAAAAGAAAACAGGAGAGAGAGAGAGGGGGAGGGGAGGGGGAGGGGAGGGGGAGGAGGAGGGTAGGGAGAGAGGAGGAGAGAGAGGGAGACCGATAGGTGGGAGAAGAGAAAAAGTGAAACAGAAAAAGAGAACTAGAAAGGAAGTGAAAAGCCATTAGCAAGGAGCTTTAGGGAGAGAGAGAGAGAGTGAGAGAGAGAGAGAGAGAGGGGGGATAGAAAGAGAGAGAGAGAGGGGGATAGAAAGAGGGAAAGAAAGCTAAAGAGAGTGGAGATGGAAAAATGAAAAATAAGAAATGGAGGTGCGAAAATAAATGAGAAATAAAAGAACTAAGAAAAAAGGCACGAGAATTTAAACTAAAACTTCAGACACCCAACAAATGCAGAGAAGAGAATCAGATGCGAATAGTATGAAAGTGCAATGAAGAACAAGAAAAAGACTAAACAAATCAAGAAAGGATAAGAAAAGTAATATGCATAAAAAGAAAGAGAAAATAAAATAGATTAAAAATGAATAAAGAAAATAAATTACGAACAACAGGTGTTGGAAAAAAGAGGTAAGGACAAGTAAAGAAAAATGAAGAAAAAAGATTGAAAGACAGAAGGAGGCTACTAAACAAAAATTAAGTGCAAATATAAACAAACTGAAAGAAATGATTAAAAATTGAAAAAAAAAAAATCAAGGACAACGAAAGATATTGAAAAGAAAAAGAAGGAAAAGAAACAAAAAATCGAAGGAAAAAAGGTAATTTGTGTTCTGAATAAATAAGAATGCAAAAAATAAGTAATAACATTATATTGGTAAAGGGCGAAAAAGAAAAACAGAATGAAAAATGAATATGAATAGAGAGAAGGAGATAATTAATAATAATAGTGATGAAGGAAACAAAAACGAAAAAGTAATAAAATGAGCGTAAGGAACAGAAAAGAAAAAGAAAAAAGAATAAAAGAAAAACGAAAGAGAAACAAAAATATAAAAGGAACAAGAAAGAAAAACAACAACAAAAAAAAAATGAAAAAGAAAGATAAAAAGAAAAAGAAAGAAAAAAAAGAAAAAGAACCAGAAAAAGAAAAAGACAAAGTAAAAGAAAAAAGAAAAGAAAAAGACTAAAAGAAAGAAAAAGAAAAAAGAATGAAAGAAATAAAAAGGGAAAAAGACTGAAAGAAAGAAAGAAAGAGGAAAATGAATAAAAAATAAAAAGAAAAAGAATGAAAGAAAGAAAAAGAATAAAAAACTGAAAAGGAAAAATAAAAACGAACAGGAAAGAAAAAGAAAAAACAGAAAAGAAAAACAGAAAAGAATAAAAGACAGAAAAAGAAAGAAAGAAGCAGAATGAGAGAAAAATGATGAGAGTAAATCAAAAAATAAAAAGGAAAATGAAAGACTTAAGGAAAAGCACAATAAAAACGACAAAAATAAAAATGAAAGGAAATCCCGTTGCAACGAAATCTCGTTTATTCTCACGCCTACAATATGGCAGGCATCTTATGCACACCGATCCTCGCCCAGGCGTGATTGATACTGTATCTTGTTTGCAGGCAGCTTACCTTATGTCTTCTTTTCCTTGCCTTTCTTGGACGTCTTTGAAAAAAAAAAAAAAAAAAAAAAAAACCTAACGCATCACTCTTGAAGATGGAATGCGGCCATTATGAAATTAGGTCCGACACCTGAGGTATAAAAGGGATTCAGGCTCTTGACAATCGTAGCAATGTTCCTGTAATTAAACATTGGTGTGGAAGAATTGTTAGTGTTTGGTGAGTGGAGTATCTTGTTGCGGCTGTTAAAAGTTTTTTGTTATTTCAGCCGGTGTATACTCAAAAATATCCCTCGTGTGTATATTGCACAAGATATGAGCTATACAAACAAATTTATCGCTTCTTTCGTCTTCACTAATTGTCACTTTTATGCATATATACAAACAGTACTTGATGGCATTGCACAAAGGTAGCACAATTAATAAGATTAATGGTACACACATTATAAAACAAAGAACAAATATATTATATAGAATTACCTTTGTTTATTTGGGCTACCAAATCGTTTAATTGGGTCAGCGCGAACAATCAAAATGGGGTTTTTGGTTGGTAATGGACCAGAGTTGCGTAAAGTGGAATTGAGGAAACAAGTTCAAATTCCAGGTTTGTCTGTTGCGTTGATTTTCGCACTGATTCTCTTTGGAATGGTCTGAACCCGTCACTTTTCCCCACTTTGTCTTCAGTTTAAATATCAGATTAGGTTGCAATGCATTCTTTGGGTTTGGTTAGTTAGCAGTCTAAGAGAAGGAAACCTGAATTTCACACTGTTGAAAAAGCAATAAGAAACAAATCCATTGTCTTCTGAATGTGTTATACCATACCTATGGACTATAATGGTCATGTCCCAATCCTTATAAATACAGTGGAATATGCTGTAAGTTGATTTACTGTGGTCTTCCACAGTGTGCTTGTCAAACTCTCTGCCTCCGGGCAGAGAGGAACCCAGACGAGGCTATGCCGAAGGGCAGAGTCTCGTCAGGGGTGGTAGACAGCTACCCGACCCCGTTTTTACGGGGTCTACGGGGAATTTTTGGCCGAGCATACGGGCTCGTATATCCCATAATAAACTCGGTCTTGTGCCACATCCGACCGCATGAGGAGGTGGGTGAATATCTTTACTGTGGTCTTCCACAGTGTGCTGGTCAAACTCTCTGTAACTGCGTAAGTTTCCATCCCGCAAAATGTTCAATATCTAAAAAAATCACGAAAGTAAGTGAGTTTCTTTTTTTTTCGACGTTTTCAAATAAGTTGGTAAGCCATCTTGACACCATTTTTCGTAAGAATTAGTGAAAAACCACTTGAGTTATTCAGCAAAAACAAACAAGGTTAAAATTGTTTTGTGTCTGTCCCATTGTCTTTCCATTTGAGCAATAGTGAGAAGAAAATAATCATTCATGCCTTCAGTAATGGTTCCGACATGATGACTATGTCTTCCATCTTCAAAGTTTATTCAAGAACCAACAAAACAACGGTGAATAAGTTTAAAAAAGAGGGAACAGTAGAGAGGAAAACTAGATCAGGAGGTCCCAACAGGAAGAGGGATCATCATTTCAACTTAGACGTAAAGATATCAATTAGAAAAGATCCAACTCAATCTATGAAACGTTCGGCATGTGAGAATGGAGTTTCAGATATAACAGCCCTAACAGCAGTGAAATAAAAACTTGAAAATAAAATCGGATGTGAAACCTGTGAGGCAAATTGTTACTCCAGGACAAAATGTTAGAAAGTTAGAGAGGGCGAAGACCATCTTGAATAAATTGGAAAATGATCCTTGGACGATATTGTTATGCCGTACCTATGGAATATACTGGGTATGTCTCAATACTTATAAATACAGTGGAATATACTGTATATTGATTGACTAGGGATCTACTTTTAGCTCACCACTAGCAGTTGATTTCTTACTACACACCGCTGGCGAATCTTGTTAATGTTATAAATATTATTGTTCTTATTTCTAACCTTCGTTTCGGTTATTTTTATTTACTAAACTTTCTCTAGCGACCGACTATAAGTTTTCTCTCTGAAATATCTGTAGGTTACCCTCACTTAGCTACGCCAAGAAGTCATCAGGTGGCGCTGTTAGGCAGCTATAAAAACGGGACACTTCTCTCTCCCTCTTTTCAATGCTGTAGCGATGACACGCTACAGTGGCCTCGCTCATCTCTCTCTTTTCCGACCAGCTTGATGAAGCGAGGACATCTGCCGGGACCTCACTCATCTCTCTCTTTTCCGACCAGCTTGCTGAAGCGAGGACATCCGCCGGGACCTCACTCGTCTCTCTCTTTTCCGACCAGCTTGCTGAAGCGAGGACATCCGCCGGGACCTCACTCGTCTCTCTCTTTTCCGACCAGCTTGCTGAAGCGAGGACATCCGCCGGGACCTCACTCGTCTCTCTCTTTTCCGACCAGCTTGCTGAAGCGAGGACATCCGCCGGGACCTCACTCGTCTCTCTCTTTTCCGACCAGCTTGCTGAAGCGAGGACATCCGCCGGGACCTCACTCGTCTCTCTCTTTTCCGACCAGCTTGCTGAAGCGAGGACATCCGCCGGGACCTCACTCGTCTCTCTCTTTTCCGACCAGCTTGCTGAAGCGAGGACATCCGCCGGGACCTCACTCGTCTCTCTCTTTTCCGACCAGCTTGCTGAAGCGAGGACATCCGCCGGGACCTCACTCGTCTCTCTCTTTTCCAACCAGCTTGCTGAAGCGAGGACATCCGCCGGGACCTCACTCGTCTCTCTCTTTTCCGACCAGCTTGCTGAAGCGAGGACATCCGCCGGGACCTCACTCATCTCTCTCTTTTCCGACCAGCTTGCTGAAGCGAGGACATCCACCGGGACCTCGCTCTTCTCTCTCTTTTCCGATCATCATTCCGTAGCGACGACACCCACTGGGACCTTCTCTTTGGTTTGGGGGATATATTTCTCCTTACTAACTGAACTTTCACATGCACACAGAGGCGTGTATCACCCACATTCTTCTTAACTTTCAATATCTTCTTTCTTTTGCCTTTATACTAGTGTATTTTCTCTACGTTGTTACACAGTTGCATAAAATAAACAGAAAGTAAGCATGACAATTAACAGATAAGAAATAAAAGGAATCTGTGGAGAGTCATGATCGTCTACGTCCTGCAGCAACATTGCATTCAAAAATTACTTCGAGCAACAAAAACAGGAAAATATAAAGTGCCATCATTGCCCACATCCTAAAGAGACAGAGTTGATTTACTTGCTACTTTAAGCCTCACTTTAGTATCAACTGTTTAGAGTAAAGGTACTATTATATGTGCATTTCTTTTCTATGTTCCGTGTCCCTTCAGAATGTAGGTAAACATGGTTTCCCACAACTTCTGACCCTTAGCACAATTTCTCTTTTTGCCAAGTCTCCTGTCATTCATTCACAAAAGATTTTCAGGTAGGTTTCTTCTCTCTATCTTGCCCTCACTATATTTCGTGAGGGTTAAGTTTTCCAAGCCCTCCTTTCTCATGATGTGTCCAAAAAACCGCAGTTGTTTCTTTCTGAGACTGAGTATAAGCATTCTTTTTGCTAAGCTATTTTGCCGGTCCCGGTAAAATAGACAGCAAGGATATTTTACCGATAAATATAAATAGTGTTTAACAACTAAGAATATGTTACATTTGAGATCGTCAGCGCAGTGGTTGTGTGTGCTGTGTAGGCAGGACTTTAACAACATTGATTCTGTGGTCTGTGACTGTTGTCTTCAGTGGGTGCACTAGAAGTATATTGGCAATAGAACCATGCCGAAGGGCAAGTTTTGAATTTCCAGAAACTGTTATGGCTGATGTGCTTAAAATACTCAGAGACTTCTATATTTCTTTTAATAATTGATGATGAATAAATGATTTTAACTTGTGCTTATCAAATGATGGCGTAAAAGAGTTTAAATTGTCTTCACAATTGATGTTAAAAATAAATAAACTTCTGTGTTAAATCTCTGTTTTCTTATTTTTCATTATATCTGCCTTCATAATAATAAAACTATTTACCGGTAAAATAGCCTGGGGTTTATTTTAACGAGAACGGTAAAATAAGTTTAAAAGCATGTTTGTCTATTTTACCAGAACCGGCAAAATAGCCTCGTCCTTTCCTTTAAGACTTCTTAGTCGCTTACTCGTCCAGCCCATAGAATTCTTAGTATTCTTCTGTAGAACCAAATTTCTGTTGCTTCCAGTTTTTTCCTAATCCGTGAGGAGATTGTCCAGCATTTACTGCTATACAAGAAGATTGAAATCCTATAGAAATTCAGCTTTTCTTTTTTATGGTTTCTAATGAAATGTTCCCGTTTCTTAGACCATTCCTTAGCTTTTGGAAGGAATCTTTCGATAATCCGATATGTGTTTCGATTTCGGTTTTAAAACATCCTTCCCAGTTATTTAAACTTCAATACGTAGCTCACATCTTAGTTTTTTTTTGTCATTTTTCTAACAGCCATACTTTCTTTCTTCTTACAGTTCTTAGCAAATCTTTTTTTTCTCGTTTTTCTTTACTAACTTATCGATGACGTTCTGGAGTTCCTTTCAGTGTCTGCCATTAACATAGTATCATCCGTGTATCTTATATTATTAAGATTACGCCCACCAATAATATATTTTTTTAAGCAAGGCGGGAATGCCACGAGCAGGCAGGGGGTTACAAAGAGTGAAAGTGAGAAAAAAGACTGGGTAGAAGGAGGGGACTGAACAAAAGATAAAGATGAACGGGGTACAAGTCACTAGAAGATGGCGGTTGACGCTGCATTTAAATTTCTAAAGATTTTGTTATCACGGAAGCAAGTAAGAATAAGTGAGTCGGGAAGTGCGATAAAAGAAACTGTTGGAGTATAAATGGTGATTGCATTTAACTATTTCAACAGTAAAAGGGTGGGACCTAGATGCCAATCTAGTACTACGCTTAAATTCATGTAGTCGAGGCACCAGGGGAAAAATCTTGTCAGAGCAGTTGCCATGAAACTTGTAGAAAAGACAGAGGGAAGCCACATCAGCTTTGTGAGAAAGTAACCGAAGTCGAGATGCTAAGTCAGGATCGATTACATTCCAGACCCTTCTTTGGATTTTGTCGAGAATCTCGAGATGAGTAAGCAGAAGCATCAGACCAGGTATGGCAACAGTATTCAATGCACGGACGAATGGTAGATTTGAAGACGTTTAAGGTGGATTCTGACGAGAAAAAAACCTTCTGGCACGACACAGAGAAACAACTTTCCTTGCAGTAGATGCAGCTATTGATTCAATGTAGTTGTTCCCCTTCAAGTCAGTTGAAGACGTGAAGTCAAGAAGGCGTAGTGAGCCGCTCTCCTGGAGTTGAGTATTAGTCACGCTGATGGCGGGCAGGAAAGTTTCTGAATAAATCTCTATAGAAGACATATCCTTGGCCTAAGCCCCTTTCAATTTTGTGTATCGACTCAATTCATTTTCTGTCTGTATGCAGGCGGTTTTCTCCCAGTATACGTTCCGGATTATTCTGGCATACTTTCAAAACAAATCTAGGTTTGCTAACCAAAAATTACCCATGAATTAATAAAACATATAGGAGTATTATAATATTCATAGCCGTTCCTGAACCCACAAAAAATAGGTAATGTTAATTCAATGATTATACTTTTTACTTAGCTGGTGATATATATATATATATATATATATATATATATATATATATATATATATATATATATGCATACATACATATATATATATATATATATATATATATATATTTCTGACAGCATAGACAAGGCTCTCTCCCTCCACCCTTTTGCTCACATTTTTGTGTTTGGTGACTTCAACGCACATCACACGTTTTGCCTTCAACCCGGAAGGTAAAGCCTCTCTTCTCGACCTGTGCTTTACCTCCATCCCCGAATCCTGCAGCGCCTCGCAACTCTGCCCTCTTGGTAACTCTGATCATGCAGTAGTATCTGTTAACATCTCCTTCAACTCCACCCCCTATAAAGAACCTCCTACCACTAGAACTTCGTTCTACTATCAACGAGCTGACTGGGACGCGTTCTGTGATTTCCTCCGCGATGTCCCCTGGGATGGAGTCTTTAAGCTCCCCGTCTAAGAATGTGCTTCTGAGGTCTCTTCCTGGGTTAATGCTGGAATCGACGCTTTCATCCCATCAAGGAAATATAGGGTTAAGCCGCGCTCCTCCCCCTGGTTCTCCGCTGCTTGCTCAGCTGCCATCGCCCATAGGAACCACTACTTCCACCTATTCCGTAGCGACATGTCTGACTGCAATAGACGTCTCTTTGCCTCCGCCCGTAACGAGTGTAACCGTGTCCTCAACGATGCTAAGTCACTATTTGCGGCTCGGATGAAGGAACGTATTGCATCTCGCAAATTTGGCTCCAAAGATTATAGGCGTCTCTGCAAGAGCGTATTGAACAATTGAAAACCCTCTATACCTCCTTTATTCAACCAGTTCGAAGTCCTGACCTCCTCTACCGACAAGGCTGAATGCTTTGCTCGGAAATTTTCATTCAACTCGACGCTCGACTCTTCCGGTGTACCCATACCCGACTTCCCTCTTAGAACTGAGGCCATATTGAGTAGGTTAAACATAACTCCATCTTTGGTACTGGGCGTTATCTCCAATTTAGACCCCAACAAGGCTAGTGGTGGAGACGGGATACCAGCCATTGTCTTGAAGAAATGCGCGCCTGAACTGGCGCCCGCCCTTTCTAAACTATACAACTACTGCCTCAAGGAATCTTGTTTTCCTGACTGCTGGAAGTCCTCTTCGATCGTTCCTGTCTTCAAGAACTCCGGCGACCCCTCTGACCCTTCCATCTACCGTCCTATCAGTCTCCTTCCCCTCTTCGGCAATGTCTTCTAAGCCCTAATCAATACCGAGGTGGTTAACCACCTTACATCCCATGATCTGCTCTCAGACAAGCAATATGTTTTCCGCTTTGCCCGATCTACAGCCGATGTGCTTACGGCCACCACTGAAACTGTCTACCGAGCTCTTCAAAATAACGGGGAAGCCCGTGCCGTGGCACTAGACATCTCCAAAGCATTTGATAGGGTTTGGCATGCCGGCCTTCTTCGCAAGCTCCAGGGTTATGGCATTACGGGTCGATTATATAACCTAATACAATCATTCCTGTCAAACTGTGAATTGAAGGTCGTTCTCAACGGATTCTCATCCAGTTCCTATGCCACGAACGCAGGTGTTCCTCAAGGCTCCATCCTAGGCCCTACTCTATTCCTTATCTACATAAATGACCTTCCTGACGCCATAACTTCCCAAGTTGGCATCTACACGGATGACACCACAATTTATTCCTGCCTCAAAAACAAATCTAGTCTCACTGACAAAACTCACCTGGCCGTGCGTCTCGAAAAGGACCTCCAATCGATTGTGAACTGGGGCAAGAATTGGCTGGTCAACTTCAACACTTCTAAGACAAAACTGCTCTCTATTAATCACCACAGAGATCCTTCCCTTCCCTCCATTAGAATGTCTGACGCTCAACTTCTCGAGAGCAACTCTCTGCGGCTTCTCGGTCTCACGTTGACTGCTGACCTGAGTCAATTGTTTCGTCCACCGCAAGGTAAGATGGCTCCCTGAGCCGCGCCAGGAAGTTTTTCTCCCCGGAGTCGATCCTCCATATCTACAAATCAACAATTCGCCCTTGCATGGAGTATTGCTGCCATATATGGTCTGGTGCCCCTTCTGTTTGCCTCGGGGTTCTTGATAGGCTCCAGAGGCGGATATGCAATGTAGTTGGCCCTGCTCTGGCGTCTCGTCTACAGTCACTTTCTCACAGACGTGCCGTCGCCTCCCTCTGTCTGTTCTACAAATACTTTAATGGAAATTGCTCCGAGGAGCTGCATTCGCTGGTTCCCAGACGTCATGAGTTCAAGCGTCATACGAGGCTGGCATCCCGCTCTCACCCCTTCACTGTCGAAACTCCTAAATGTAGCCGTCTCTTCTACTCCAATAGCTTCATGTCTCGCACCTCTCGCCTGTGGAACTTCCTTTCCTATTCCTGTTTCCCTGTGAGCTATAATCTCCAGCTATTCTAGTGTAATGTCAATCGACATCTCCAGTTGCCTTAATCTATCCACTACCCTCATCCTTTCTTCTATCACTCCTAACTGATCTTGCTCTAAATTTTCTGTAACCCCTTGCGTCCTAGTGGCTTCCCGCCTTGCTTGGGTTGAAATGCTTAATATATATATATATATATATATATATATATATATATATATTGGTTGGATAGATGTGGGTTTGTGACCCTGGGTTTCACGCGTAGAAGACTTTAAACAATGACATTGATATGATTATGAACTCGTTTAGATTAGAACAGATAAATCAAAAACATATACAAATGGGATCCTGCTAAATACTATAAAATCCTTAAGGACAAAATCACTGATAATTATTATAAAGGTAATATTCAATAATAGAATTCTGGAGATAGACAATGTTACAGCTGAGTTAGCTAGTAATCTCAATATCTATCTATCTATCTATCTATCTATCTATCTATCTATTTGTATGTGTGTGTGCGTGTATGTGTGTGTAAAATATAGTTTAACAGTCCCAAAACTGGATTCGGCTCCACAATTATTCCCATTTGACCGCCACTAGAATAATTCGAAACACAACCGTTACTGACTATTAAATTAACCGTTAGAAAAATACAATGGACTACCCACAATGCATCACCGACCTGTGTATATAAATAGTCGAGCAAACACACATGGTCTTACGATTGCATTTCGCATGAAACAAACTGTCGCCTCTGAGTGCTGACTTCAATGTTTTCATGTGTTTGTCTATGCGGACGTGGTTTGTTAATTTGTTTATTATTTACTTTGTTTTTTTTGGATTAATTTAATTTACTTGTTTTTGTTTACTTATTTATTTTCTTAAGTACACATTTTGTTTCTCAACAGTAACCATAAATCCGAGTTGTATGCACGATGCAATCGTCAGGTGCGGATTGAAAACGCGATTGCATCGTGGATTGAATTCAGAGTTGTGCTACCGGTGAAAAACAAGATCTATATTTGTTGGTAGTATAAATTTAAAAGTCTTTTATTCATCGAGTACTGTTTTATGAACCCTAGTACTCATGGTGCAACGCAAAAAATTTCCCTTTCCCGTGCGCTGATAGCTCAGGAGCAGAAAGTCCGACTGATGCCAAATCGGTCGGGTTTCAATCCCGGCTTGAAGAAATGGGACGTCTATGCGAACTGATGAGTTTTGATACCGCGAAATAGGCCTGTATGTGAATGGCATTATTATGCCCTCGATAATTTCGGTTGAGCACTGTTGTGAGAGAAGGTAACTCTAAACAGAAGCCGTCTCCGCTAACGTAACACTCTTCATTAAATGAATCGAGCACTATGGCCGTCTGGCATTTGTTTACATTCGTAAAAATAATACCCTAGAATTTACTTTTTCTCCTTTCTGAGCTCAGGGGTAGAAACTTCGACTGTTTCGATCCCGGCTTGAAGCAATCAGATGTCTAGCCGCACTGATGAGCTATGATACAGCGAAATAGGCCTGTATGTGGATCATATTATACATACATATATATATATATATATATATATATATATATATATATATATATATATATATATATATAACTTTGAAAGTGACAATATATATATATATATATATATATATATATATATATATATATATATATATATTTGGTTGGATTGATGTGAGTTTGTGACGCTGGGTTTCACAAACTCACATCAATCCAACCAAATATGTTAGCTCTATCTCTGATATTGAGCGCTTTCTAATAAGTACCACGCATATAATATATAAATAATTATACATATATATATATATTTATATTTATATACACACACTTTTCACACACACACTAAAAATAAATACGCTTAAAATTCACCTTCTTCCCTGCCATGTGCTAACGGCAGAATCTCCGACTGACGCCAATTCAGCCGGGTTTCGATCCTGGCTAGAGGCAAGCGGACGTCTAGTCTCACTGAAGAGCTGTGAAACAGCGAAACAGTCTGTCTGTGGATGACAATATATAGGCTTCTGAATCGAGTCCTCTCAGTCACTGTGTGAGTATCTAAAAATAAATACGCTAAAATTCACCTTCGTTCTCGCAGTGCGCCGACAGCTTAATGATAGAATCTCCTACTGACGCCAACACAGCCGCGTTTCGACCTTAGTAACCGGACGTCTAGCCACACTGAAGAGCTGTGTTACAGCGAAACAGTCTGTCTGTGAATGACAATATATATATATATTATCTCTTTAAACGTTATATATAGTGGATACTAATATTTGAGTAGACGCTCCGTTTATTTTAAAAACACTATATTTATTTATTTTAGTCTATCGTCCTGAATATTATAGAACGCTTATTAAAGAAAAGGATGCGCTCTCCGGCATAATTTGTGCTAATAAGGCACTATGCGGCCTTGCTTGATCGGCGACACCATTCGTGGCCTAGTCAGTCTAAAACACGTCCGATCAAACGACGGCTTACCTAACCAGGAGGACGTAGTTTCGTATCCTGCAGGAGGGAGTATCTTATTCTGCAATACGATTTCTAGAATATTTAAATCGGAAGACGAAAATGAATAAATATATTGATTATTCAATAAAAGGACCGTCTACTCAAATACGAGTATCCTCAAAAATAACGTTTATAGTGATAAAATCTGTCGGATTAATAAATAAAAAAATCCATAACTTTATATATATATATATATATATATATATATATATATATATATATATATATATATATATATGTGTGTGTGTGTGTGCTATTACACCAAAGTTTGAATACAATAGTGAAGTTGATTGGTTGTCATGTAATGAAGATTATACATTATTATTTTTATTGGATTATGATAATAATGGAAATGAGAATTCCTCGCTGACAAATGGCAAATCGATTATATATCTTTTTTTATATTCCCTTTCAGTATCTGTATATGCGGAGGTTCTGCCAATCTATCTATGTCAGTCCGTTCATTATCTATCTATCTATCTATCTATCTATCTATCTATCTATCTATGTCTATTCATATATATCTATCTATCTATGTCTATTCATATCTATCTATCTATCTATCTATCTATCTATGTCTATTCATATATATCTATCTATGTCTATTCATATCTATCTATCTATCTATCTATGTCTATTCATATATATCTATCTATCTATGTCTATTCATATCTATCTATCTATCTATCTATCTATCTATCTATCTATCTATGTCTATTCATATATATCTATCTATGTCTATTCATATCTATCTATCTATCTATCTATCTATCTATCTATCTATGTCTATTCATATATATCTATCTATCTATGTCTATTCATATCTATCTATCTATCTATCTATCTATCTATCTATCTATCTATGTCTATTCATATATATCTATCTATGTCTATTCATATCTATCTATCTATCTATCTATCTATCTATCTATCTATCTATGTCTATTCATATATATCTATCTATCTATGTCTATTCATATCTATCTATCTATCTATCTATCTATCTATGTCTATTCATATATATCTATCTATGTCTATTCATATCTATCTATCTATCTATCTATCTATGTCTATTCATATATATCTATCTATCTATGTCTATTCATATCTATCTATCTATCTATCTATCTATCTATGTCTATTCATATATATCTATCTATGTCTATTCATATCTATCTATCTATCTATCTATCTATCTATCTATCTATGTCTATTCATATATATCTATCTATCTATGTCTATTCATATCTATCTATCTATCTATCTATCTATCTATCTATCTATGTCTATTCATATATATCTATCTATGTCTATTCATATCTATCTATCTATCTATCTATCTATCTATGTCTATTCATATCTATCTATCTATCTATGTCTATTCATATCTATCTATCTATCTATCTATCTATGTCTATTCATATCTATCTATCTATGTCTATTCATATCTATCTATCTATCTATCTATCTATGTCTATTCATATATATCTATCTATCTATGTCTATTCATATCTATCTATCTATCTATCTATCTATCTATCTATCTATCTATGTCTATTCATATCTATCTATCTATGTCTATTCATATCTATCTATCTATCTATCTATGTCTATTCATATCTATGTCTATTCATATCTATCTATCTATCTATCTATCTATCTATGTCTATTCATATATATCTATCTATGTCTATTCATATCTATCTATCTATCTATCTATGTCTATTCATATCTATCTATCTATGTCTATTCATATCTATCTATCTATCTATCTATCTATCTATGTCTATTCATATCTATCTATCTATGTCTATTCATATCTATCTATCTATCTATCTATCTATGTCTATTCATATCTATGTCTATTTCTATCTATCTATCTATCTATCTATCTATCTGTTCATATCTATCTATCTATCTATCTATCTATCTATCTATGTCAGTCTTCATTATTACTATGTATTAATCTATCTACTTATTTCAATTTAATCATATTGTTTGTCAGTGCATCATTTTATTTAAACATTTACATACAGACACTTTTCATTAATTCTTTTACTTGGAATATTATGAATACAGTACAAAAAACACAATTTCACAGAGATAATGTGTTTAATGTATAATTATCAACAGCTATCATTTTTGTGACAATATAATTAGAAATTAATTATTGTCCATGATACTTTCTCAGCATTGTTCCCGATTCATCACACTGTATTGTAAAGATTGTTTCAATATGGCGCGGACTGAAAGTAGAACAGGTTGCAAATAATTAAACTGGTGAGGATAATTTTGATGTCATTATCAAATTGCAAATGGCCATTAGAAAGTCTGCATTTGACATTTGTATTACATTCAATCTGGTTTATGTCAGATCACTTTGTTGGACATGTAAAATAGAAAATTAAATACGAAAAACTGAAGTAGGCAATATCTAAAATACTAAAATAGCAGTTTATTGATACTCTATGATAAATGCAGACGACATTTTCATACGAGTGAGGGCTGACGAGTTCTCGGCTGAATCAAGAAAAGATTCGTGCCGGGAACAAGTAGTATCTGTTCTCCTCATTTTAGATGGCAGAAGGCGCCCGGCTGCACGGATTCCTTCCTCATTGCATAGAGAGACGTGGGGTCGGTGTAATATCAATGCCAGCGTGACAGCGGTCGTGGGGACTGGGTAATCTTTGCCCTTGACCTATCTGTATGTGTATGGGTTTCACTACATAAAACAGACCTTGTATCACATCTGGCTTTAATGTGGAGGTTTAAGAAATAAAGTTAAGAGAGGATAAAAAAGATTTTTGATTGGTTGATAAAGTTGCCAAGTTCTTATGAAGACCTACACGCATAAACGCGTACGGAAAGATCCTTTAAAAAATGTTCTTTTTTTTCAAATAAAAATCATTTTACTTGTTTCAGTTTTAGTCTGTTAATATCTATCTATCTATCTATCTATCTATCTATCTATCTGTCTGTCTATCTATCTATGTCAGTCTTCATTATCTATCTTTTTATTTATTTACGTCAGTCTGTTCATTATTTATCTATTTATGTTTGTTTTTCTGTCATTAAAAAGTCAATAAAACTAAGTGGGAGAGTGTGGGACAGGAGAAAATGAGGAAAAATCCTATAGAGTTTCTGATAGAAAACCCGAAAGACACACAAACACACACACACACACATACACACACACAGAAACTATGACGACGCTGATTTGACAAACATTTTAAAAGTCTTTAAAATTTTTGGTCATTTTTTTCAGTGGTGTTCACCATTTACAATGCCCGCGAGCCACTCGAGGTAGAGAGTTACAGAATAAGAGACACAGCTTATGTGGGTAAAATTAATCCTAGACTTGTAAACAGGCCAAGATTGTAGTGATCAAGGAAACACCTTGTTGGGAGACATTCTTTTTATAGATACAAATATTTAAGTAAATGCTCTGTTTATAATAAACAACATTTACCGGACTGAATGTCCGACAAATTTTCACAGAAAAAATTCGTTTTCTGACAGGATTCGAACTTGTATCCTATACGAAAC
Source organism: Acanthosepion lycidas (assembly GCA_963932145.1). NCBI lineage: Eukaryota > Metazoa > Mollusca > Cephalopoda > Sepiida > Sepiidae > Acanthosepion > Acanthosepion lycidas. The sequence continues at coordinate 1,226,401 of OZ010605.1, forward strand.
CGTCATTTAACCGATTTGGCCACAGAGGAGTGTTCAGTTAGCAAGGTCGAATTTACTGTATTTGAACTTCAATCTTCTATGAATCTCTCACGTACATTCATATCTGCTCATGGCGTATCAAATGTAAACAAATGACGTCACACATTATGAAATGGACAAAGTCCGACAATGACTTTAAGAGATTTTTATGTTTATACATTCTATTTATAGATACAAATATTTAAGTAAATACTCTGTTTATAATAAACAGTATTAACAACATTTACCGGCCTCAATGTCTAAGAAACTTTCATAGAAAATATGCATCCTCCACCAAGCATCAAACCTGTATACTACACTGAACTTTGATAAAAAAAAATGGATTCAACCATGAGTTTTTAATTTTCCTTCCACATACAACTAAAACAACTTTACGAGATATTACTTACCAAATATCAGGCAAAATGGCGAACATAAACTAGAGCTATAACAGAAAATAACATGTATCCAATACTTATGCGTGTCACTATATATATATATATATATATATATATATATATATATATATATATATATATATATATATGTATGTTGCAGTTTCTCTCTCTCTCTATATATATATATATATATACACACATGCATATATATATATATATATATATATATATATATATATATATATATATATAGAGAGAGAGAGAGAGAGAGAGAGAGAGAGAAAGAGAGAGAGAGATGACGAAACTGCAACAGATAGATATATATGAATATATGGAATATCAATATATATATCAATATATATATATATATATATATATATATATATATATATATATATTGTTAGATACATAAATAGATGGATATGAAGAAACTGCCAACAGATAGATGAAATTGTCAAATTGATTGTGGAACATATATATATATATATATATATATATATATATATATATATATATATTAGTGTATTGTGGCAGCAGATATTTATTCTAAAATTTATTGTAAAATATAACAGACAATGAATGTCTATTATGTTCCACCATGAGCCTTTAATTTCGGGTTAAAATAAAGACAAAAATTGTGCAACATTTGGATATATTAAGCTGTTCCTTGATCTAAGCTCTCGGCTCACATGAGCCACCTTCAGTGTGGCTATAAGGAGATTTAAACAAAGATATTCAACATCAAAGATGATATTCTATTATGTTTGAATATAAGATTGCTATGAGACGATAACGGTCGCGGAATAGTAGACGCAGTTCGTAAGATCAAGATCCGGTTCTGTGACGACATACCACCCTAGAGGCCGAAATATTAACAACAGAACCAATGTTTAGATGCAATGTAATGTGTTGTCACTAGTCATTTTCACCCTAAATTTATATATATATATATATATATATATATATATATATATATATATATATATATATATATATATATAGTAGACTCTCCCTAGGAACCGACAAGCAGACACCAGCACATACGATTTTATTATATTGGTGAATTTTCTGTGCAGAACCAACCACACTTTTTGAAGGGTCGAATACAGAGACCTGGTGCAGTAAGTGCCACAAGGTCCCCAAACGACCGTCCGCAGGTTTTGAATTCCGAGTTGTCCTTCTCCTAGACCAGTTGCCATCAAAGGCTATAGGACCCAGCCTGTCCTGCTATTTACTCATACCTGGAGGGAGAAGAAGAAGATTAATACTTTTCCCAAGGGGATTTGCACGTAAGTTAATGTAATATATATATATATATATATATATATATATATATATATATATATATAGAGAGAGAGAGAGAGAGAGAGAGAGAGAGAGGGACAGGATGAGAAATATATATAGAGAACATAAAGAGGATGAAAAACCAACAAAGAATTGTGTAAAGTCAGATGATTGTCGTGATATGAGGTATTAATTCAATGTAAATCCCTTGGATTTTGCAAGTACACACATATACTAAAGCTTGTTTTAGGCCGGTTTGCCTTGAAAAGTAAGCTATGAAACGTTCCTTCAGAACTAGGTGTAAATACTATCCTGGAGGATCAGGGTAAACTTGCCACCGCCTAAGTCACTAAACAGAATCTATAATAATAATAATAATAATAATAATAATATTAGGTTGGTGCAAAAATAATGTCGTTTTCTCACATAGCAACATATGTGAGAAAACGACATTTTGCACCAACCTAATAATAATGATAGCACCAATCGTGATACTGTTGCTTCTTAAGTTGTTGTCGCTGTTGATGATGGTGATGATGATGATGATGATGATGATTTTTCCTTTTATATACTGTAGATCCCATTTCTGGGTTTGATGGGTTTCTCTGTTTCCTTTTCAAAAGCCGACTAAAAAAAAAAACAAAACAAAACAAAAACAAACAAAAAAAAACAAAAAACAGTTACCACCGCCCATCTCATTTGTGGAGCTCCACCCGATCGTCCTGTTCCACCCGCCAAATCGCCCACGTGTTGCCAACATTGCTATTCGCCACCCGTCTTGCCTAACATTTTTCCACCTGTCTGCTTCTTTCGTCAGAAGTGCGGCAGCTTCTATTTACAAACACAAGTCAAGATCTGGGCACGTGGCGGTTGCTTTGTTTATCCATGTATCAGATTCAATGCTTTTTTTTTCTTTTGTCTCCCTCCCCGCTCTCTCTCTCTCTCTCTCACACACACACACACTCACTCTCTCTGCGTAATTTGTTAAGAACGCGAGAATACAAGGAAGAGAAGGGAGAAAAAGAAAGACAGAGAGCAACGTAGATATACAAGAGATATATGTCTCTCAAATAGAAAGACCCATAAACATATATGCTGAAACTTGGACCCAATATATCAAGTACGTAAATCAACTTGACGCCTTTCACATGCTCTGTCTTCATGCCATATGTGATATAAAGTGGGATGACAGGGTCCACTCTTACCCTAGAAAGACACCTTGAAACGTCTCAACTTTAATCTGAAAACCATCAAACCGGAAGGAGTGGCGTAAGACATCTTTCTTTAGGTTAAAGGGTCTTGAAGACTGAAGCACCGTGATCAGCTTCGTGAAGCTCTGAAGTAGAGACGCTATCAAAATCGTGCTTCAACAAATTTCTTTGCCGACATTGTCAAAAGTTTTCCTTCAATAATGTCTAAAAAATACTAAAGCTGATAAATGAAATATACATATTCAGATCATTCGTTCTCTCAGCCCTTCTCTATAGTGCTGAATTTTGGACCCTATATCTCAAGCACATAAATCAACTTGACGCCTTTCACATGCGCTGTCCTCGTGCCATATGCGGTATAAAATGGGATGACAGGGTCACGAATAAAACTGAATAAAGGGAATACTAAAGAAATGTACATCACAGGCATTGAAAGCATTCCAGCAAAGATACAACTTAGGTGTGATTGTCATGTTGTGAGAATGGATGAGCATAGGCTTCCCAAAAATGGTGCTGTATGGACAACTACCAAACTTCAAGCGTTCAATTCGACATCCACTCTTACGCTACAAAGACAAATTGAAAGACAACTTGAAACGTCTCAACTCTGATCTGAAAACCTGCGAAGCCCAAGCATCAAACCGAAAGGAGTGGCGTAAGACATGTTTCTTTAGGTTAAAGGGTTTTGAAGACAGTAGACTGAAGCACCTGATCAGCTTCGTCAAGCTCTGAAGTAGAGACGCCATGAAAATCTTGCTTTAATAAATTTCCTCTGTCAGTGTGGCTTTGTCGCCCGCATCAAGGCTTGGCTAGTATCATACTTAAGAAAGCTCAAATGAAATGTCTTTCCCTTACCTGATTTTCTCCACAATAGCTCCTGCTAGCAAGTATAAGTGTAAAACGAAAAGCACCATCCACTGCTGACCTTCATTTATCGTTCACGTCCATTATATATATACGTCTCCACAAGTTCACGAAACGAGAGACGTAAGTAGTTTCAAAATTTTTGAAAGAATATTTTTGAAAAAATTATTTTTTTCAATCTAGCCAAGTTCACCTGCATTTTTTTTTTTTATTTTCTCTCCATCAAATTTGTCCATGACTATCCCAATAATGGTGATATATTGTAAGAGCCGGGACGCAAATTTACCGTGGCTGAACTAGTTATCAAGGCACTTTCCAGACATTTTCGTCTTAGTCGAATATTTTCTTTTTTAATCAAAATAGCATTCCTATGTCAAAATTGTGGTCAGTTTTGTTACGGTGAACAACCAATGCATTTTGTGTTTTTTTTTATTTTATTTTTTTTTTTTTTAAATGTCCCTTTTTGTTCATATAGTCTCTTGTTTAAACTTCTTGAGGTTTCTCCAATGTATTCATTCTAGCAATTCCTGCATTTGATAGAGTAAATTCCTCATTCAAGTTTTGGCTTGTTTTGTTTTTCATTGAGTCTTTCATTGTTTTAGCTGTAACTGACAAATTTTATGTTGAGTTTAGATAATTTCTTTTCGGTTGCAGCTGTGATAGAGTTAGTGGGTAGAATAATCTTTTTTTGATTTGTTAGGTTTGTCAGGAAGGACAGCTCTCCTATTTTGGAAAATTTTATGTGCCTTTTGCTTCGCATTGAAAATGAAATAGGGTAGGTGAAGACTCTTGAATGTATTTTCAGTATATTTCTTCTGTTCGTGTAAATATTGAGGGCTGCAAATTCTTATTGCTCTTAAATAGAATCCAATGACCATTCCGGATTTTATTTTGTTCTTATGTTGGGAATAGAAGATTGTGCTTAAGCATGAAACACACTGTCGCCGCTGTGTTGACCTTGACCTCAGTATCCATTTTTATGTGTTATATTTACATTACCCATAAATATAGCATAACTTAAAAATCACACACACACACACACACACACACACACACACACACACACACACACATATATATATATATATATATATATATATATATATATATATATATCTTCCCCGAAATTTCCATCACTTGTATATCTTTGCTGATTCAGCTTCTAATGCTCTGAAGAGAATGGCTTGGAGCAAGATGTGGCTCTTGGGGCACAATTCGTTGGGTTACGTATACTTGGATGAATATCATCACGGAATTTAGTGAGTAGCGACACTATATCGAGTCTAGTCAGATTCTTCAATTTCCATTGACCCAGTGGTATGACACTTAGGTTGTATTGTAACGGTCCTGGTTCAATTCAAGGTAGTGGATTCTCACTGCATAGGACAAAACGACTGTCCAGTTCTTCATTCTGTTGAGGATTCTTCTAGACTCGATGAATTACTTACGTATGATTATTTCAAATCCTCCTAATAATTATATATATATATATATATATATATATATATATATATATATATATATATATATATATATATATATATATATATATAAAAGTGAACATTTATGCTAGACGCAACCGTCAGGACACATGTGTTGGTTTGTTCTCGACTTTTTATCCAACACCTGTTCACTTTTATATTTACATATGTATAGCGAGAGAGAGAGAGAGAGAGAGAGAGAGAGAGAGAGAGAGAGAGAGAGAGAGTATATGCCGTTTAATGAAATTTGAAGAATAAAAAGACAACAAAATGATAGCAATATTGGCAATAAGAGTGATGATATTTTTATATATTAGCCTTTTGACTAAATTGAAGCACGAAGAGAAAGATTTTAAAGTTAGAATTTTCGGACACGCCTGTGTCCTTTTTCAACGAGACGAGAAATAAACAAAGATATAGGACACTCTCTTCCGGGGAAATGTTGTTGTTTAGAGGGTTCCCCGTGGAAACTATATTCTCTGAGTCAACCCAAATCCCTGTTTAATTATTTAATATCTATTTTGAAAATGTATTTTAACCCCGATCTCCGTCTTTCTTGTCGGTTCTTAAATGAAGACACTAAAAGCACGCATATCATGTTATCAATGCTATGACACGATTGGTTGAAGTGTGCAGCGATAGGTAAATTGTTGTTGTCCTTAATGGTTTTTATGGTTATTGAACCGAGGATGGAATTCCGAGATTGTTCCTCCAACATTAATTCCCCTTTTTTTGCATTTGTGCCATATTACATGCACAAGAGGATCATCTTTCATTTTATTCATATATATATATATATATATATATATATATATATATATATATATATATATATATTGTGTGGGAGAGACTGAGTGAGGGAGAGACATAGTTTTGAATGACAGAGAGAGAGAGAGAGAGAGAGAGAGAGAAGGCGAGAGAAGTAAACATATACACAAGGGAATATAAAATTGCAGAGACGACAGAGTTAAGTAGACATGTCCACCTAAGTATAACTTCAAGTAGACAGTAGAAAAACAGAAAGTCACAGAGAGAGAAAAGAAATGGAAAGTGGGTGAAAATAGGAGAAAGAGGGAGTGAGTGAGAGGGAGAGAGAGAAAGAGAGAGAAAGAGAGAGAGAAAGAAAGAGAAATCGTCATGATATATAACGCATGCGCAGAGCAGAGATCATACAAAATAAAAAGATTTCCAAAGAAACCGCAAGAGAAATAGGAAGAAGTTTCTTAATAAAAGAGGGGGAAAGAGAAAGGGTGAGCGTCTGTGTGTTCGTGTGTGTATGCGTGTGTGCGTGCGCGTGTGTGTGTGTGATATATATATATATATATATATATATATATATATAGAGAGAGAGAGAGAGAGAGAGATAGTAAAAATACTTGAAATAGAAGCTATAAGTGAGAGACCAAGTGAGAACAAGTTATACTGTGAAAAAGAAGAGAGTGAAATAGAGACGGGCCAAATGAGAGAGAGAGAGAGAGAGAGAGAGAGAGAGAGAGAGAGACACACACACACACACACTGACAGACAGACAGACAGACAGACAGACAGAGAGAGTGTGTATGAGAGAGAGACGGGTATACTTGAGGGGGAGAAACAGACTAAGCAAATGAAACTAGAGAAAGAGTGAACGGATATCTGGGAGCAGAGAAAAAAACAACTGGGTGTGGTGATTATATGACAGTCTGTGAGAGTCAGGTAATATGTTTGTGTAGATATTTCAAAATTCAACAAACTGAAGGGTGCGTTCAATTTTCTCTCTCTTTCTCTTTCTCTTTTTTATCTCTCTCCTCTCTCTCTCGCTCTCTCCATCTTTCAGGCTATTTTGATTCTTTAAACTTTCAGATTTTATACACTTTCCCGCACTGTACAAGCCAGTTTGTAATAACTTGTAAAAATGTATCATTCTGTTTCACAGACAAAATTAAAGACTAAACAGATGGCCTACCTCTTACTTTTAAATGTCTGTCTGTGCGTGTGTGTGTGTGTGTGTCTCTCTCTCTTTATATATAAAACTCTTACACGAAAAGCCTGCGGTATATTGTCTGCTTCGTCTGTGGCATTTATTTGCACTGACTGAGTGTATCAATAGTTCCGAAAAGTGTGGATGGTTCTGCACAAACCTTCACCACTTTAATCAAATCACACAAGGTGGGTTTTCTGGCGGTTTGCCTTGATTCCTTCTTATTACTTAAGATTATCGCACAAACTTTCATAACTGAATCAATAAGCTGTCAGATCCTCATACGTCGAAACCGACGGGAGAGTCCTTTATTATTATTATTATTATTATTATTATTATTATTATTATTATATATAGCTGACATAAAGTGGAAATACTATATTGGATCCGTTGCTAAGTCAGCTGCTAAGAAAGTTGGTTTACTGCGTCGTGTGAGACAACTTTCTTTCTAGAATCTAACTTACATATTTATACGTCTATCATTCGCCCATGCTTAGAATATTGCTGCTTCATATGGCCCGGTGCCAATGGTATTTACCTTGAACTCTGAGATAAAATCCAAAGAAGAATCAGCAATATTATTGGCTCTGATCTGGCGGCTCAGCTTCAGTCACTTTCCCACCGCCGTAAGGTTGCCACACTGTGTCTTTTCTATAAATACTTTCGGATGACCTGTTCGCTATGGTACCCAGAATTTATGAATTTAAGTGCAGTATTTTCTCATCAATTGACAGTTGAAATAGTAAGATGTAACCGTAAATTCTATGCTATGAGTTTCTTTTCTGACTCTAGTCCCTTTCACTTCCATGCTTTCCAGTTAACTTTAATCTTCAAAAATTTAAATGTAATGTCAATCGCTATCTACTATCCTTCTGATTTCACTTTCCCCATCCCGCTCATTGTTAATGTTACTGTTCCCAGTTTTTCCACACATTAACCCATTGTGTTTTAGTGGCTTTACTACTTTGCATAGAGTAATAACGATCAAAAATATATATATGATAAAAATATGCGTAAAAGTGCTCAATATCAACGATTGTGCGTATGTAAATATAAAAGTGGATACTGAGCGGCGAAAGTCTTTTCAATGCTTGAACGCAATCTTCAGGCAAGGAAGATATTGTTCAAGATTCTAACTGAATGTATTTTATGTATCTAGCTAGAGTTATTTGATTATTTTTTATTTTCTAAATACAGTAAGCACATTGGGACTTGTGTTTATAGTTGATGTTATTTAATATTGGCTTTTTATATTTTTTATTATCAAGGCTCCAATTATTTTTATTGTATTTTTACATATGGATGAGACTACTAGAATACTAGTTGTATTTTCTACGAGGAAGTTGTGGATTGAGTCTGGTAAATTTCTGTGTGTTTGTAAATGAGTCCTAATTGAATTATGATCAGACTGATGTAACGTGAGTCTTCTTGATAGGCATGTTGTGGTATAACCAATGTAATTATTCATGAATTTTGTTTGATCAGGAACTCAGTTCCTTAAGGGGCATATGAATTCATAAATAATATTGGTTCGCTGTAATTTGTATGTTGTAGGTGAGTTGACAATTCATATATATATATATATATATATATATATATATATATATATATATATATATATATATATGCAAATTTAAAACAACGAAGAGTAAGATTTCAGCATTTCAGAACATTAATTTAAAACAGAGCTCAATACAAAAGTAGAGCAATAAATATTTATTTTTGGTGTTATATATATATATTTATTTTTATTATGCAGTGTTACATTAGAACACGCACATACCCACTACAAAACTGTATATCTTGTTTCAATGCTAAATTTTTTTAACGTTTCACCAGTTGGTAAATGCATCATAATTACCCACCTGATGAAACGTTAAAAAAAACAAAAATTAACGGTGAAACAAATACAGTTTTGATGTGGGTATGTGCATGTTCTAATGTAACACTGCATAATATATATATATATATATATATATATATATATATATATATATATATATATATATATATATATCGTGTTTCGAAAAATAAATACGCTAAAAATCCACCTACTTCCCTGCCGTGCGCCGACAGTAGCGGTAGAATCTCCGGCTGACACCAATTCAGTCGGGTTCGATCCGAGCTAGAGGCAACCGGATGTCTAGTCACACTGATGAGCTGTGAAACAGCGAAACAGTCTGTCTGTGGATGACGTTATATATATATATATATATATATATATAGCACCAAAAATAAATATTTATTGTTCTACTTTTGTATGAGCAGTAATCAAACAAGTACAGTTTTAATAACTGAGAATGAAGATGGAAAGTGCGACTCTGAAATCCATAGAGAAAGCTTCCTTCTAATAGCTCAGCAAAGTATTAAGAAACAGGAAAATTTCCTTAGAAATGAAGAAAAGAGTATTGAACTGTTATCTAATATGAGTTCACCTATATTGCAATGAATGCTGGGAAATCTCGCAGATAAAGAAGAGACTTGAAGCAACAAAAATGTGGTTCGGCTGAAGGTTACTGAAAATACCATGAGCTGCATGTGACGAACGACAAAGTTTTAGAGAAAATGGCACAAAAGGACACTTATACTTAACATCAGAAAGATATAGTTGAGATTTCTAGGGCACATGCAGAAAGAAGGCTTGGAAAATTTGATACTCACAGGACAGCTTGAAGGCAAGAAGGACAGAGGATAACAACGCAATAATCTATTTTGCGAGCTTGTGCAAATGGACGACAGAACAGGGTTTAGGAGAGGTAGCAAAACGACAAATGTTATTAAAAGCTGAAAAGAAAAGGAAATTGTGGCGAGCCATGATCGCCAAGGCTCTAAAGGAACACGGCACATAGAAGACAATCTTTTGGTTAAATTTGTTCGGTTAGATAGAACAGAGAATTTATTTAAAGCTTGTTGGCGAGTTTCTACACAGCATACACGCACGCAAGTACACACACACACACACACACACACACACACACACACACACACACACACACACACACACACACATATACACATATGCAAGCACACACGCAAGCACTCTCATGACACTGAAATAAAATCGTACGCTATTAAGTATTCAGTAGAAATTTTGATAGAATCCCAGCGAGTGAATGTTCCTTAAACTTAATCGATTGTGAAGCTCTCTGTAGCAAAATGGTCAAAGCACACTAGATAAGATGGTGATTTATCCAACAAAGGGGAACACGGGTTCGAATCCTACCGGAGGGTTTATTTTCTTCATTAAGATTTCTTGAGTGAACAGGACGGTAGACAAAATAAACATTGCTTAAATACAGTTGTCCGCTAGAAATATCATTTGAAGTAATAAAAATATGTGATATGTATTTTTATTTACAATCTAGTTATGTAGATGATAATGCATACAGGCCCATATGTAGAACCAGTGCAAGGGTCTCGTGACCCCACCCCGAATCTATATTACGGAGCCCCCCCCACTCTACTACATATCAGTTTTCATAAGGCAGTATTCATATAAATAGAAATTTTATTGTAACGTAATAATACACAATAATGAATCATATAAATGAAAAATTCAACAAGAAAAATTGAGAATAAATACAATGTATCTAAATATAAATTAGAGACATGTCATAATAGATTCATTCAGTTAAGTGCCATACATGATACACTCTTAGACAATCATGTATCTTTCGCTACATGACTGACGAAGCAGATTTTTTCCAGCAGTAGGTTGCCATTTCTTTCTGCGGTAGACCAGTTGCTGTCCAAGGCTATAAGAACCCGGTCTGTCCTGCTATTTGCCCATAGCTGGGGGGGGGAGAAGAAGACGATTCATATCCTTCCCAAAGATATTAGCACGTAAGTGGATGTAATCGATTCGACTGGCTTAAATAAATCGACTATTTTGCGGCAATTTTTAACACCAACTTGAGATTTTTCTTGAGAAAAATAACCGCGAAATAACGCCAGAAATTACGAAATTTTTTTATCCTTTAATAATCTGTTGTGCTTACTTTAATTTGTAACATATATACATGTTGGTATAAAAAAACAAAACAAATGTTGATATGATAGTGAGAGCCACAAAGCTCTACCCAGGGCCGCCAATATGTCTTCGTCCTCCCCTGTCATGGTTTCGGGAGTAGTACACACTGGTCCTGCATATATAAAACAGTTGAAAGTCGTCTGAGCGATATCTCATTTTGATAAGTAAAATAATAAATGCGTTGTTTAGAGATTGTTTTACAGAATTAGATTTGGAGACTATGCGATTATAGTAAAATCGCAGGGTTAAGAATTTTGTTGTAAGCAGATCAGTAAAGGTGCCCGTACAACTTGGCGAAATAAACTGATGTGGGATTTTGGCATTAAAACTACAGAAACGCCTTAATTTCCTGAAGCGCATTTATTTATGTTTTTGCTTGCCCAAAATCTGCGATTAACATCTCTATAAACGCACCATCATGCCTCTGCCTCGTCCCCTGGAATCTTTTTCATCAGCCGCACTTACGCAATCATTAACTCTATTTCCATCATAAAGTAGGCAGTATCAGCGAAGCCATTCTTGTCTTGCTCATCACGCATTTAACCTAACCATAAATACCATCGCTTCCTCTCATCTTCCCAAAGCTGCCATCCAGGCCGACATAAATACCCGGCCGTCTTTCTACCTCTTTCCTTTCTCTAATAACACAACCAACACCCACCTTATGCTCGTTTGCATTACTAGAAACTATCGTTAAAACATTTACTGTAACTACGAACATTATTTGGTTGCTCAGTAGACAGCCTGCTGCTCAAAACATTTGCATTAAAATCATGGCGGCGATCTCATATTGTGGAAGAAAATCTGTGACTTGTGAAATAGCCTCCCAGTAATAACAACAGTGTTGTTTGTTTAGTAACATGACTACAACTGAATTATTACCGTTGTATAGTCTATAAAAGTGTTTTAACAAAAATAAACATAACTAGGCTTCAAATATAAATATTACGAGGATTGGTTGTTAATTAAGGTTTCCAATCTTATGGAACAAGTTTTAGACCAGATAGAATAATAAAATTGGTATCAAAATGAAGTAAAATTATTTATCTCCAAATATACTTCGATACATTAAGACCTCCAGACCAGATAGAATAATAAAATTGGTATCAAAATGAAGTAAAATTATATATCTTCAAATATACTTCGATACATTAAGACCTCCAGACCAGATAGAATAATAAAACTGTTATCAAAATGAAGTAAAATTATTTATCTTCAAATATACTTCGATACATTAAGACCTCCAGACCAGATAGAATAATAAAATTGGTATCAAAATGAAGTAAAATTATTTATCTCCAAATATAATTCGATACATTACGACCTCCAGGCCAGATAGAAAAATAAAATTGGTATCAAAATGAAGTAAAATTATTTATCTCCAAATATACTTCGATACATTAAGACCTCCAGACCAGATAGAATAATAAAATTGGTATCAAAATGAAGTAAAATTATTTATCTCCAAATATACTTCGATACATTAAGACCTCCAGACCAGATAGAATAATAAAATTGGTATCAAAATGAAGTAAAATTATTTATCTCCAAATATAATTCGATGCATTAAGACCTCCAGACCAGATAGAAAAATAAAATTGGTATCAAAATGAGGTAAAATTATTTATCTCCAAATATAATTGGATACATTAAGACCTCCAGACCAGATAGAATAATAAAATTGGTATCAAAATGAAGTAAAATTATTTATCTCCAAATATAATTCGATACATTAAGACCTCCAGACATGATAGAATAATAAAATTGGTATCAAAATGAAGTAAAATTATTTATCTCCAGATATACTTCGATACATTAAGACCTCCAGACCAGATAGAATAATAAAATTGGTATCAAAATGAAGTAAAATTATTTATCTTCAAATATACTTCGATACATTAAGACCTCCAGACAAGATAGAATAATAAAATTGGTATCAAAATGAAGTAAAATTATTTATCTTCAAATATACTTCGATACATTAAGACCTCCAGACCAGATAGAATAATAAAACTGGTATCAAAATGAAGTAAAATTATTTATCTTCAAATATACTTCGATACATTAAGACCTCCAGACCAGATAGAATAACAAAATTGGTATCAAAATGAAGTAAAAATATTTATCTCCAAATATACTTCGATATATTAAGACCTCCAGACCAGATAGAATAATAAGATTGGTATCAAAATGAAGTAAAATTATTTATCCCCAAATATACTTCGATACATTAAGACCTCCAGACCAGATAGAATAATAAAATTGGTATCAAAATGAAGTAAAATTATTTATCTTCAAATATACTTCGATACATTAAGACCTCCAGACAAGATAGAATAATAAAACTGGTATCAAAATGAAGTAAAATTATTTATCTTCAAATATACTTCGATACATTAAGACCTCCAGACCAGATAGAATAATAAAACTGGTATCAAAATGAACTAAAATTATTTATCTTCAAATATGCTTCGATACATTAAGACCTCCAGACCAGATAGAATAATAAAACTGGTATCAAAATGAAGTAAAATTATTTATCTTCAAATAAACTTCGATACATTAAGACCTCCAGACCAGATAGAATAATAAAATTGGTATCAAAATGAAGTAAAATTATTTATCTCCAAATATACTTCGATACATTAAGACCTCCAGACCAGATAGAATAATAAAATTGGTATCAAAATGAAGTAAAATTATTTATCTTCAAATATAATTGGATACATTAAGACCTCCAGACAAGATACAATAATAAAATTGGTATCAAAATGAAGTAAAATTATTTATCTCCAAATATAATTCGATATATTAAGACCTCCAGACCAGATAGAATAATAAACTGGTATCAAAATGAAGTAAAATTATTTATCTCCAAATATAATTCGATACATTAAGACCTCCAGACCAGATAGAATAATAAAATTGGTATCAAAATGAAGTAAAATTATTTATCTCCAGATATACTTCGATACATTAAGACCTCCAGGCCAGATAGAATAATAAAATTGGTATCAAAATGAAGTAAAATTATTTATCTCCAAATATACTTCGATACATTAAGACCTCCAGACCAGATAGAAAAATACAATTGGTATCAAAATGAAGTAATATTATTTATCTCTAAATATACTTCGATACATTAAGACCTTCAGACCAGATAGAATAATAAAATTGGTATCAAAATGAAGTAAAATTATTTATCTTCAAATATACTTCGATACATTAAGACCTCCAGACCAGATAGAATAATAAAATTGGTATCAAAATGAAGTAAAATTATTTATCTTCAAATATACTTCGATACATTAAGACCCCCAGACCAGATAGAAAAATAAAATTGGTATCAAAATGAAGTAAAATTATTTATCTCTAAATATATTTAGATACATTAAGACCTCCAGACCAGATAGAATAATAAAATTGGTATCAAAATGAAGTAAAATTATTTATCTTCAAATATATTTCGATACATTAAGACCTCCAGACCAGATAGAATAATAAAACTGCTATCAAAATGAAGTAAAATTATTTATCTTCAAATATACTTGGATACATTAAGACCTCCAGACCAGATAGAATAATAAAATTGGTATCAAAATGAAGTAAAATTATTTATCTTCAAATATACTTGGATACATTAAGACCTCCAGACAAGATAGAATAATAAAATTGGTATCAAAATGAAGTAAAATTATTTATCTCCAAATATAATTCGATATATTAAGACCTCCAGACCAGATAGAATAATAAAACTGGTATCAAAATGAAGTAAAATTATTTATCTCCAAATATAATTCGATACATTAAGACCTCCAGACCAGATAGAATAATAAAATTGGTATCAAAATGAAGTAAAATTATTTATCTCCAGATATACTTCGATACATTAAGACCTCCAGACCAGATAGAATAATAAAATTGGTATCAAAATGAAGTAAAATTATTTATCTCCAAATATACTTCGATACATTAAGACCTCCAGACCAGATAGAAAAATACAATTGGTATCAAAATGAAGTAATATTATTTATCTCTAAATATACTTCGAAACATTAAGACCTTCAGACCAGATAGAATAATAAAATTGGTATCAAAATGAAGTAAAATTATTTATCTTCAAATATACTTCGATACATTAAGACCTCCAGACCAGATAGAATAATGAAACTGGTATCAAAATGAAGTAAAATTATTTATCTTCAAATATACTTCGATACATTAAGACCTCCAGACCAGATAGAATAATAAAATTGGTATCAAAATGAAGTAAAATTATTTATCTTCAAATATACTTCGATACATTAAGACCCCCAGACCAGATAGAAAAATAAAATTGGTATCAAAATGAAGTAAAATTATTTATCTCTAAATATATTTAGATACATTAAGACCTCCAGACAAGATAGAATAATAAAATTGGTATCAAAATGAAGTAAAATTATTTATCTTCAAATATACTTCGATACATTAAGACCTCCAGACCAGATAGAATAATAAAACTGGTATCAAAATGAAGTAAAATTATTTATCTTCAAATATACTTCGATACATTAAGACCTCCAGACCAGATAGAATAATAAAACTTGTATCAAAATGAAGTAAAATTATTTATCTTCAAATATACTTCGATAAATTAAGACCTCCAGACCAGATAGAATAATAAAACTGGTATCAAAATGAAGTAAAATTATTTATCTTCAAATACACTTCGATACATTAAGACCTCCAGACCAGATAGAATAATAAAACTGGTATCAAAATGAAGTAAAATTATTTATCTTCAAATAAACTTCGATACATTAAGACCTCCAGACCAGATAGAATAATAAAACTTGTATCAAAATGAAGTAAAATTATTTATCTTCAAATATACTTCGATACATTAAGACCTCCAGACCAGATAGAATAATAAAACTGGTATCAAAATGAAGTAAAATTATTTATCTTCAAATACACTTCGATACATTAAGACCTCCAGACCAGATAGAATAATAAAACTGGTATCAAAATGAACTAAAATTATTTATCTTCAAATATGCTTCGATACATTAAGACCTACAGACCAGATAGAATAATAAAATTGGTATCAAAATGAAGTAAAATTATTTATCTCCAAATATACTTCGATACATTAAGACCTCCAGACCAGATAGAATAATAAAATTGGTATCAAAATGAAGTAAAATAATTTATCTTCAAATATACTTCGATACATTAAGAACTCCAGACAAGATAGAATAATAAAATTGGTATCAAAATGAAGTAAAATTATTTATCTTCAAATATACTTCGATACATTAAGACCTCCAGACGAGATAGAATAATAAAACTGGTATCAAAATGAAGTAAAATTATTTATCTTCAAATATACTTCGATACATTAAGATCTCCAGACCAGATAGAATAATAAAATTTGTATCAAAATGAAGTAAAATTATTTATCTTCAAATATACTTCGATACATTAAGACCACCAGACCAGATAGAATAATAAAACTGGTATCAAAATGAAGTAAAATTATTTATCTTTAAATATACTTCGATACATTGAGACCTCCAGACCAGATAGAATAATAAAACTGGTATCACAATGAAGTAAAATTATTTATCTTCAAATATACTTCGATACATTAAGACCTCCAGACCAGATAGAATAATAAAACTGGTATCAAAATGAAGTAAAATTATTTATCTTCAAATATACTTCGATACATTAAGACCTCCAGACCAGATAGAATAATAAAACTGGTATCAAAATGAAGTAAAATTATTTATCTTCAAATATACTTCGATACATTAAGACCTCCAGACCAGATAGAATAATAAAATTGGTATCAAAATGAAGTAAAATTATATATCTTCAAATATACTTCGATACATTAAGACTTCCAGACCAGATAGAATAATAAAACTGTTATCAAAATGAAGTAAAATTATTTATCTTCAAATATACTTCGATACAGTAAGACCTCCAGACCAGATAGAATAATAAAATTGGTATCAAAATGAAGTAAAATTATTTATCTCCAAATATAATTCGATACATTACGACCTCCAGGCCAGATAGAAAAATAAAATTGGTATCAAAATGAAGTAAAATTATTTATCTTCAAATATACTTCGATACATTAAGACCTCCAGACCAGATAGAATATTAAAACATGTATCAAAATGAAGTAAAATTATTTATCTTCAAATATACTTCGATACATTAAGACCTCCAGACCAGATAGAATAATAAAATTGGTATCAAAATGAAGTAAAATTATTTATCTTCAAATATACTTGGATACATTAAGACCTCCAGACCAGATAGAATAATAAAACTGGTATCAAAATGAAGTAAAATTATTTATCTTCAAATATACTTCGATACATTAAGACCTCCAGACCAAATAGAATAATAAAACTGGTATCAAAATGAAGTAAAATTATTTATCTTCAAATATACTTCGATACATTAAGACCTCCAGACCAGATAGAATAATAAAACTGGTATCAAAATGAAGTAAAATTATTTATCTTCAAATATACTTCGATACATTAAGACCTCCAGACCAGATAGAATAATAAAATTGGTATCAAAATGAAGGAAAATTATTTATCTTCAAATATACTTCGATACATTAAGACCTCCAGACCAGATAGAATAATAAAATTGGTATCAAAATGAAGTAAAATTATTTATCTTCAAATATACTTGGATACATTAAGACCTCCAGACCAGATAGAATAATAAAACTGGTATCAAAATGAAGTAAAATTATTTATCTTCAAATATACTTCGATACATTAAGACCTCCAGACCAAATAGAATAATAAAACTGGTATCAAAATGAAGTAAAATTATTTATCTTCAAATATACTTCGATACATTAAGACCTCCAGACCAGATAGAATAATAAAACTGGTATCAAAATGAAGTAAAATTATTTATCTTCAAATATACTTCGATACATTAAGACCTCCAGACCAGATAGAATAATAAAACTGGTATCAAAATGAAGTAAAATTATTTATCTTCAAATATACTTCGATGCATTAAGACCTCCAGACCAGATAGAATAATAAAATTGGTATCAAAATGAAGTAAAATTATTTATCTTCAAATATACTTGGATACATTAAGACCTCCAGACCAGATAGAATAATAAAACTGGTATCAAAATGAAGTAAAATTATTTATCTTCAAATATACTTCAATACATTAAGACCTCCAGACCAAATAGAATAATAAAACTGGTATCAAAATGAAGTAAAATTATTTATCTTCAAATATACTTCGATACATTAAGACCTCCAGACCAGATAGAATAATAAAACTGGTATCAAAATGAAGTAAAATTATTTATCTTCAAATATACTTCGATACATTAAGACCTCCAGACCAGATAGAATAATAAAACTGGTATCAAAATGAAGTAAAATTATTTATCTTCAAATATACTTCGATACATTAAGACCTCCAGACCAGATAGAATAATAAAATTGGTATCAAAATGAAGTAAAATTATTTATCTTCAAATATACTTCGATACATTAAGACCTCCAGACCAGATAGAATAATAAAATTGGTATGAAAATGAAGTAAAATTATTTATCTTCAAATATACTTCGATACATTAAGACCTCCAGACCAGATAGAATAATAAAACTGGTATCAAAATGAAGTAAAATTATTTATCTTCAAATATACTTCGATACATTAAGACCTCCAGACCAGATAGAATAATAAAATTGGTATCAAAATGAAGTAAAATTATTTATCTCCAAATATACTTCGATACATTAAGACCTCCAGACCAGATAGAATAATAAAATTGGTATCAAAATGAAGTAAAATTATTTATCTCCAAATATACTTCGATACATTAAGACCTCCAGACCAGATAGAAAAATACAATTGGTATCAAAATGAAGTAAAATTATTTATCTTCAAATATACTTCGATACATTAAGACCTCCAGACCAGATAGAATAATAAAACTGGTATCAAAATGAATTAAAATTATTTATCTTCAAATATACTTGGATACATTAAGACCTCCAGACAAGATAGAATAATAAAATTGGTATCAAAATGAAGTAAAACTATTTATCTCCAAATATAATTCGATATATTAAGACCTCCAGACCAGATAGAATAATAAAACTGGTATCAAAATGAAGTAAAATTATTTATCTCCAAATATAATTCGATACATTAAGACCTCCAGACCAGATAGAATAATAAAATTGGTATCAAAATGAAGTAAAATTATTTATCTCCAGATATACTTCGATACATTAAGACCTCCAGACCAGATAGAATAATAAAATTGGTATCAAAATTAAGTAAAATTATTTATCTCCAAATATACTTCGATACATTAAGACCTCCAGACCAGATAGAAAAATACAATTGGTATCAAAATGAAGTAATATTATTTATCTCTAAATATACTTCGAAACATTAAGACCTTCAGACCAGATAGAATAATAAAATTGGTATCAAAATGAACTAAAATTATTTATCTTCAAATATACTTCGATACATTAAGACCTCCAGACCAGATAGAATAATGAAACTGGTATCAAAATGAAGTAAAATTATTTATC
The DNA here is from genome assembly GCA_963932145.1 of Acanthosepion lycidas. Taxonomy (NCBI): domain Eukaryota; kingdom Metazoa; phylum Mollusca; class Cephalopoda; order Sepiida; family Sepiidae; genus Acanthosepion; species Acanthosepion lycidas. Next base: position 1,246,247 of record OZ010605.1, read on the forward strand.
TTCAAATATACTTCGATACATTAAGACCTCCAGACCAGATAGAATAATAAAATTGGTATCAAAATGAAGTAAAATTATTTATCTTCAAATATACTTCGATACATTAAGACCCCCAGACCAGATAGAAAAATAAAATTGGTATCAAAATGAAGTAAAATTATTTATCTCTAAATATATTTAGATACATTAAGACCTCCAGACCAGATAGAATAATAAAATTGGTATCAAAATGAAGTAAAATTATTTATCTTCAAATATACTTCGATACATTAAGACCTCCAGACCAGATAGAATAATAAAACTGGTATCAAAATGAAGTAAAATTATTTATCTTCAAATATACTTCGATACATTAAGACCTCCAGAGCAGATAGAATAATAAAACTTGTATCAAAATGAAGTAAAATTATTTATCTTCAAATATACTTCGATACATTAAGACCTCCAGACCAGATAGAATAATAAAACTGGTATCAAAATGAAGTAAAATTATTTATCTTCAAATACACTTCGATACATTAAGACCTCCAGACCAGATAGAATAATAAAACTGGTATCAAAATGAACTAAAATTATTTATCTTCAAATATGCTTCGATACATTAAGACCTCCAGACCAGATAGAATAATAAAACTGGTATCAAAATGAAGTAAAATTATTTATCTTCAAATAAACTTCGATACATTAAGACCTACAGACCAGATAGAATAATAAAATTGGTATCAAAATGAAGTAAAATTATTTATCTCCAAATATACTTCGATACATTAAGACCTCCAGACCAGATAGAATAATAAAATTGGTATCAAAATGAAGTAAAATTATTTATCTTCAAATATACTTCGATACATTAAGAACTCCAGACAAGATAGAATAATAAAATTGGTATCAAAATGAAGTAAAATTATTTATCTTCAAATATACTTCGATACATTAAGACCTCCAGACCAGATAGAATAATAAAACTGGTATCAAAATGAAGTAAAATTATTTATCTTCAAATATACTTCGATACATTAAGATCTCCAGAGGAGATAGAATAATAAAACTGGTATCAAAATGAAGTAAAATTATTTATCTTCAAATATACTTCGATACATTAAGACCTCCAGACCAGATAGAATAATAAAACTGGTATCAAAATGAAGTAAAATTATTTATCTTCAAATATATATTCGATACATTGAGACCTCCAGACCAGATAGAATAATAAAACTGGTATCACAATGAAGTAAAATTATTTATCTTCAAATATACTTCGATACATTAAGACCTCCAGACCAGATAGAATAATAAAACTGGTATCAAAATGAAGTAAAATTATTTATCTTCAAATATACTTCGATACATTAAGACCTCCAGACCAGATAGAATAATAAAACTGGTATCAAAATGAAGTAAAATTATTTATCTTCAAATATACTTCGATACATTAAGACCTCCAGACCAGATAGAATAATAAAATTGGTATCAAAATGAAGTAAAATTATATATCTTCAAATATACTTCGATACATTAAGACCTCCAGACCAGATAGAATAATAAAACTGTTATCAAAATGAAGTAAAATTATTTATCTTCAAATATACTTCGATACATTAAGACCTCCAGACCAGATAGAATAATAAAATTGGTATCAAAATGAAGTAAAATTATTTATCTCCAAATATAATTCGATACATTACGACCTCCAGGCCAGATAGAAAAATAAAATTGGTATCAAAATGAAGTAAAATTATTTATCTCTAAATATATTTAGATACATTAAGTCCTCCAGACCAGATAGAATAATAAAATTGGTATCAAAATGAAGTAAAATTATTTATCTTCAAATATACTTCGATACATTAAGACCTCCAGACCAGATAGAATAATAAAACTGGTATCAAAATGAAGTAAAATTATTTATCTTCAAATATACTTCGATACATTAAGACCTCCAGACCAGATAGAATAATAAAACTTGTATCAAAATGAAGTAAAATTATTTATCTTCAAATATACTTCGATACATTAAGACCTCCAGACCAGATAGAATAATAAAACTGGTATCAAAATGAAGTAAAATTATTTATCTTCAAATACACTTCGATACATTAAGACCTCCAGACCAGATAGAATAATAAAACTGGTATCAAAATGAACTAAAATTATTTATCTTCAAATATGCTTCGATACATTAAGACCTCCAGACCAGATAGAATAATAAAACTGGTATCAAAATGAAGTAAAATTATTTATCTTCAAATAAACTTCGATACATTAAGACCTACAGACCAGATAGAATAATAAAATTGGTATCAAAATGAAGTAAAATTATTTATCTCCAAATATACTTCGATACATTAAGACCTCCAGACCAGATAGAATAATAAAATTGGTATCAAAATGAAGTAAAATTATTTATCTTCAAATATACTTCGATACATTAAGAACTCCAGACAAGATAGAATAATAAAATTGGTATCAAAATGAAGTAAAATTATTTATCTTCAAATATACTTCGATACATTAAGACCTCCAGACCAGATAGAATAATAAAACTGGTATCAAAATGAAGTAAAATTATTTATCTTCAAATATACTTCGATACATTGAGACCTCCAGACCAGATAGAATAATAAAACTGGTATCACAATTAAGTAAAATTATTTATCTTCAAATATACTTCGATACATTAAGACCTCCAGACCAGATAGAATAATAAAACTGGTATCAAAATGAAGTAAAATTATTTATCTTCAAATATACTTCGATACATTAAGACCTCCAGACCAGATAGAATAATAAAACTGGTATCAAAATGAAGTAAAATTATTTATCTTCAAATATACTTCGATACATTAAGACCTCCAGACCAGATAGAATAATAAAATTGGTATCAAAATGAAGTAAAATTATATATCTTCAAATATACTTCGATACATTAAGACCTCCAGACCAGATAGAATAATAAAACTGTTATCAAAATGAAGTAAAATTATTTATCTTCAAATATACTTCGATACATTAAGACCTCCAGACCAGATAGAATAATAAAATTGGTATCAAAATGAAGTAAAATTATTTATCTCCAAATATAATTCGATACATTACGACCTCCAGGCCAGATAGAAAAATAAAATTGGTATCAAAATGAAGTAAAATTATTTATCTCTAAATATATTTAGATACATTAAGTCCTCCAGACCAGATAGAATAATAAAATTGGTATCAAAATGAAGTAAAATTATTTATCTTCAAATATACTTCGATACATTAAGACCTCCAGACCAGATAGAATAATAAAACTGGTATCAAAATGAAGTAAAATTATTTATCTTCAAATATACTTCGATGCATTAAGACCTCCAGACCAGATAGAATAATAAAATTGGTATCAAGATGAAGTAAAATTATTTATCTTCAAATATACTTGGATACATTAAGACCTCCAGACCAGATAGAATAATAAAACTGGTATCAAAATGAAGTAAAATTATTTATCTTCAAATATACTTCGATACATTAAGACCTCCAGACCAGATAGAATAATAAAATTGGTATCAAAATGAAGTAAAATTATTTATCTTCAAATATACTTCGATACATTAAGACCTCCAGACCAGATAGAATAATAAAATTGGTATGAAAATGAAGTAAAATTATTTATCTTCAAATATACTTCGATACATTAAGACCTCCAGACCAGATAGAATAATAAAACTGGTATCAAAATGAAGTAAAATTATTTATCTTCAAATAAACTTCGATACATTAAGACCTCCAGACCAGATAGAATAATAAAATTGGTATCAAAATGAAGTAAAATTATTTATCTCCAAATATACTTCGATACATTAAGACCTCCAGACCAGATAGAATAATAAAATTGGTATCAAAATGAAGTAAAATTATTTATCTTCAAATATACTTCGATACATTAAGACCTCCAGACCAGATAGAATAATAAAATTGGTATCAAAATGAAGTAAAATTATTTATCTCTAAATATAATTCGATATATTAAGACCTCTAGACCAGATAGAATATTAAAACTGGTATCAAAATGAAGTAAAATTATTTATCTCCAAATATAATTCGATACATTAAGACCTCCAGACCAGATAGAATAATAAAATTGGTATCAAAATAAATAAAATTATTTATCTCCAGATATACTTCGATACATTAAGACCTCCAGACCAGATAGAATAATAAAATTGGTATCAAAATGAAGTAAAATTATTTATCTCCAAATATACTTCGATACATTAAGACCTCCAGACCAGATAGAAAAATACAATTGGTATCAAAATGAAGTAATATTATTTATCTCTAAATATACTTCGATACATTAAGACCTTCAGACCAGATAGAATAATAAAATTGGTATCAAAATGAAGTAAAATTATTTATCTTCAAATATACTTCGATGCATTAAGACCTCCAGACCAGATAGAATAATAAAATTGGTATCAAAATGAAGTAAAATTATTTATCTTCAAATATACTTGGATACATTAAGACCTCCAGACCAGATAGAATAATAAAACTGGTATCAAAATGAAGTAAAATTATTTATCTTCAAATATACTTCGATACATTAAGACCTCCAGACCAGATAGAATAATAAAACTGGTATCAAAATGAAGTAAAATTATTTATCTTCAAATATACTTCGATACATTAAGACCTCCAGACCAGATAGAATAATAAAACTGGTATCAAAATGAAGTAAAATTATTTATCTTCAAATACACTTCGATACATTAAGACCTCCAGACCAGATAGAATAATAAAATTGGTAGGAAAATGAAGTAAAATTATTTATCTTCAAATATACTTCGATACATTAAGACCTCCAGACCAGATAGAATAATAAAATTGGTATCAAAATGAAGTAAAATTATTTATCTCCAAATATACTTCGATACATTAAGACCTCCAGACCAGATAGAATAATAAAATTGGTATCAAAATGAAGTAAAATTATTTATCTTCAAATATACTTCGAGACATTAAGACCTCCAGACCAGATAGAATAATAAAATTGGTATCAAAATGAAGTAAAATTATTTACTCTAAATATAATTCGATATATTAAGACCTCTAGACCAGATAGAATATTAAAACTGGTATCAAAATGAAGTAAAATTATTTATCTCCAAATATAATTCGATACATTAAGACCTCCAGACCAGATAGAATAATAAAATTGGTATCAAAATAAATAAAATTATTTATCTCCAGATATACTTCGATACATTAAGACCTCCAGACCAGATAGAATAATAAAATTGGTATCAAAATGAAGTAAAATTATTTATCTCCAAATATACTTCGATACATTAAGACCTCCAGACCAGATAGAAAAATACAATTGGTATCAAAATGAAGTAATATTATTTATCTCTAAATATACTTCGATACATTAAGACCTTCAGACCAGATAGAATAATAAAATTGGTATCAAAATGAAGTAAAATTATTTATCTTCAAATATACTTCGATACATTAAGACCTCCAGACCAGATAGAATAATGAAACTGGTATCAAAATGAAGTAAAATTATTTATCTTCAAATATACTTCGATACATTAAGACCTCCAGACCAGATAGAATAATAAAATTGGTATCAAAATGAAGTAAAATTATTTATCTTCAAATATACTTCGATACATTAAGACCTCCAGACCAGATAGAAAAATAAAATTGGTATCAAAATGAAGTAAAATTATTTATCTCTAAATATATTTAGATACATTAAGACCTCCAGACCAGATAGAATAATAAAACTGGTATCAAAATGAAGTAAAATTATTTATCTTCAAATATACTTCGATACATTAAGACCTCCAGACCAGATAGAATAATAAAACTGGTATCAAAATGAAGTAAAATTATTTATCTTCAAATATACTTCGATATATTGAGACCTCTAGACCAGATAGAATAATAAAACTGGTATCACAATGAAGTAAAATTATTTATCTTCAAATATACTTCGATACATTAAGACCTCCAGACCAGATAGAATAATAAAATTGGTATCAAAATGAAGTAAAATTATTTATCTCCAAATATAATTCGATACATTACGACCTCCAGACCAGATAGAAAAATAAAATTGGTATCAAAATGAAGTAAAATTATTTATCTCTAAATATATTTAGATACATTAAGACCTCCAGACCAGATAGAATAATAAAATTGGTATCAAAATGAAGTAAAATTATTTATCTTCAAATATACTTCGATACATTAAGACCTCCAGACCAGATAGAATAATAAAATTGGTATCAAAATGAAGTAAAATTATTTATCTTCAAATATACTTGGATACATTAAGACCTCCAGACCAGATAGAATAATAAAACTGGTATCAAAATGAAGTAAAATTATTTATCTTCAAAAATACTTCGATACATTAAGACCTCCAGACCAGATAGAATAATAAAACTGGTATCAAAATGAAGTAAAATTATTTATCTTCAAATATACTTCGATACATTATGACCTCCAGACCAGATAGAATAATAAAATTGGTATCAAAATGAAGTAAAATTATTTATCTTCAAATATACTTGGATACATTAAGACCTCCAGACCAGATAGAATAATAAAACTGGTATCAAAATGAAGTAAAATTATTTATCTTCAAATATACTTCGATACATTAAGAACTCCAGACAAGATAGAATAATAAAACTGGTATCAAAATGAAGTAAAATTATTTATCTTCAAATATACTTCGATACATTAAGACCTCCAGACCAGATAGAATAATAAAACTGGTATCAAAATGAAGTAAAATTATTTATCTTCAAATATACTTCGATACATTAAGACCTCCAGACCAGATAGAATAATAAAATTGGTATCAAAATGAAGTAAAATTATTTATCTTCAAATACACTTCGATACATTGAGACCTCCAGACCAGATAGAATAATAAAACTGGTATCACAATGAAGTAAAATTATTTATCTTCAAATATACTTCGATACATTAAGACCTCCAGACCAGATAGAATAATAAAACTGGTATCAAAATGAAGTAAAATTATTTATCTTCAAATACACTTCGATACATTAAGACCCCCAGACCAGAGAGAATAATAAAACTGTTATCAAAATGAAGTAAAATTATTTATCTTCAAATATACTTCGATACATTAAGACCTCCAGACCAGATAGAATAATAAAATTGGTATCAAAATGAAGTAAAATTATTTATCTCCAAATATAATTCGATACATTACGACCTCCAGACCAGATAGAAAAATAAAATTGGTATCAAAATCAAGTAAAATTATTTATCTCTAAATATATTTAGATACATTAAGACCTCCAGACCAGATAGAATAATAAAACTGGTATCAAAATGAAGTAAAATTATTTATCTTCAAATAAACTTCGATACATTAAGACCTTCAGTCCAGATAGAATAATAAAACTTGTATCAAAATGAAGTAAAATTATTTATCTTCAAATATACTTCGATACATTAAGACCTCCAGACCAGATAAAATAATAAAACTGGTATCAAAATGAAGTAAAATTATTTATCTTCAAATATACTTCGATACATTAAGACCTCCAGACCAGATAGAATAATAAAACTTGTATCAAAATGAAGTAAAATTATTTATCTTCAAATATACTTCGATACATTAAGACCTCCAGACCAGATAGAATAATAAAATTGGTATCAAAATGAAGTAAAATTATTTATCTTCAAATATACTTCGATACATTAAGACCTCCAGACCAGATAGAATAATAAAACTGGTATCAAAATGAAGTAAAATTATTTATCTTCAAATATACTTCGATACATTAAGACCTCCAGATCAGATAGAATAATAAAACTGTTATCAAAATGAAGTAAAATTATTTATCTTCAAATATACTTCGATACATTAAGACCTCCAGACCAGATAGAATAATAAATTTGGTATCAAAATGAAGTAAAATTATTTATCTACAAATATAATTCGATACATTAAGACCTCCAGACCAGATAGAATAATAAAATTGGTATCAAAATGAAGTAAAATTATTTATCTCAAAATATAATTCGATACATTACGACCTCCAGACCAGATAGAAAAATAAAATTGGTATCAAAATCAAGTAAAATTATTTATCTCTAAATATATTTAGATACATTAAGACCTCCAGACCAGATAGAATAATAAAACTGGTATCAAAATGAAGTAAAATTATTTATCTTCAAATAAACTTCGATACATTAAGACCTTCAGTCCAGATAGAATAATAAAACTTGTATCAAAATGAAGTAAAATTATTTATCTTCAAATATACTTCGATACATTAAGACCTCCAGACCAGATAAAATAATAAAACTGGTATCAAAATGAAGTAAAATTATTTATCTTCAAATATACTTCGATACATTAAGACCTCCAGACCAGATAGAATAATAAAACTTGTATCAAAATGAAGTAAAATTATTTATCTTCAAACATACTTCGATACATTAAGACCTCCAGACCAGATAGAATAATAAAATTGGTATCAAAATGAAGTAAAATCATTTATCTCTAAATATACTTAGATACATTAAGACCTCCAGACCAGATAGAATAATAAAATTGGTATCAAATTGAAGTAAAATTATTTATCTTAAAATATATACTTCGATACATTAAGACCTCCAGACCAGATAGAATAATAAAACTGGTATCAAAATGAAGTAAAATTATTTATCTTCAAATATACTTCGATACATTAAGACCTCCAGACCAGATAGAATAATAAAACTTGTATCAAAATGAAGTAAAATTGTTTATCTTCAAATATACTTCGATACATTAAGACCTCCAAACCAGATAGAATAATAAAATTGGTATCAAAATGAAGTAAAATTATTTATCTTCAAATATACTTCGATACATTAAGACCTGCAGACCAGACAGAATAATAAAACTGGTATCAAAATGAAGTAAAATTATTTATCTTCAAATATACTTCGATACATTAAGACCTCCAGACCAGATAGAATAATAAAATTGGTATCAAAATGAAGTAAAATTATTTATCTCCAAATATAATTCGATACATTACGACCTCCAGACCAGATAGAAAAATAAAATTGGTATCAAAATGAAGTATAATTATACATCTCTAAATATATTTAGATACATTAAGACCTCCAGACCAGATAGAATAATAAAATTGGTATCAAAATAAAGTAAAATTATTTATCTTCAAATATACTTCGATGCATTAAGACCTCCAGACCAGATAGAATAATAAAACTGGTATCAAAATGAAGTAAAATTATTTATCTTCAAATATACTTCGATACATTAAGACCTCCAGTCCAGATAGAATAATAAAACTTGTATCAATATGAAGTAAAATTATTTATCTTCAAATATACTTCGATACATTAAGATCTCCAGACCAGATAGAATAATAAAATTGGTATCAAAATGAAGTAAAATTATTTATCTTCAAATATACTTCGATACATTAAGACCTCCAGACCAGATAGAATAATAAATTTGGTATCAAAATGAAGTAAAATTATTTATCTACAAATATAATTCGATACATTAAGACCTCCAGACCAGATAGAAAAATAAAATTGGTATCAAAATGAAGTAAAATCATTTATCTCTAAATATACTTCGATACATTAAGACCTCCAGACCAGATAGAATAATAAAATTGGTATCAAAATGAAGAAAAATTATTTATCTTCAAATATACTTCGATACATTAAGACCTCCAGTCCAGATAGAATAATAAAATTGGTATCAATATGAAGTAAAATTATTTATCTTCAAATATACTTCGATACATTAAGACCTCCAGACCAGATAGAATAATAAAATTGGTATCAAAATGAAGTAAAATTATTTATCTTCAAATATACTTCGATACATTAAGACCTCCAGACCAGATAGAATAATAAAACTGGTATCAAAATGAAGTAAAATTATTTATCTTCAAATATACTTCGATACATTAAGACCTCCAGATCAGATAGAATAATAAAACTGTTATCAAAATGAAGTAAAATTATTTATCTTCAAATATACTTCGATACATTAAGACCTCCAGACCAGATAGAATAATAAATTTGGTATCAAAATGAAGTAAAATTATTTATCTACAAATATAATTCGATACATTAAGACCTCCAGACCAGATAGAAAAATAAAATTGGTATCAAAATGAAGTAAAATCATTTATCTCTAAATATACTTAGATACATTAAGACCTCCAGACCAGATAGAATAATAAAATTGGTATCAAATTGAAGTAAAATTATTTATCTTAAAATATATACTTCGATACATTAAGACCTCCAGACCAGATAGAATAATAAAACTGGTATCAAAATGAAGTAAAATTATTTATCTTCAAATATACTTCGATACATTAAGACCTCCAGACCAGATAGAATAATAAAACTTGTATCAAAATGAAGTAAAATTGTTTATCTTCAAATATACTTCGATACATTAAGACCTCCAAACCAGATAGAATAATAAAATTGGTATCAAAATGAAGTAAAATTATTTATCTTCAAATATACTTCGATACATTAAGACCTGCAGACCAGATAGAATAATAAAACTGGTATCAAAATGAAGTAAAATTATTTATCTTCAAATATACTTCGATACATTAAGACCTCCAGACCAGATAGAATAATAAAATTGGTATCAAAATGAAGTAAAATTATATATCTTCAAATATACTTTGATACATTAAGACCGCCAGACCAGAGAGAATAATAAAACTGTTATCAAAATGAAGTAAAATTATTTATCTTCAAATATACTTCGATACATTAAGACCTCCAGACCAGATAGAATAATAAAATTGGTATCAAAATGAAGTAAAATTATTTATCTCCAAATATAATTCGATACATTACGACCTCCAGACCAGATAGAAAAATAAAATTGGTATCAAAATGAAGTATAATTATACATCTCTAAATATATTTAGATACATTAAGACCTCCAGACCAGATAGAATAATAAAATTGGTATCAAAATAAAGTAAAATTATTTATCTTCAAATATACTTCGATGCATTAAGACCTCCAGACCAGATAGAATAATAAAACTGGTATCAAAATGAAGTAAAATTATTTATCTTCAAATATACTTCGATACATTAAGACCTCCAGTCCAGATAGAATAATAAAACTTGTATCAATATGAAGTAAAATTATTTATCTTCAAATATACTTCGATACATTAAGATCTCCAGACCAGATAGAATAATAAAATTGGTATCAAAATGAAGTAAAATTATTTATCTTCAAATATACTTCGATACATTAAGACCTCCAGACCAGATAGAATAATAAAATTGGTATCAAAATGAAGTAAAATTATTTATCTTCAAATATACTTCGATACATTAAGACCTCCAGACCAGATAGAATAATAAAATTGGTATCAAAATGAAGTAAAATTATTTATCTTCAAATATACTTCGATACATTAAGACCTTCAGACCAGATAGAATAATAAAACTGGTATCAAAATGAAGTAAAATTATTTATCTTCAAATATACTTCGATACATTAAGACCTCCAGATCAGATAGAATAATAAAACTGTTATCAAAATGAAGTAAAATTATTTATCTTCAAATATACTTCGATACATTAAGACCTCCAGACCAGATAGAATAATAAATTTGGTATCAAAATGAAGTAAAATTATTTATCTACAAATATAATTCGATACATTAAGACCTCCAGACCAGATAGAAAAATAAAATTGGTATCAAAATGAAGTAAAATCATTTATCTCTAAATATACTTCGATACATTAAGACCTCCAGACCAGATAGAATAATAAAATTGGTATCAAAATGAAGAAAAATTATTTATCTTCAAATATACTTCGATACATTAAGACCTCCAGTCCAGATAGAATAATAAAATTGGTATCAATATGAAGTAAAATTATTTATCTTCAAATATACTTCGATACATTAAGACCTCCAGACCAGATAGAATAATAAAATTGGTATCAAAATGAAGTAAAATTATTTATCTTCAAATATACTTCGATACATTAAGACCTCCAGACCAGATAGAATAATAAAACTGGTATCAAAATGAAGTAAAATTATTTATCTTCAAATATACTTCGATACATTAAGACCTCCAGATCAGATAGAATAATAAAACTGTTATCAAAATGAAGTAAAATTATTTATCTTCAAATATACTTCGATACATTAAGACCTCCAGACCAGATAGAATAATAAATTTGGTATCAAAATGAAGTAAAATTATTTATCTACAAATATAATTCGATACATTAAGACCTCCAGACCAGATAGAAAAATAAAATTGGTATCAAAATGAAGTAAAATCATTTATCTCTAAATATACTTAGATACATTAAGACCTCCAGACCAGATAGAATAATAAAATTGGTATCAAATTGAAGTAAAATTATTTATCTTAAAATATATACTTCGATACATTAAGACCTCCAGACCAGATAGAATAATAAAACTGGTATCAAAATGAAGTAAAATTATTTATCTTCAAATATACTTCGATACATTAAGACCTCCAGACCAGATAGAATAATAAAACTTGTATCAAAATGAAGTAAAATTGTTTATCTTCAAATATACTTCGATACATTAAGACCTCCAAACCAGATAGAATAATAAAATTGGTATCAAAATGAAGTAAAATTATTTATCTTCAAATATACTTCGATACATTAAGACCTGCAGACCAGATAGAATAATAAAACTGGTATCAAAATGAAGTAAAATTATTTATCTTCAAATATACTTCGATACATTAAGACCTCCAGACCAGATAGAATAATAAAATTGGTATCAAAATGAAGTAAAATTATATATCTTCAAATATACTTTGATACATTAAGACCGCCAGACCAGAGAGAATAATAAAACTGTTATCAAAATGAAGTAAAATTATTTATCTTCAAATATACTTCGATACATTAAGACCTCCAGACCAGATAGAATAATAAAATTGGTATCAAAATGAAGTAAAATTATTTATCTCCAAATATAATTCGATACATTACGACCTCCAGACCAGATAGAAAAATAAAATTGGTATCAAAATGAAGTATAATTATACATCTCTAAATATATTTAGATACATTAAGACCTCCAGACCAGATAGAATAATAAAATTGGTATCAAAATAAAGTAAAATTATTTATCTTCAAATATACTTCGATGCATTAAGACCTCCAGACCAGATAGAATAATAAAACTGGTATCAAAATGAAGTAAAATTATTTATCTTCAAATATACTTCGATACATTAAGACCTCCAGTCCAGATAGAATAATAAAACTTGTATCAATATGAAGTAAAATTATTTATCTTCAAATATACTTCGATACATTAAGACCTCCAGACCAGATAAAATAATAAAACTGGTATCAAAATGAAGTAAAATTATTTATCTTCAAATATACTTCGATACATTAAGACCTCCAGACCAGATAGAATAATAAAACTTGTATCAAAATGAAGTAAAATTATTTATCTTCAAATATACTTCGATACATTAAGACCTCCAGACCAGATAGAATAATAAAATTGGTATCAAAATGAAGTAAAATTATTTATCTTCAAATATACTTCGATACATTAAGACCTTCAGACCAGATAGAATAATAAAACTGGTATCAAAATGAAGTAAAATTATTTATCTTCAAATATACTTCGATACATTAAGACCTCCAGATCAGATAGAATAATAAAACTGTTATCAAAATGAAGTAAAATTATTTATCTTCAAATATACTTCGATACATTAAGACCTCCAGACCAGATAGAATAATAAATTTGCTATCAAAATGAAGTAAAATTATTTATCTACAAATATAATTCGATACATTAAGACCTCCAGACCAGATAGAAAAATAAAATTGGTATCAAAATGAAGTAAAATCATTTATCTCTAAATATACTTCGATACATTAAGACCTCCAGACCAGATTGAATAATAAAATTGGTATCAAAATGAAGTAAAATTATTTATCTTGAAATATATACTTCGATACATTAAAACCTCCAGACCAGATAGAATAATAAAACTGGTATCAAAATGAAGTAAAATTATTTATCTTCAAATATACTTCGATACAATAAGACCTCCAGACCAGATAGAATAATAAAACTGGTATCAAAATGAAGTAAAATTATTTATCTTCAAATATACTTCGATACATTAAGACCTCCAGACCAGATAGAATAATAAAACTGGTATCAAAATGAAGTAAAATTATTTATCTTCAAATATACTTCGATACATTAAGACCTCCAGACCAGATAGAATAATAAAACTGGTATCAAAATGAAGTAAAATTATTTATCTTCAAATATACTTCGATACATTAAGACCTCCAAACCAGATAGAATAATAAAACTGGTATCAAAATGAAGTAAAATTATGTATCTTCAAATATACTTCGATATATTAAGACCTCCAGACCAGATAGAATAATAAAATTGGTATCAAAATGAAGTAAAATTATTTATCTTCAAATATACTTTGATACAGTAAGACCCCCAGACCACATAGAATAATAAAACTGGTATCAAAATGAAGTAAAATTATTTATCTCGTGATATACTTCGATACATTAAGACCTCCCGACCAGATAGAATAATAAAATTGGTATCAAAATGAAGTAAAATTATTTATCTTCAAATATACTTCGATACATTAAGACCTCCAGACCAGATAGAAGAATAAAACTGGTATCAAAATGGAGTAAAATTATTTATCTTCAAATATACTTCGATACATTAAGACCTCCAGACCAGATAGAATAATAAATTTGGTATCAAAATGAAGTAAAATTATTTATCTCCAAATATAATTCGATACATTAAGACCTCCAGACCAGATAGAAAATTAAAATTGGTATCAAAATGAAGTAAAATTATTTATCTCTAAATATACTTAGATACATTAAGACCTCCAGACCAGATAGAATAATAAAATTGGTATCAAATTGAAGTAAAATTATTTATCTTAAAATATATACTTCGATACATTAAGACCTCCAGACCAGATAGAATAATAAAACTGGTATCAAAATGAAGTAAAATTATTTATCTTCAAATATACTTCGATACATTAAGACCTCCAGACCAGATAGAATAATAAAACTGGTATCAAAATGAAGTAAAATTATTTATCTTCAAATATACTTCGATATATTAAGACCTCCAGACCAGATAGAATAATAAAATTGGTATCAAAATGAAGTAAAATTATTTATCTCCAAATATAATTCGATACATTAAGACCTCCAGACCAGATAGAAAAATAAAATTGGTATCAAAATGAAGTAAAATTATTTATCTCTAAATATACTTAGATACATTAAGACCTCCAGACCAGATAGAATAATAAAATTGGTATCAAATTGAAGTAAAATTATTTATCTTAAAATATATACTTCGATACATTAAGACCTCCAGAACAGATAGAATAATAAAACTGGTATCCAAATGAAGTAAAATTATTTATCTTCAAATATACTTCGATACATTAAGACCTCCAGACCAGATAGAATAATAAATTGGTATCAAAATGAAGTAAAATTATTTATCTTCAAATATACTTCGATACATTAAGACCTCCAGACCTGATAGAATAATAAAACTGGTATCAATATGAAGTAAAATTATTTATCTTCAAATATACTTCGATACATTAAGACCTCCAGACCAGATAGAACAATAAAATTGGTATCAAAATGAATTAAAATTATTTATCTTCAAATACACTTCGATACATTAAGACCTCCAGACCAGATAGAATAATAAAACTGGTATCAAAATGAAGTAAAATTATTTATCTTCAAATATACTTCGATACATTAAGACCTCCAGACCAGATAGAATAATAAAACTGGTATCAAAATGAAGTAAAATTATTTATCTTCAAATATACTTCGATATATTAAGACCTCCAGACCAGATAGAATAATAAAATTGGTATCAAAATGAAGTAAAATTATTTATCTCCAAATATAATTCGATACATTAAGACCTCCAGACCAGATAGAAAAATAAAATTGGTATCAAAATGAAGTAAAATTATTTATCTCTAAATATACTTAGATACATTAAGACCTCCAGACCAGATAGAATAATAAAATTGGTATCAAATTGAAGTAAAATGATTTATCTTAAAATATATACTTCGATACATTAAGACCTCCAGAACAGATAGAATAATAAAACTGGTATCCAAATGAAGTAAAATTATTTATCTTCAAATATACTTCGATACATTAAGACCTCCAGACCAGATAGAATAATAAATTGGTATCAAAATGAAGTAAAATTATTTATCTTCAAATATACTTCGATACATTAAGACCTCCAGACCTGATAGAATAATAAAACTGGTATCAATATGAAGTAAAATTATTTATCTTCAAATATACTTCGATACATTAAGACCTCCAGACCAGATAGAACAATAAAATTGGTATCAAAATGAATTAAAATTATTTATCTTCAAATACACTTCGATACATTAAGACCTCCAGACCAGATAGAATAATAAAACTGGTATCAAAATGAAGTAAAATTATTTATCATCAAATACACTTAGATACATTAAGACCTCCAGACCAGATAGAATAATAAAATTGGTATCAAAATGAAGTAAAATTATTTATCATCAAATATACTTCGATACATTAAGACCTCCAGACCAGATAGAATAATAAAACTGGTATCAAAATGAAGTAAATTTATTTATCCTCAAATATACTTCGATACATTAAGACCTCCCGACCAGATAGAATAATAAATTTGGTATCAAATTGAAGTAAAATTATTTATCTTCAAATATACTTCGATACATTAAGACTTCCAGACCAGATAGAATAATAAAACTGGTATCAAAATGAAGTAAAATTATTTATCTTCAAATATACTTCGATACATTAAAACCTCCAGACCAGATCGAATAATAAAATTGGTATCAAAATGAAGTAAAATCATTTATCTTCAAATATACTTCGATACATTAAGACCTCCAGACCAGATAGAATAATAAAATTGGTATCAAAATGAAGTAAAATTATTTATCTCTAAATATACTTAGATACATTAAGACCTCCAGACCAGATAGAATAATAAAATTGGTATCAAATTGAAGTAAAATTATTTATCTTAAAATATATACTTCGATACATTAAGACCTCCAGAACAGATAGAATAATAAAACTGGTATCCAAATGAAGTAAAATTATTTATCTTCAAATATACTTCGATACATTAAGACCTCCAGACCAGATAGAATAATAAATTGGTATCAAAATGAAGTAAAATTATTTATCTTCAAATATACTTCGATACATTAAGACCTCCAGACCAGATAGAATAATAAAACTGGTATCAATATGAAGTAAAATTATTTATCTTCAAATATACTTCGATACATTAAGACCTCCAGACCAGATAGAACAATAAAATTGGTATCAAAATGAATTAAAATTATTTATCTTCAAATACACTTCGATACATTAAGACCTCCAGACCAGATAGAATAATAAAACTGGTAGCAAAATGAAGTAAAATTATTTATCATCAAATACACTTCGATACATTAAGACCTCCAGACCAGATAGAATAATAAAATTGGTATCAAAATGAAGTAAAATTATTCATCTTCAAATATATTTCGTTACATTAAGACCTCCAGACCAGATAGAATAATAAAACTGGTATCAAAATGAAGTAAAATTATTTATCTTCAGATATACTTCGATACGTTAAGACCTCCAGACCAGATAGAATAATAAAATTGGTATCAAAATGAAGTAAAATTATTTATCTTCAAATATACTTCGATACATTAAGACCTCCAGACCAGATAGAATAATAAAACTGGTATCAAAATGAAGTAAAATTATTTATCTTCAAATATACTTCGATAAATTAAGACCTCCAGAGCAGATAGAATAATAAAATTGGTATCAAAATGAAGTAAAATTATTTATCTTCAAATATACTTCGATACATTAAGACCTCCAGACCAGATAGAATAATAAAACTGGTAACAAAATGAAGTAAAATTATTTATCTTCAAATATACTTCGATACATTAAGACCTCCAGATCAGATAGAATGATAAAACTGTTATCAAAATGAAGTAAAATTATTTATCTTCAAATATACTTCGATACATTAAGACCTCCAGACCAGATAGAATAATAAATTTGGTATCAAAATGAAGTAAAATTATTTATCTTCAAATATACTTCGATACATTAAGACTTCCAGACCAGATAGAATAATAAAATTGGTATCAAAATGAAGTAAAATTATTTATCTTCAAATATACTTCGATACATTAAGACCTCCAGACCAGATAGAATAATAAAATTGGTATCAATATGAAGTAAAATTATTTATCTTCAATTATACTTCGATACATTAAGAGCTCCAGACCAGATAGAATAATAAAACTGGTATCAAAATGAAGTAAAATTATTTATCTTCAAATATACTTCGATACATTAAGACCTCCAGACCAGATAGAATAATAAAATTGGTATCAAAATGAAGTAAAATTATTTATCTTCAAATATACTTCGATACATTAAGACCTCCAGACCAGATAGAATAATAAAATTGGTATCAAAATGAAGTAAAATTATTTATCTTCAAATTTCCTTCGATACATTAAGACCTCCAGACCAGATAGAATAATAAAATTGCTATCAAAATGAAGTAAAATTATTTATCTTCAAATATACTTCCATACATTAAGACCTCCAGACCAGATAGAATAATAAATTTGGTATCAAAATGAAGTAAAATTATTTATCTTCAAATATACTTCGATACATTAAGACCTCCAGACCAGATAGAATAATAAAATTGGTATCAAAATGAAGTAAAATTATTTATCTTCAAATATACTTCGATACATTAAGACCTCCAGACCAGATAGAATAATAAAACTGGTATCAAAATGAAGTAAAATTATTTATCTTCAAATATACTTCGATACATTAAGACCTCCAGACCAGATAGAATAATAAAATTGGTATCAATATGAAGTAAAATTATTTATCTTCAATTATACTTCGATACATTAAGAGCTCCAGACCAGATAGAATAATAAAACTGGTATCAAAATGAAGTAAAATTATTTATCTTCAAATATACTTCGATACATTAAGACCTCCAGATCAGATAGAATGATAAAACTGTTATCAAAATGAAGTAAAATTATTTATCTTCAAATATACTTCGATACATTAAGACCTCCAGACCAGATAGAATAATAAATTTGGTATCAAAATGAAGTAAAATTATTTATCTTCAAATATACTTCGATACATTAAGACCTCCAGACCAGATAGAATAATAAAATTGGTATCAAAATGAAGTAAAATTATTTATCTTCAAATATACTTCGATACATTAAGACCTCCAGACCAGATAGAATAATAAAACTGGTATCAAAATGAAGTAAAATTATTTATCTTCAAATATACTTCGATAAATTAAGACCTCCAGAGCAGATAGAATAATAAAATTGGTATCAAAATGAAGTAAAATTATTTATCTTCAAATATACTTCGATACATTAAGACCTCCAGACCAGATAGAATAATAAAACTGGTAACAAAATGAAGTAAAATTATTTATCTTCAAATATACTTCGATACATTAAGACCTCCAGATCAGATAGAATGATAAAACTGTTATCAAAATGAAGTAAAATTATTTATCTTCAAATATACTTCGATACATTAAGACCTCCAGACCAGATAGAATAATAAATTTGGTATCAAAATGAAGTAAAATTATTTATCTTCAAATATACTTCGATACATTAAGACTTCCAGACCAGATAGAATAATAAAATTGGTATCAAAATGAAGTAAAATTATTTATCTTCAAATATACTTCGATACATTAAGACCTCCAGACCAGATAGAATAATAAAATTGGTATCAATATGAAGTAAAATTATTTATCTTCAATTATACTTCGATACATTAAGAGCTCCAGACCAGATAGAATAATAAAACTGGTATCAAAATGAAGTAAAATTATTTATCTTCAAATATACTTCGATACATTAAGACCTCCAGACCAGATAGAATAATAAAATTGGTATCAAAATGAAGTAAAATTATTTATCTTCAAATATACTTCGATACATTAAGACCTCCAGACCAGATAGAATAATAAAATTGGTATCAAAATGAAGTAAAATTATTTATCTTCAAATTTCCTTCGATACATTAAGACCTCCAGACCAGATAGAATAATAAAATTGCTATCAAAATGAAGTAAAATTATTTATCTTCAAATATACTTCCATACATTAAGACCTCCAGACCAGATAGAATAATAAATTTGGTATCAAAATGAAGTAAAATTATTTATCTTCAAATATACTTCGATACATTAAGACCTCCAGACCAGATAGAATAATAAAATTGGTATCAAAATGAAGTAAAATTATTTATCTTCAAATATACTTCGATACATTAAGACCTCCAGACCAGATAGAATAATAAAACTGGTATCAAAATGAAGTAAAATTATTTATCTTCAAATATACTTCGATACATTAAGACCTCCAGACCAGATAGAATAATAAAATTGGTATCAATATGAAGTAAAATTATTTATCTTCAATTATACTTCGATACATTAAGAGCTCCAGACCAGATAGAATAATAAAACTGGTATCAAAATGAAGTAAAATTATTTATCTTCAAATATACTTCGATACATTAAGACCTCCAGATCAGATAGAATGATAAAACTGTTATCAAAATGAAGTAAAATTATTTATCTTCAAATATACTTCGATACATTAAGACCTCCAGACCAGATAGAATAATAAATTTGGTATCAAAATGAAGTAAAATTATTTATCTTCAAATATACTTCGATACATTAAGACCTCCAGACCAGATAGAATAATAAAATTGGTATCAAAATGAAGTAAAATTATTTATCTTCAAATATACTTCGATACATTAAGACCTCCAGACCAGATAGAATAATAAAATTGGTATCAATATGAAGTAAAATTATTTATCTTCAATTATACTTCGATACATTAAGAGCTCCAGACCAGATAGAATAATAAAACTGGTATCAAAATGAAGTAAAATTATTTATCTTCAAATATACTTCGATACATTAAGACCTCCAGACCAGATAGAATAATAAAATTGGTATCAAAATGAAGTAAAATTATTTATCTTCAAATATACTTCGATACATTAAGACCTCCAGACCAGATAGAATAATAAAATTGGTATCAAAATGAAGTAAAATTATTTATCTTCAAATTTCCTTCGATACATTAAGACCTCCAGACCAGATAGAATAATAAAATTGCTATCAAAATGAAGTAAAATTATTTATCTTCAAATATACTTCCATACATTAAGACCTCCAGACCAGATAGAATAATAAATTTGGTATCAAAATGAAGTAAAATTATTTATCTTCAAATATACTTCGATACATTAAGACCTCCAGACCAGATAGAATAATAAAATTGGTATCAAAATGAAGTAAAATTATTTATCTTCAAATATACTTCGATACATTAAGACCTCCAGACCAGATAGAATAATAAAACTGGTATCAAAATGAAGTAAAATTATTTATCTTCAAATATACTTCGATACATTAAGACCTCCAGACCAGATAGAATAATAAAATTGGTATCAATATGAAGTAAAATTATTTATCTTCAATTATACTTCGATACATTAAGAGCTCCAGACCAGATAGAATAATAAAACTGGTATCAAAATGAAGTAAAATTATTTATCTTCAAATATACTTCGATACATTAAGACCTCCAGACCAGATAGAATAATAAAATTGGTATCAAAATGAAGTAAAATTATTTATCTCCAAATATACTTCGATACATTAAGACCTCCAGACCAGTTAGAATAATAAAACTGGTATCAAAATGAAGTAAAATTATTTATCTTCAAATATACTTCGATACATTAAGACCTTCAGACCAGATAGATTAATAAAATTGGTATCAAAATGAAGTAAAATTATTTATCTTCAATTATACTTCGATACATTAAGAGCTCCAGACCAGATAGAATAATAATACTGGTATCAAAATGAAGTAAAATTATTTATCTTCAAGTATACTTCGATACATTAAGACCTCCAGACCAGATAGAATAATAAAATTGGTAGGAAAATGAAGTAAAATTATTTATCTTCAAATATACTTCGATACATTAAGCCCTCCAGACCAGATAGAATAATAAAATTGGTATCAAAATGAAGTAAAATTATGTATCTCGTGATATACTTCGATACATTAAGACCTACAGACAAGATAGAATAATAAAATTGGTATCAAAATGAAGTAAAATTATTTATCTCCAAATATACTTCGATACATTAAGACCTACAGACAAGATAGAATAATAAAATTGGTATCAATATGAAGTAAAATTATTTATCTCGTGATATACTTCGATACATTAAGACCTCCAGACCAGTTAGAATAATAAAATTGGTATCAAAATGAAGTAAAATTATTTATCTTCAAATATACTTCGATACATTAAGACCTCCAGACCAGATAGAATAATAAATTTGGTATCAAAATGAAGTAAAATTATTTATCTTCAAATATACTTCGATACATTAAGACCTCCAGACCAGATAGAATAATAAAATTGGTATCAAAATGAAGTAAAATTATTTATCTTCAAATATACTTCGATACATTAAGACCTCCAGACCAGATAGAATAATAAAATTGGTATCAATATGAAGTAAAATTATTTATCTTCAATTATACTTCGATACATTAAGAGCTCCAGACCAGATAGAATAATAAAACTGGTATCAAAATGAAGTAAAATTATTCATCTTCAAATATACTTCGATACATTAAGACCTCCAGACCAGATAGAATAATAAAATTGGTATCAAAATGAAGTAAAATTATTTATCTTCAAATATACTTCGATACATTAAGACCTCCAGACCAGATAGAATAATAAAATTGGTATCAAAATGAAGTAAAATTATTTATCTTCAAATTTCCTTCCATACATTAAGCCCTCCAGACCAGATAGAATAATAAAATTGCTATCAAAATGAAGTAAAATTATTTATCTTCAAATATACTTCCATACATTAAGACCTCCAGACCAGATAGAATAATAAATTTGGTATCAAAATGAAGTAAAATTATTTATCTTCAAATATACTTCGATACATTAAGACCTCCAGACCAGATAGAATAATAAAATTGGTATCAAAATGAAGTAAAATTATTTATCTTCAAATATACTTCGATACATTAAGACCTCCAGACCAGATAGAATAATAAAACTGGTATCAAAATGAAGTAAAATTATTTATCTTCAAATATACTTCGATACATTAAGACCTCCAGACCAGATAGAATAATAAAATTGGTATCAATATGAAGTAAAATTTTTTATCTTCAATTATACTTCGATACATTAAGAGCTCCAGACCAGATAGAATAATAAAACTGGTATCAAAATGAAGTAAAATTATTTATCTTCAAATATACTTCGATACATTAAGACCTCCAGACCAGATAGAATAATAAAATTGGTATCAAAATGAAGTAAAATTATTTATCTCCAAATATACTTCGATACATTAAGACCTCCAGACCAGTTAGAATAATAAAACTGGTATCAAAATGAAGTAAAATTATTTATCTTCAAATATACTTCGATACATTAAGACCTTCAGACCAGATAGAATAATAAAACTGGTATCAAAATGAAGTAAAATTATTTATCTCCAAATATACTTGGATACATTAAGACCTCCAGACCAGATAGAATAATAAAATTGGTATCAAAATGAAGTAAAATTATTTATCTTCAAATATACTTCGATACATTAAGACCTCCAGAACAGATAGAATAATAAAATTGGTATCAATATGAAGTAAAATTATTTATCTTCAATTATACTTCGATACATTAAGAGCTCCAGACCAGATAGAATAATAATACTGGTATCAAAATGAAGTAAAATTATTTATCTTCAAGTATACTTCGATACATTAAGCCCTCCAGACCAGATAGAATAATAAAATTGGTATCAAAATGAAGTAAAATTATGTATCTCGTGATATACTTCGATACATTAAGACCTACAGACAAGATAGAATAATAAAATTGGTATCAAAATGAAGTAAAATTATTTATCTCCAAATATACTTCGATACATTAAGACCTACAGACAAGATAGAATAATAAAATTGGTATCAATATGAAGTAAAATTATTTATCTCGTGATATACTTCGATACATTAAGACCTCCAGACCAGTTAGAATAATAAAATTGGTATCAAAATGAAGTAAAATTATTTATCTTCAAATATACTTCGATACATTAAGACCTCCAGACCAGATAGAATAATAAAATTGGTATCAATATGAAGTAAAATTATTTATCTTCAATTATACTTCGATACATTAAGAGCTCCAGACCAGATAGAATAATAAAACTGGTATCAAAATGAAGTAAAATTATTTATCTTCAAATATACTTCGATACATTAAGACCTCCAGACCAGATAGAATAATAAAATTGGTATCAAAATGAAGTAAAATTATTTATCTTCAAATATACTTCGATACATTAAGACCTCCAGACCAGATAGAATAATAAAATTGGTATCAAAATGAAGTAAAATTATTTATCTTCAAATTTCCTTCGATACATTAAGACCTCCAGACCAGATAGAATAATAAAATTGCTATCAAAATGAAGTAAAATTATTTATCTTCAAATATACTTCCATACATTAAGACCTCCAGACCAGATAGAATAATAAATTTGGTATCAAAATGAAGTAAAATTATTTATCTTCAAATATACTTCGATACATTAAGACCTCCAGACCAGATAGAATAATAAAATTGGTATCAAAATGAAGTAAAATTATTTATCTTCAAATATACTTCGATACATTAAGACCTCCAGACCAGATAGAATAATAAAACTGGTATCAAAATGAAGTAAAATTATTTATCTTCAAATATACTTCGATACATTAAGACCTCCAGACCAGATAGAATAATAAAATTGGTATCAATATGAAGTAAAATTATTTATCTTCAATTATACTTCGATACATTAAGAGCTCCAGACCAGATAGAATAATAAAACTGGTATCAAAATGAAGTAAAATTATTTATCTTCAAATATACTTCGATACATTAAGACCTCCAGACCAGATAGAATAATAAAATTGGTATCAAAATGAAGTAAAATTATTTATCTCCAAATATACTTCGATACATTAAGACCTCCAGACCAGTTAGAATAATAAAACTGGTATCAAAATGAAGTAAAATTATTTATCTTCAAATATACTTCGATACATTAAGACCTTCAGTCCAGATAGATTAATAAAATTGGTATCAAAATGAAGTAAAATTATTTATCTTCAAATATACTTCGATACATTAAGACCTCCAGACCAGATAGAATAATAAAATTGGTATCAAAATGAAGTAAAATTATTTATCTTCAAATATACTTCGATACATTAAGACCTCCAGACCAGATAGAATAATAAAATTGGTATCAAAATGAAGTAAAATTATTTATCTTCAAATATACTTCGATACATTAAGACCTCCAGAACAGATAGAATAATAAAATTGGTATCAATATGAAGTAAAATTATTTATCTTCAATTATACTTCGATACATTAAGAGCTCCAGACCAGATAGAATAATAATACTGGTATCAAAATGAAGTAAAATTATTTATCTTCAAGTATACTTCGATACATTAAGCCCTCCAGACCAGATAGAATAATAAAATTGGTATCAAAATGAAGTAAAATTATGTATCTCGTGATATACTTCGATACATTAAGACCTACAGACAAGATAGAATAATAAAATTGGTATCAAAATGAAGTAAAATTATTTATCTCCAAATATACTTCGATACATTAAGACCTACAGACAAGATAGAATAATAAAATTGGTATCAATATGAAGTAAAATTATTTATCTCGTGATATACTTCGATACATTAAGACCTCCAGACCAGTTAGAACAATAAAATTGGTATCAAAATGAAGTAAAATTATTTATCTTCAAATATACTTCGATACATTAAGACCTCCAGACCAGATAGAATAATAAAAATGGTATCAAAATGTAGTAAAATTATTTATCTTCAAATATACTTCGATAGATTTAGACCCCCAGACCAGATAGAATATTAAAATTGGTATCAAAATGAAGTAAAATTATTTATCTCCAAATGTATTACGATTGATTAAGACTTTTAATTCAGATTGAATAATAAAATTGGTATCAAAATGAAGTAACTTTATTTCTTTTCCGATTTCAGAGGATGGTTGACAAGGTTATTTTCTAAGTGTACCTTAGATGTGGTACAAGGCCGAAAGTATGGAGTAACCAATGTGGGTTTAACTCATTACTCTGAGGATGGTTGATAAGTAAAGTCCTCAATGCTATAAACCAAGTTTTAAATCAGACAGAATAATGAAACTGGTATCAAAATGACGGGAAATTATATCTCGGCAAAATTATGAGGGTTGATTATTAAGTAAGATCTCCAATTCTATAAAACAACTTTTGGAACAAGACAAATTACTGAAACTAATATCAAAATGAAGTTAATTTATTTCACTTCAAAGTTACAAGTTTATTTTTTTGAAAAAAAATCTGCATTTACTGTTATAAATTTTCTATATATTATATTTACATTTTTTTATATCACTAGTCTTTAAACAACTTTGTACCATTTAATTTAGGCGTTTCGGTTGAACACATTACGTACTTCACTGGATTCTATATTCAAAGACTACAGCAAACATGGTCAACAACCTTGTCATTCGTTTGAAACCAAAATTGTTTAAAAGCGAGATTGATGCTCAAATGCAAAATTATATATATATATATATATATATATATATATATATATATATATATATATATATACATATACATATATATATATATATATATATATATATATATATATATATATATATATATATATATATATATATATATATAAATATAAATTTCTATCACTTGTATAATCTTGTTTGATCCAGCTTATAATGCTCTGGAGGGAGCAGCTTGGGGAAAGAAAACGTAGATCTTGGGAGCACAATCCGTTGGGTTAAGTATACTTGGATGAGTTACGTCACACATTTTAGTGTGAGCGACGGTATATTCAGTCTAGTTAGTTACCCATTCGTCACCGACTCACGTTGGCCCAGTGGATATGACTCTTGCGTCGTATCGTAACAGTCCGATTTCGGTTGTGTTTTCCCACTGTCGATAGTTTTACTAGACTCGTTGACTTTTAATTTTTATTTCGGACACACTTCCAGTCCTCCAAGATGATGTTCCCTTGCTAATACGAAGACGCATGCTGTTCAGGCATATATTTTATGGGCATGTGGCCGAGTGGTTAGAACGTTCGCTTTCCGACTATGAGGCCTGAGTTCGAAACTCATCAGGATCTATTCGTCAGGAAGGTGGCTTCTTGATGTTATCGGTCTGGAGGAGGCAGCTTTGGAAGGTGCCTGAAAACCATACCACAGGTTGACCCAAGCCAAGTCTTGTGAATGATCAAGTTTCAGGATAGATTTTTGTTTCTTTATTCTAGTTCCCCTCTTTTCGGCATTTATTAAACCCGCAGATGAACAAAACGCACTCTTCAGAGTTTAGGTTTTTGTAAGGCGTTTATCTGTCGGACGTGTACCTTCGCGAAAAGGACGGATGTACACCGGGAGTTAGTACACCTCTATTACCGGTGTCAAGCGTTAGGATACATTACTTGCCAATCAACGCTCCTAAACCATTGTTAAATGTTAACTGTCGAATTGCCACTGCATAAAGATTGCCAGTACAATTTATTTCGCTTCTTAGATGTGAAAATTTGTATAGCTAGAGCCTGGGCCGCTTTGAATAAAATGGATGAAATCTGGAAATCTGATCGACCAGAGAACCTAAAACGGAGATACTTTTTTAGAGGTGATTTTAAGGTATGGTGCCACTGCTTGGACATTAACTAAAATCCTTAATCGTAAGCTTGATGGAACTTACACTGAAATGCTGAGAGTTATGCTTTACATCTCTTGGAGACAACATCCAACTAAATCACAGCTCTATGTACCCATTCCTGATATTTTTAAAATCTTACGCGAACGCAGAATGCGATTTGCAGGACACTTCCGGCGAGTAAAACAAGAACTACGAGTGATCTACTGGTCTGGACATCTCACCGTTTTGCAAAACGGGTTGGTCGCCCAGCAACTATCTAAATATATTGACCATATGACATAGAATGCCTACCTAATGGCCTTCCGACATTGATTCAGGAGCGTGATGGTTGGCACGATAGACTCATGAATGCCCAGGCTAGCTTGACCGAGTAAATAAAAAAGATTATCATTAATCTGTTTTTAAGGGATCATTTTTAAGCCTAGCCTGGAAGAAATTCATAGAATATTAAGGACAAGAGTCAGTACTCTATTGAGAGGATCTGTCATACTTTTTGAATGTACTATATTTTAGGATATTTTTCTTTGACCTACACTATTAAAGCATGTTCAATTTATTATCTCTGGATGGATTTTTTGAAAAAATCATTTCACTCAAGTAAGGCGCGAATGCCACTAGCACGCAGGTGGTTACATGCAGTGAAATTGAGAGAAAAGACTTTGTAGAGGGGGAGAATTGACGGAAGAACAAAAGATGAACGGCATCCAAGAAAACAGAAAATGGTGACTGGCACTGCAATTAAATTTTTGAAGACTGTAGTTATCAGGGAAGCAAGTAAACGGAAGATTGTCGAAGATTTGTTGTTTATAAACAGTAATTTAAACTTTGCTAACCAGACGCTTCTCTGTAGCTGAGTGGTATAGCACGACAGATCAATTGACGTTTCCGTAGAGAACACAGGTTTGATTCCTATCGGAGAACGCATATTTTCTAAAAAATTTCTCGAACATTCAAGCTGCTAAATGTAATTAATACTGTTTATTTAAAAATCAAAGTATTTACTAAAATAAATTGTATCTATTAAAAATAACGTATAAACAAAATATATTAAATTATTTTCGGACAATCCATTTCATATATATATATATATATATATATATATATATATATATATATATATATATATATGTGTGTGTGTGTGTGTGTGTGTGTGTGTGTCACCCCAAGCAAGGCGATAATGCCACAGACGGGAAGTGCGAGAAAATGAACTGTGAAAGTAGAAGTGACGGTTGCATTTCACTATTTCAACAGTAAAAGATCTATTTAGTGTGAGCGACGCTATATCCAGTCTAGTTAGTTACCCCCTTCGTTACCGACTGCCGTTGGTCCAGTAGGTATGACTCTTGCGTCGTATCGTAACAGTCCGGTTTCGATTCTCGGTAGTGGATTCGCACTGTCGATGGTTCCGTTAAGAGTTCTTCTATACTCGTTTGAATGAAATGGATGAAATCTGGAAATCTGATCGACCAGAGAACCTAAAACGGAGATACTTTCGTAGAGGTGATTTTAAGGTATGGTGCCACTGCTTGGACATTAACTAAAATCCTTGTACTATATAAAGCATGTAGATCCGAAGACGGATTGGGATCGCGAAGGATGCATTCAAAAAGCTGGGTAGAATACAGCGAGACGGGAGGGTTTCTTTAGTGACAAAGAAAAGAGTACTGAGCTGCTACGTGACATCTGTTCTCCTATACGGCAGCTGATGTTGGACGGTCTCCTCAAAGATGAAGAAGAGACTTCAGTCAGCGGAGATGTTGTTTTACAGAAAGATGCTAAGGATATCATGCCAGTCTGGTAGCACGCTTAAATTCATGCATTCAGGGCGCCAGGGGGAAAAAAATCTCGTCATCGCATTTACCACGAAAATATTTGTAGAAAAGACACGTCTGTGAGAAAGTGACTGAAGTCGAGAGGCCAAGTCAGGATCGATTACATTGCAGATCCTTCTTTGTTTTTTTTTGTTTTTTTTTTGTCGAGAACCTCGAGATGAGTGGCAGCAGAAGCACCAGACCAGAAATGGCAGCATTATAAAATTCACGGTCCAAATAAACGTTAAATATGGACTCTGACGAGAAAAAATTTTCTGGCACGATAAAGTGAACCAACTACTTAAATTTTGTTTTTACTGTGTACATTGTAAGACAAAATATATGGTCATCAGCAAAAGGATGAGCCCAAAAAGCGATTAAAATCAAAAACATGCGGAAGTTTAAATATCTGGGAAGTGTTTTGACGGAGGACGATAGGTGCGACGCTGAGATCCGAAGACGGATTGGGATCGCGAAGGATGCATTCCAAAAGCTGAGCAGATTACTGCGAGACAGGAGGATTTCTTTAGTGACAAAGAAAACAGTACTGAGCTGCTACGTGATATCTATCCTCTTATACGGCAGCTGATATTGGACAGTCTCCTCAAAGATGAAGAAGAGACTCGAGACAGCTGAGATATGGTTCTACAGAAAGATGCTGAAGATATCACGAGGCAAGCGTGTGAGCAAAGATGAGGTCTTGGAAAGGATACAAACAAGGAAGAAGCTTATACTTAACATAAGGAGGAAGCAGATGAAATTTCTGGGACACGTAATGAGAAAGGAGGGTCTGGAGAATCTGATACTCACAGGTCAGATAGAGAGAAAAAGAGACAATGGAATGCAACGCATGGCGGGCTTAAGTAAGTACATAACAGAACGTGGTCTTTGGGGGTTGGCAGAGGCATGAAAATTATTGAGAGCTACAATAGATGGAGGAAATGGAGAGCCATGATCGCCTACGTTCTGAAAGGACACGGTACATAAAAAGAAGAAAAGAACAGACGAAGAAGAGAAAGAAGAAGAAGAAGAACAACAACAACACAACAAAAACAACAGAATGTGGTCTGAGGAAGGTGGCAGATAGACGAAACTTATTGAGAGCCACAAGGAATAGGGGAAATTAGAGAGCTATGATCGCCTACGTCCTGAAAGGACACGGTACATAAAAAGAAAGAAAAGTAGAATTAGTACAGTGATATTTATGGATAATAAATCTTATGGTATTAAAGCAAATACAGTGTAACCCGGATATAAGAGAAGTATCTTATATCCGGGTTTCTCTTATATCCGGGTTTGGTCTATTTTGTTTACATTAACACATGCTCTAATTTGGGATCAGAGAAAATCTCTCTTATATCTGGGGCTCTTATATCCGGGTCTCTTATATCCGGGTTGCACTGTATGTGCTTTTCATTGTGTCCAAATGTGGCTTATTATTTCAAAATTAATTTGCACCCTTTATGTCTTAAAGGAACATTGTATTTCTCATTATTTAACGGCAACCTTTCTGAAAATCTTGCTTCAACAATCACTTAGCGTATTATATCACCAAAGTTGAAGTGTGAAGCAGAATTGACCTGCAATCTTCTCTTCCTCTTAAATGCATGATAGAAGCTTTGTCCCCGGGGATTTCAATACTTTGCGGGATCAGCTTCCTCATTGCACTAAATACGGAGAATCTAGTAGAAAACGTGATAGTGGTCACAGAGACTGTCCTTGGTCCATATGTACTTGCGTGGGCACCCCACATTAAAAACAACCTCATGTCACCCCCTCTCAGCGTCTGGAGGTAGGTAAATGTGTTATGGTTTTTGTGGCCAAAGGCTTGTACTCTCTATTCGACTGAATACTCCTTGCTTCAATATTCGGTGTGTCAAGAGGGACGGGTTTTCCCTTGACACCGCCATTACTGTATATGTATACACGTTTAACACCTTTGGTAACGTTTATTGTTTTAAAAAGCGATGATTAGAATTTTTATAAAACCCAAACATATGAACGTTAGTTTTTACATTTTCTTTGTTATTTGATTATTGACATTATTGGACTGTTTTTATTTATTAGATTTGCTTATAATTATTATCGGATAATTTTAGATTTAAAAGATAAAAGTATGCGAACCTACTCTATGTGGCATACATTAGTCACGAAAGACCCCATGGATCTGTGACCCAAAAGTTATACTTCAGTTGCTAATAAGGCTCAGCACCTGTTATGGCTGTACAGGCCTACACGAGAGTGACAGTTTCAATGACAATGGATGCATGTGAAGACGCTCTCCCTCGATGTCGCCGTGTTGTTCTCTTTCCTTCGAGCACGCTTCACCCCGGCGGCAAGCCTCCAACCCTCGGTGTAAAACCGCGTCTCCATCGTGAGCGATTTTTGGCGATGTGTCATTGACGCAGGCGAAGATGAGGTCACTATTGCGCCCTTTTCCCCCAGTGGGTTGTTCCATGTACTGAAGGACATTCGGAATACCCCGTCTGTACACGGATGAAATATCATTTGCCATTTTGTAAAGAAATAAATATGAAAATCTTTTTTATTTGTAAATTTATAAAAATGCTTGTAAATAAGAGAATGTAAATGTATAACGACAATTAACTGTCATTGTAAGTTTTGAAAAATTCATTTTTGAGTATTCCTTTCATTTGCTCCCGCCAAAATAAATTCGCTAAAACAGGTTAAGAGCACATCTTCCTGTTACATATTTTGATAATTTTGTAATTCTTTTTTTTTTTTTTTATAGATTTTTGAATAAAAAATATTTTTTCAAATCTATTTATTTATAAAACGGTAAATATTAAATCTTTATAAAAAGTAAATAATAAATATCAAATGGTAATTGTTACGCATATTTTTATAACCTATATATTAGGTTGGTGCAAAAATAATGACGTAATAATGTCGTTTTTTGACGTTAAAAAATACATCAAAAAACGACATTATCAGGTCATTATTTTTGCACCAACCTATAAATAAAGCGCAGTGTACGTGTGTCTGTCCGTCCGTTTTTCGATCCCGGCGAATCATAAACAACCTGAAGTAACATGTAATAACTACTGTAGTTATGAGCGATTAAAAATTAAATAAATAACTCATTTAAAGTTAAATTTAAATATCCAACAGAGTGAAAGGTTTTAAAAACAATTCTTTATTAAAGATTTAACTTCAATTTTTCATCACAATTGGAATTCAGATCGTTTAATTAAATCATAGTTAAAACTTAAGCGTGGCAGGGTACGTTGTTCATTTTTTTTTTCTAGGACGCGTAATGTGACGTATTCGTAATATTACATAGTTCGGATTCCCTAATGTCTTTTAAGATCGACTTAAAATGTGAAGGGATCATAAAAATGGTGATTTTAAAAAGAAAATAAAAATTGCGCGCAAAATAAATGTAAACACATTTACGGAGATCGGTTGCGTATATGAAGAAAGATTATCCCGGATTATGGCGTCGAATAAAAATAAAATAATTTGATTATTGTTACATGTTGGAAATTGTAACAAAGGAAAAAAAATGATTTACCACAACACAGAGCTAAATCACAAACAAATATTTAATTTACTAAAACACAACATAAAATATATACAAGATACACAATTGTGGCCTACAAAAACAGAAAACACAGAGTTTACGGGTGAAGTGTTACGAGGGAGAAGGAAGGGGAGTAAAGTATCACTACCACTTTAGGGCTAGCGAAGCAATCTATTAGGTTGGTGCAAAAATAATATCGTTTTCTCACATAGTAACATATGTGAGAAAACGACATTATTTTTGCACCAACCTAATAAGTGCTAATAACTGGAAATCCAGTGAGAATATATTGAATAATTGGTATTTTGGTCAATGAAAAATAGTCAAAACTCTTATTTACCAGATTTGTTCCAAGGGATTCTCTTTTGGGGTTTTTATTGGTCGGCAACTTTTCATAGAGATTCTTTCGGCTGGATATAATAATCCTCGAATCAAAAAGCCGGAGTTGATACTGGCAGAAAATTTCTTTTTACAACTGACAAATCTTTTTCCAAAAACCTATCTTTATTGGGGCTAGCACCAGCATATTTCTAGATGTTTCTCGAATCATCTAGATTTTTCTGGAATATACTGGAATAATCGAGAATCTTCCAAACGTTTTATTTCTAATTTCCCTATTTCACAACTACTTCATGAATGAAAACTTTTTTGTACTAACAAGTAGGACTCAGTAGAATCTCTTACTATAGAAATGCATCCTCGTAACATTATTTCCAAATTCTTTTACGTACAGAGGACACTGAATGCGAAAAGCGGAAAAGCCTGAAGGACGACTTCTAGTCTAGTCTTGCCGAAGGGGTTAAAAGTGCATGCAGAGTTAGCGGTGTCAAGTGAATAACCAACGTTTTGACACAGTTTTAACGAGCATGGTTATTTCCTAAGCGTAGCTTAGATGTAGCACAAGGCCGAAAGTATGGAGCACCGAGGGAGGATCGAACTCACTTTTCAGTCGTAACTAATCTAGTGAGATAAGCTTGCTAACCATTACTCCACGACGAGGTTAACTATTGCCGGAAAAAGATTAAATAACTTTTGATATTGGTTGAGCTGCCTTTTGTACAAGACAAGCCGTCTGTGTGTGGGTATTTAGTGGTGTGTTTAATTCGAATGATATTGATCCGTTACACTAGTTTGCACTTTATTACATCGTGGCGGGGAACCTCCGATAATACTTGACAAGCTGTTATCAAAACCTTGTTGAGTGGAAAGATGGAAGTCAAAATTAAAAAAAATATTTTTCATTATCTCTTTCTTGCCTTATCTAGTGAAAAAAAAACCCAACAACAACGAAATTTTATGCTTTTGTTCCGTGTGAATGGGACATTAGAGACAACGGGGCGCTGAAAAGTTTTCAGCCTGACTTGCTTCCTAAAATCTGACTCAACATCAACATTTTATTTTGAAAGAGCTTTTCGATCTAGGCCGAAAAGTTTTCAGCATCTCATCAGAGAAATGGGACGTATGGGAATTACACCGACCTTGTCTGCAAAAATGCCTTTCAAGTGGCGCTATCCAGGTCTATATGTGAAGAAAATAACTCTTTCTTTTTCTCTTTCTGCTCCAAAATGTAAGAATGATAACATCGGGTCTTGTTTCTGTCAGGAAAAAAAAATTCTCCCAGTGTCCGTCAACTGAAATTTAACTCAATCACTCATACAGTCGTACACTCTCTCTCCCTCCCTCTCTCTCTCTCTCTCTCACATACACACACACAAAATTATGACAAATATAAATTTATGACCAATCCTCGAATAAAATTATGACAAGTATAAATTTATGACCAATCCTCGAAATAAATTATGACAAGTATAAATTTATGACCAATCCTCGTATTAAATTATGACAAGTATAAATTTATGACCAATCCTCGTATTAAATTATGACAAATATAAATTTATGACCAATCCTCGTATTAAATTATGACAAGTATAAATTTATGACCAATCCTCGTTTTAAATTATGACAAGTATAATATGACCAATCCTCGTATTAAATTATGACAAGTATAATATGACCAATCATCGTATAAAATTATGACAAGTATAAATTTATGACCAATCCTCGTATTAAATTATGACAAATATAAATTTATGACCAATCCTCGTATTAAATTATGACAAGTATAAATTTATGACCAATCCTCGTATTAAATTATGACAAATATAAATTTATGACCAATCCTCGTATTAAATTATGGCAAATATAAATTTATGACCAATCCTCGTATTAAATTATGGCAAATATAAGTTTATGACCAATTCTCGTATTAAATTATGACAAGTATAATATGACCAATCCTCGTATTAAATTATGACAAATATAAATCTATGACCAATCCTCGTATTAAATTATGACAAGTATAAATTAATGACCAATCCTCGTATTAAATTATGACAAGTATAAATTTATGACCAATCATCGTATAAAATTATGACAAGTATAAATTTATGACCAATCATCGTATTAAATTATGACAAATATAAATTTATGACCAATCCTCGCATTAAATTATGACAAGTACAAATTTATGACCAATCCTCGTATTAAATTATGACAAATATAAATTTATGACCAATCCTCGTATTAAATTATGACAAGTATAAATTTATGACCAATCCTCGTATTAAATTATGACAAATATAAATTTATGACCAATCCTCGTATTAAATTATGGCAAATATAAATTTATGACCAATCCTCGTATTAAATTATGGCAAATATAAGTTTATGACCAATTCTCGTATTAAATTATGACAAGTATAATATGACCAATCCTCGTATTAAATTATGACAAATATAAATCTATGACCAATCCTCGTATTAAATTATGACAAGTATAAATTAATGACCAATCCTCGTATTAAATTATGACAAGTATAAATTTATGACCAATCATCGTATAAAATTATGACAAGTATAAATTTATGACCAATCATCGTATTAAATTATGACAAATATAAATTTATGACCAATCCTCGCATTAAATTATGACAAGTACAAATTTATGACCAATCCTCGTATTAAATTATGACAAATATAAATTTATGACCAATCCTCGTATTAAATTATGACAAGTATAAATTTATGACCAATCCTCGTATTAAATTATGACAAATATAAATTTATGACCAATCCTCGTATTAAATTATGGCAAATATAAATTTATGACCAATCCTCGTATTAAATTATGGCAAATATAAGTTTATGACCAATTCTCGTATTAAATTATGACAAGTATAATATGACCAATCCTCGTATTAAATTATGACAAATATAAATCTATGACCAATCCTCGTATTAAATTATGACAAGTATAAATTAATGACCAATCCTCGTATAAAATTATGGCAAATATAAATTTATGACCAATCCTCGCATTAAATTATGACAAGTACAAATTTATGACCAATCCTCGTATTAAATTATGACAAATATAAATTTATGACCAATCCTCGCATTAAATTATGACAAGTACAAATTTATGACCAATCATCGTATTAAATTATGACAAATATAAATTTATGACCAATCCTCGTATTAAATTATGACAAGTATAAATTTATGACCAATCCTCGTATTAAATTATGACAAATATAAATTTATGACCAATCCTCGTATTAAATTATGACAAATATAAATTTATGACCAATCCTCGTATTAAATTATGGCAAATATAAATTTATGACCAATCCTCGTATTAAATTATGGCAAATATAAGTTTATGACCAATTCTCGTATTAAATTATGACAAGTATAATATGACCAATCCTCGTATTAAATTATGACAAATATAAATCTATGACCAATCCTCGTATTAAATTATGACAAGTATAAATTAATGACCAATCCTCGTATTAAATTATGACAAGTATAAATTTATGACCAATCATCGTATAAAATTATGACAAGTATAAATTTATGACCAATCATCGTATTAAATTATGACAAATATAAATTTATGACCAATCCTCGCATTAAATTATGACAAGTACAAATTTATGACCAATCTTTGTATTCTAGAAAAGAATACTGTTTGATAAGCTAAACTTCCGTTTCTGCATTCGTCAAAACTTTTTTTTTTGCAATTTTTTTCTTTGCTGCCATTATCTTAAATTAGTTATCTCCCTTGATTGCTTTTTTTTCCTCTTCTCAACCCGACACCTCTGACTTCCACTTGATATTATACGTAGATTTTGTGGTAACCAATTTTTTTTTTATCTCTTGTAAAACATAGTATTTGTTTATATAGACGTATTTTTTTTCTCAAAATTTACTTTCAGCTTTATAGCAGACAAACGCGCTTCATCTTTTCAACGATTAACTTAGATTTCTTGTATGTTGTACAAACAGTAACTGGCACATTTCCACGCAAGTCAGAAATCTTTTGAAAATATTAGTTGGACCATGTTTTTGTCATCAAATAAAGTTTCGTCTGATAACGTTATTCGAAGATCATCCTATAGAATCGTCAATGTTTGTCTACTCACCCCCGTTAAAAATAGACTCTTCTATAAGAATTAGCTTTGACCAATCAACACCACACATTGTGAAACTCGGCTTGTTATTGGTCGAGACGACCCTAGAATGTGTATCCATGGTCAAAAATCTGTTTTCCCGCCAGGCCAATGGGAGCCTACTTTGGTTTTCAAAAAAAAATAAAAGGACGAATTTCAGTCCAATTCACCAGTCAGATCTACATTCCTAGAGAGATACCAAACTGACTCACGCAAGTCAAAACTCTGACCAACCAGGACTTTGCCGCGCAAAATATCTGACTCAACAATCCACAAACACAATCTATCTCTCTCAAGAACATCACTTGCAATACTTTAAAAAGTGACATTTTCTTCTCACTACTTAATAAGTATTAGTAAACAAACAATCAAATTCTCACATGACTAAAGGTACGTAACTCCTGCCAATTATACAAACATACTTACACACACTAGTAACTGAACTAGCACAAAGGACAATTTAATACGTAACTGGACACTTAGTTTAATTTTGTGAACAAATCTGAATAGGAATTGCAAACACCTTCAAACATTCACAATAATATTCTACACAGCCAAATACATCTATTTTCATTTATCCATTTAAGTTCAAATCAATTTTATTCTCAAAATTGTATAATTGTACATAAATGCATTTTGTTCTATTGAAATCTGATAATCGGTGTTTCTTCCTCACTTGCCTGTTGATTGATTCGTTTTTTGGAATGTCTATCTATATTGTTGCGGATAAATATGTTGAACATGCCATAAACTAACCATCAAAAAATAAAAACCTTCTGATACCAAATTCAAATTCCTAGCAATCCCAACAATCCCATGATATCATGCAGCCATATTACAAACAGAACTGGGCGTAAAATTTGACATTCAGCAATAAACTTTGTTTTATTTTCCTCAATCAAACCTAGTGTTCTTTTATAGACAAAATGCTCATGATTATATATGAATCACAATATTAGCCCTTACCACATGGGAACATTCGGCATTCATTGACCGAGCAGTGTTGCAGGAAGGCTGCTTGTGTTCAGGTAGAAAACACGTATCTCCTGGTATATTTTTTCCCACAACAATCATTGCGGACAAAATGTTAGTCTAAGCAATAATTAAATAAATGACAATGACAACAAAATTGCATAGAAGCAAACGACAATGTAATTTTAAAAACAGTATACAGTGACAATAGAAGATTTTTGCGGATTAAAAAAACAAAAAAAACAATGAATATGACAGAAGTAAATATTTAAGAACTAATTACATACAAGAAACATATAAACTAGAGAATGTGATTTTGTGTGTGAAATGTGGGAAGGAGATGTCCGAGTGAAAAGGGTTACGTGGCATAAAACGAAGTGAGCGTGTGTTCTCTGGTGTCGGGGGGGGGCACATTGTTATTGTCTAAGAGAAAGAAGAGAGTGACGGAGAATGTCATTGCCTATTCATAGGCTAAAACTTCTTTAGCCTATGAATAGGAAATGACATTCTCAGTCACTCATTGCTAGATCCATACCTTACCCAAGGGTATTTGCATGCCAATGAATATAATGAACCCGACTGGAATTGGAACTCTCCAATTTCTCATTATGAGCCTTTATCCATTAGGACACATTACTGGGAAAGAAAGCTTAGAAAATTAAACACAAGGCATAGTGAAGCAAGGAGGACCCGTGTAAAACAGCAAGTAACCTAGCTAATGAGTTTGCTTGAATAAATAACAGACTAGGGACAATGAAGGCTGAAAAGGAGACAAAAGTTGCTTACAATAATAAGGGATAAGATGTTTGATCTCTTAATATCGCACTTTCTTTTTGTTCTGCCATAAGCTGTTATTAGGTTGGTGCAAAAATAATGAGGTAATAATGTCATTTTTTGACGTATTTTTAACGTCAAAAAACGACATTATTACGTCATTATTTTTACACCAACCTAATACCATCTAGACCTCCTTCCATTCTTCCTGTGAGTATTGAATTTTCCAAGCCTCCCTTCTTCATAATATGTCCCAGAATTATTAACTCTCTCTGATTTTAAGTAGGAGTATTTTTCTAGTTTCCATATACTTTAAAAGTTTTTCGTTGCTCACACGCTCAGGCCATTGCACCCTTAACATCCTTCTGGGAGAATCATTTCTCTGTCGCTCCGCAATTCTGCTTCACCTGTGAGAAAATTGTTTAGCATTTCGGCCTTTCTGTATTATTAGCCTCGTCAGACTGAGACCCCGCCATATGGATGTCGCGTATTTCGCCAAACGCTTAGAAATATCTAAACAGTCAGCTGTATAAAACGGCTTTCTCAGATCAATGATTAAAAATAGCTTCGAACGAACCCAGGGAAAAACTTATTTGAACTTCATGGACTGACACTAGAGAATCACATAGAACTGTAACAAATAACAGAAATTGCAAAACTTGGGAGATCTACAAGGTGTTAACGTTCCACACTACATCGAAAAAAGATTAGAAAGAAAGCACCTATGAGTGTTCGAAAGTGCAGTAACAGTCGACTTAAGAAACCTATTTCCCTGAAAAACTGTCTTAATAAAAAGATTTTTATAACTTTCAACCCACGACTGGCTGTTGTGGATTACCCCCACTTAATTCATTAAAAAACTGCCTCTAGGGGCCTAGAAATTTTAACTGTCTTTTTCTAGTTTCCTTCTCATTCCTTTTATTTTGAGCTTCTACGTTACTGATGTATTTTCTCTTTATCGTATTCTTAGCATTCATATCAATCGCTTCAAGTCGCTTTTTCATTTGTAAGGAAATTGTCCAGCATTCAATGTCGTACAGAAGTATAAATCTGACAGATGTCCAGTAATGATCTTTCTCCTTCTTTGAGATGTTAATACTTTGTATCTTGGAAGAGGAGTCTCTCTCTCTCTCTCTTTTAATTTGAGACCTCTCCGTGGGAATCATTAAAATACCAACTACGTTGACCCACCGGTTCTCGTAAGATCACCGAAGTTAAGCAACGTCGAGCCTGGTCAATACCTAGATGGGTGACCGCTTGGAAATACCAGGTGCTGTAAGCTTGAATATCCGGGTAGTGTAATGAAATGAATGAGAAATTGGAGAGCTGAGTTCCAATTCCTGTCTGGTTCGTTATATTCATTGACATGCAAATACACTTGGGAAAGATATGGATTCAGCTTCCCCCAGCTATGGGTTAAGTAGTAAGATTTGTATAAAGAAATCATTATTATCTCCAAAAAATCTTACAATCTAAAAATATTTTCTGGCTTTAAATAACCGGCAAAAGGTTGATAAACTGTAAAAAACAAGTCAATCAATCATTTAATCAAAAAGCGACCTGCTAAATAGACCGGATTACAAATAGTTTAAGACTAACTAGAATTTGTATCAGATCTCTTCGCCTGAAGAGGGTAAGGGAACAGATTGGTTAAACTGTTAAGAAAAGATGGTCACTCCCCCACAAAATATGAGGACAGACGGGAAAAGAAATACTTCGTGAGAAGAAAGTGTATACGATTTCCTCAAAGATGAAGAAGAGACTCAAGGTGACAGGGATGTGATTCTACAGAAAGATGTTAAGATTACCATGGACCGAGCGTGTGAGCAACAATGAGGTTTTAAAGAGGTTGCAAACAAGGAGGAGGCTTATACTTAACATCAAGAAGAGGCAGCTGAAGTTTCTGGGACACATAACGAGGAAGGAGGGTGTGGAGAATTTGATCCTCACGGGTCGAATAGAGGGAGACAAGGGAAAACAACGCGTGACATTCCTAGCGGACTTAAGCAAGTGGATAACAGAACGTGAACGGGAGGAGGAAGCAGAGGTAAGGAATTTGTTGAGAGCTGCAAGGAATAGAAGGAGGTGGAGAGCCTTGATCGCCTACGTCCTGAAAGAACATGGCAGATGAAAAGAAAGAAACCGTTCATCATTTTTAAATGCTGTCATGGCGCAACAACAGCTTTTAGCCGTTCACTAACTTTTAAATGAAACCAAGAATGTTATTCTTAGTGCCAAACAGTAGTGTCTTGATAAACATCAGTTGTCAGTTTGGCGCGAAGAATGGCGGATGCGAGCGCTCCTATTCTTGACACTCTTCGTAAGCAGCTAATGAATAACAAATGCTCCAGGTGAAACTATGGCAGCATAACTATATTTAATGACGACCAAATGGTTATCTCAAATTTGGATTTCACTGTAATTCAGATGAACGACTTTTCGAAATGAGTTGAGATTCTTTTCAAATACTAAAGGTTATTCGTTGTTCAATTTTTTTTTTTTTTTTTTAAATCATGGCATTTAAAACATTACTAGCGCAGCACAGTCATCCACAAAGCTAATAATTAAACACTTCATGCAAATGCGCACAAAACAAAGTAAATCTTGATATACTACTACGAAAATACCCGGCGATGCATCAACGAGGCTATAGAA
Organism: Acanthosepion lycidas; assembly: GCA_963932145.1. NCBI lineage: Eukaryota > Metazoa > Mollusca > Cephalopoda > Sepiida > Sepiidae > Acanthosepion > Acanthosepion lycidas. Next base: position 1,288,625 of record OZ010605.1, read on the forward strand.
TGGCTTCAAAAACCATTAACGTTCGTCTTACTTATGTCGGCGTCTTGGTAAAAGAGGAGTATCAATGTGTCACATAATACGTAAGAAATCTACTTTTTAAATCATTAAAGGTAAAAGTCTGCACCTAAATCTAACTTATTAGCAACCTGGTCTCCCCTATTTACTAATGAGATATTCTGGTATGATATTAAAACGAGAAATGGTGACGAGTAACGCCTCCTATTACTACAACAAAGGTATATTTGATTACCAAGTTCTGCTATATTACATGGTGTTTGATACTGAATATGGTATTTACTCAACCACCCACGAGGTCAGGTTGTGACTCAAGGTCGGTTTAATGTGGGGAGTCCGTACACGTACATCCGGGCTAGGAACAAAAATTGCCCGAACCACCGGAACCGTCGGTTGCGCTGGCCTCGGTGCGAGCGCCGATCCTTCTTTCTGGTGCAATGAGAGAGCGCGTTATCGGGCAATTGTTCCCCAGGGCTGGGCACCTTTCAGTTGCTACTCTGTCACTTGATGGAGCCGCCCCTGAATGCACTCTGCCCAAAGACAGAGACGCAACTGAGAGATGATAAATAGGGTGTTACAAACTACACTCTTTCTCTCTCTCTCTCTCTCTCTCTCTCTCTCTCTCTCTCTCTATATATATATATATATATATATATATATATATATATATATATATGAAAATTTCTCCGAATTAACTAGTAGAAAATTGAAAATAGCGTTTCTCTACATTCCAGTTGCTAGGTACATTCTGTTTTTGTTTTTATTAGTTACTTTGTTCATTTAATTTCATTTTCGTATTTTTTGATAAAGTCCACATTGGACGAAACGCGTCAGCAATTACCAGTTTTCCTATTGTCATTTTTATTCATATATATATATATATATATATATATATATATATATATATGAGTGTGTGTGTGTGTGTTTTATACTGAATAGTAAAATATTTAAATGCGGACTGTTACGCTCATCTTTGTTGTTGTTATCTCAATGTTTCGGCTGTTGTGCTCTCCGGCCTTCATCAGGTGTAAATCGATCGAGATAACACATGGGGAATTCCAAGTTGAACGAAACGACAATAGTCCAAATGTAAATAGAGCAAATAATGATAACTCCTCATTCCAAAAATACAGACAGATCATAAACTATTGGGACTATTTTTCATCTCCTTACTCATTAAATATTCCGTTGTTATGGTAATACGAGACCTTTTCGCTTATCAGTGTCGAGTAGCGCCTACCGTTTCCATATCAACGGAGTATATCATTAAATAGGTGAAGTCAAAATGTGTGATCAGTAAATTTACAAGACAACTGATATTATTTATTATAAAAATCGATAGTTCTAACGATTCGCTGAAGCATGAAGCCTATTGAGTTTTCCTTTTATTTGTCACAGTGGGTTAACAAACGCACAGAAAAAAGATATGCTGGTTTGTGAATGTTTTGTTTCTGGCATCAGTCGTTTTAGGGATTCGGTTGTTGATAAATGAACATGTCACCTTAAACGTATTATGAAGCAACGTTTTCTGACGTTGATAAATAGATGAACTTTTTTTGTTTGCTTTATTTGATGAAGAAATACCGGGTCAAGTTACACGGCATCACAAAGAAAATAATTATCAATAACCGATAGCTTCCTCTACGATTATCGACGTTCGATTGAAAGTAGATATCGAAAGTAGATATCAAATCGATGAATGTTGCCCAATCGGGAATAATGGCGACTGATGCATTAACTTTATTTCTCTGTCTTAAGTATGGCTGCTCTAATATGATGAGTTTTTTTTTTACCAAATTAACTATTAGATATTCTTCTTCTTCTTCTTCTTCTACTACTACTACTACTACTATGACTTATGTCCTTTCAGGACGTGGACGATCAAAGTCCTCCATAACTTCTGTTTTTGTTGCTCTAAGTAACGTCTGCTCTTTAACATTCCCTCTTTATCTTGTACGGTCATTCGTCCTCACTATTTTCCCTCTGTTTTTCTGGCCTTCATTATGCCTTGTGAGTGTAAAATTTTCTAGGTCCTCTTTCTTCATTATCTTTCTCTGATTGTATACTGTATAAAGTCGACTTTGGGACTAGTGCAATAACGGATTTTTTTTTTGCATGAATTTAAACTCATCCCCCCCCCCAAAAAAAAATTACCTGTGTATAGAACAGACCGGTAATCGAAAATGCATGATTTTAAACCTCTTCAAATATATATATATATATATATATATATATATATATATATATATATATATATATATATATATTACTTGTGTATAGTGTAACCGGTCATCGAAAATGATGTTTTAAAGGAATAAATGTCCTAATTTGATGTTTTAAAGGAATAATGAACGCTATTAGATGTTTCAAAGATTAAAGGTCTCTATTTGATGTTTCAAAGGAATAAAGGTCCCAATTTGATGTTTTAAAGGAATATTGAACGCTATTTGATGTTTCAAAGATTGAAGGACTCTATTTGATGTTTCAAAGATTGAAGGACTCTATTTGATGTTTCAAAGGAATAAAGGTCCCAATTTGACGTTTGAAAGGAATAATGAACGCTGTTTGATGTTTCAAAGATTACAGGTCTCTATCTGTCGTTTCAAAGGAATCATGAAAACTATTTGATGTTTCAAATGCACATCATACTTTGCAATATAAGTATAACATCACACTTCAAGCTTTATGGAGGTAGAGGAAGGGACAGATTTTAATTTTTTCTGACATCTTAAAAATATTCATAATGTTTATATTTTGACTTTTTTTAATTGTACTTGAATAATACCTCATTTCATTATTGAACAACGTAAAAATTTATTTCTCTGAAAAAATAAAAAAATAACTATACATGTAGCGTCTACTAAGACCTTGACGATAAACCTGAGTCAATGCTAAAATATTTCCACCTGAAACCCGCTCTTCTTCAAGCCTGTCAATTGCTTGTTTTTAGAGAACATATTCATTTATTTATTCCAATTGATAACGTGAAACGTAATACGTAGAATCGGGTTAGTGAGATGGTGATGTTTTCGATATCTTATTTATAGCAGCTGTTTGTCTAATGTTTCCGTTCCGTTCGAGTAGGTTTTGTTTTATCCTTTTATTAGCCTTTGGTTTCTAACAACACCTGTCTAATTATATCTAAGCTAGTGTTACTAGCACCGAATTGTACAAGGTTTGTTTACATTTAAATTTCCTTTTTCGATCAAATAGCTCCTCTAGTTTGAATCTTCCATTTAAAAATAACGGGTTATCAACAAAGAAAGTGAAATCGGAACCGAGTTCAAAATCCAGCCGTGTCTGTTTTGTTCACTTCCACACAAATACGCTTGATTGATTGATTGATTCGTTTTTTACGGTTTATCAACCCTTTGCAGGTTATTTAAAGCCAGAAAATGTTTTTAGATTGTAATAATATTTTTTAATATAATAATGTTTATATCGATAACAACTCTAAGCTGGCGGGAGGAGAAGCGGATTCATACCTTTCCCAAAGGTATTTGCGTGTAAGAGAATATAACAAACCTAACGAGAATTGAAACTCAGTTCTCTGATTAACAATTCCGAGCCATTATCCCTTACACCGTCCGTACATCCAAGATTACGGCACTTGTTATTACTAAGCAGTCACTCATTTAGGTACTTACCAGGCTCAGCGTTGCTTAACTTCGGTAATCGTTCGGTAACCGGTATTTTAACGTGATGGAAACCCAAATACTGTTGGGAAAGGTACGAATTCATTTGATCTTCCACTCAAGCCACCATGCACGCTCCCTCGATTATCCGCCCCACCACCTGGGACAGGGATTAAAAAAATAGGTTTGGATAATTAATAATTCCGGATAATTGAATGCCAAAATTATCTAAAAGCCAGGAAAAGTCATTTTCTGAAGAAGGTTTAAAAGGAAAGAAAATTTCGAATCACTTTCTTCCAGCTTTTGTCCAGTATCTGTCAATATGTCTGAGATGAAGTATTATATATATTATTTACATTGTTCGGACTATTGTCCTCATCTTTCTTGCCATATTTATCGCCATGCTTCGGCCCTTCAGTATCTGTCTATATTTCTGAGATGAGGTATTATGTCCATTATTTACATTATTTGGACTATTGTCCTAATCTTTGTCGCAATATTTATTACAATGTTTCGGCGGTTGTACGCTCCGACTTTCTTCAGTATCTGTCTATATTTCTGAGAAGAGGTATTATGTACACTATTTACATTATTCGGACTATTGTCCTATCTTTTTTGCCATATTTATCACAACGTTTCGGCCCTTCAGTGTCTGTCTATATTTCTGAGATGAGGTATTATGTACACTATTTACATTATTCGGACTATTGTCCCCATCTTTCTTGCTATATTTATCACAACGTTTCAGCCCTTCAGTATCTGTCTATATTTCTGAGATGAAGTATTATGTACACTACTTATATTATTCGGGCTATTGTCCTCATCTTTGTTGCTATATTTATCACAATGTTTCGGCTCTTCAGTGTCTGTCTATATTTCTGAGATGAAGTATTATGTACACTATTTACATTATTCTGACTATTGTCCTAATCTTTGTCTCCATGTTAATTACAACGTTTCGGCCGTTGTACGCTCCGGCCTTCTTCAGGTGGTTGGAATGTCGAACCCTTTATTTCATTCACAGGGGTAGACTGTTCTAGTTCCACGCGCCATGTCTAATGGATGTCAGTTATCAGTTATCTCCTGTTAATTCCCCTCTCCAAGTTCTCGTCCGCCTTTAGCCACTCTGCCATGTGTCCTTGAAGATACATGTCACAGTAGATAAAGGCGTTGGTTAGATCCAGTGACAGGACCCAAAGAGTGTGAGTTCAATACCTGGTTACGGCAGTGGAGAACTTGGAGAGGGGAATTAACTGGAGATAACTAACGTGGCACGTGGAACTAGAACAGTCTACCCCAGTGAGCGAAATAAAGGGTTCAATTCGACATTCCAACCACTTGAAGAAGGCCAGAGCGTACAACGGCCGAAACATTGTAATAAATATGGCGATAAAGACGAGGACGATTGTCTGAATAATGTAAATAGTGTAGCTTTTGTCCAGTTTACTTTTGAGGAAACAATGCGTCAATTTTCGTCTTTTTTCCTTCTGACCGCGCGTTTTACTGCCGCTAAATTTCACACCTGTTTTAAAGTTGATGTATTCGTAAGGGTAGCTCTTCTGATTGAAAGCAGAGCCAACTTAAACATTTGTTAATTTTTATCAAACATTCAGTATGTTTTTCTAAATTCACAAAATGCTTGTCTAAGATGAAATATTTGAATGGGTTTAGTTCGAATAATTGAACTATTTTCAAATGATTTCAATTTTCTCTTCCTTCTATGTCCGGATAATCGAAACCCAAAAATGGAAGGTACGGATAATCGAGTAAATACTGTACGAGTTAAAGAGCAAGGCAGGTTAGTCTTGTCTGGCTCCCAGTATAGGAGAAGAATAACTCTGAATATAAAAACCGGAGAGAAGACAATGAGAAACCACTTCAGAATATTTTCAAAGAAGCCATGACAATCTAGGGATAATAAAGAAAAGAAAGAGACAAGACAGTAAAATAAAATAAAACAAAAACAAAAACAGAAATAAAATAAATTGTTTTATTAGGCTTTATTTTCAAATTCGTTTTTAAAATGAATATATTCATTGACAAAATATTAAACTAGTTGTAACTTTGTAATAGCTTTATAATCATGCCATGAACACCGTAAAAATGACTACGCTGATCTCTGTAGCAACTAGATTTTTTTATGGCTGGAGTTGCTAACCCCACCTTAAATCGGTTCTGAATTCAGAGATGTTTTTCTACAAAACTGGTTGCTAACCAAGAGAACTTAATCTGCGATGTTCTTAACCACTAGATAGATCGGGTGTGTAAAATATAGATTCACTCATTTTCTAAATGTATTTGTGCTAAAATGAACTCAACGAGATCGGTTGGAATTTGAACTCGGCACGTCAGTTCCACTTTCCGTGCCGATAACTGCAACGCGACCCGTAATTCCACAACTATAGCGTTGATGCATAATTATCAGGCGTTTTTGTAGGTGAGTTATTTGTTAATATAATTGCTGTTTTGTTTACTTTTTTAATAAAAATATAATTTTATTTTCATGTTATAAAAACGCGTGTCGAAAATCATACGGTCCGGAATAATTATTTAAAAATGTTATTGTTGAATTGTTTTGTTTCTTTTCTCACAATAAATATTATTAAAAAAAAACCCCTGATAATTATGCACCAACCCAATAATTTATACTGAAACTTTATTTAAATGTCTACTTTCGTTACTTTAATTATATTCTAGTTTTTTTTTTTTTTGTAAACATTAAACTAAACACTAGTCTTTCTACTTCATGTTAACTGAGAACATTATACAAATTTATGTTTTATGATAACATGATTAGTCATTTTGACCATGGGCCCTCACACGTCAGCAAACGTCATACGATATTCTTAGGTTTGGCACTGATAAACACTCGCATACTGAAAATTAATTTCGTATTTGTTTAGTCTTCGTCCTTCTCATTCTGTAAAAACAAAAGGATCTAAATATCTATCTGCTGAGATATAGATCAATCATATACCAAAGAAACTATAAATGAACCCCTTTAGTGGATTAATGTCGACTAATATGACCTTATCTGCACACAGATATGTAATACAGACATAAATATGATAAGGGAAAAAGCAATGTTTATTTAATGATCTAAACAGATAAAGATTCGTTTCATTATTCACTGATAATATTGTTGATAAGTAGCAAAGCTTAAAATCAAATAATCATTGGCTAAATGCTTATTCTCGGCTGCCGTTTGTTTTGTTTTGTTTTACAGCATTTATCCCGGTTATTTAAATCTGAATTCTACTATTTTGGTAAACAATTGATATGTAGACATAGGGTTTTTTTTTTAAAACGAGATTAAATAAACGCAGGCATAGGTTCGGTTTTTAAGCGTGATTAAAAAAGGCGGGATAAGTTTTGGTTTTTAAAAGCGAGTAAAAAAATAATAATAAAAGGCAGGTAAAGGTTTGTTTTTTTAAACCAGATGAAAAAAAGCCTGGCAAAGTTTCGGTTTTTAAACGAGAGTGAAAAAAAAAAAGGCGGACAAAGGTTTGTTTTTTAAAAGAGAGTAAAAATGTCAGGCAAAGTTTCGGTTTTTAAACGAGAGTAAAAAAAAAAAAAAGGCGGACAAAGGTTTGTTTTTTAAAAGAGAGTAAAAATGTCAGGCAAAGTTTCGGTTTTTAAACGAGAGTAAAAAAAAAAAAAAAGGCGGACAAAGGTTTGTTTTTTAAAAGAGAGTAAAAATGTCAGGCAAAGGTTTAGTTTTTAAACGAGAGTAAAAAAATGCAAGTATAAGTTTGGTTTCTAGGCAAGTCTAAAAAGAGTAGGAATTTGTTTGGCTTTTCTAAACGAAAAGGATATAGACCAATCATATACCAAAGAAACTATAAATGAACCCCTTTAGTGGATTAATGTCGACTAATATGACCTTATCTGCACACAGATATGTAATACAGACATAAATTGTTTTGGTTTGCACGTGGGAAAAAAATGAACAGATGTTAATTTTTTTCTGATTTCTTAAAAAAAAAACGAATATTTCTTTTTAAATTGCATTTGAATTAAATAAGTTATTTACTTATAGAACAAGTCAAAATGTGTTTCTTTGAAAAAAATTATAATGTCTAACTAAACATGTAACATCTGATATGACCTTGACTGTAAACTTTGACAATGCTAAAAATGTTTCCATATGAAAACCACTATTCTTTAAGCCTGTTCATTGCTTTTTTAAAGTGAACAATACCTTTATAAAATTTCGATTGATAACTTGAAAAATGACGCGTGGCACTGGCGTTTTGGACAGGGATGTATTTTGGATATCTTATTTATGGCAGCTGTTTTTGTCTGATCTTTCACTTCCTTTGCGGTAGTTCCGTTTTGGTAAGCAATAGTTACGTAGAATTATGTTTGGTTTTTAAACGAGATTCAAAAACGCAGACGTAGGTTTGGCTTGCTCGAGAGTCAAAAAAAGGGTAGATTGGTTGCTTTTTCTATGACTTTGAATTCTATTTTTGTATTGTAAGAGATAGTAATGATTTGTCGATGTATGATTTACTATTTAACCCATAGCTGGGAGAGAATACGTCTTTCAGTAATAGTGAATTTTGCATGGCTATTAAAATCATGTTTTGTTTTTTTAGGCGGAAATGTTCTACAGGTAATAATATTTCGTGGGCAGCTGACTTGATCCGATTCCGATAATTATTAATTCTATAGGGAAAGGGCCATCAGATTTTCCCACATATTGTTTCTGGCATAATGTGCATTCTAACAAATGAATTATGTTATGACTTCTATAGTTAGAGTTGCGGTAGATTTAATGGATCTTGTATATATATATATATATATATATATATATATAGAGAGAGAGAGAGAGATCCATTATAAACGACTGATAAAGTGCATTTTTTTAGATTTTTTAAAAATTTTTCTTGTGTTCTTATAAATTTCTTTTAAATGTAAAAATTGTCCGAGCGCTTTCAGTTATACATTTAGCCATTATTAGATATGATTTTATTTTTGCATTTAACTGAATGCATGGATTGTTTTATGTATGTATCTAGATACCTCTCACAGATGCTCTGTCAAGCATAATCAATGATGGTTTTAGCCGTTGAGCGTTTGGTCTTTCTGCTCTTACAGCATCATACCTCTTCTCCACTACGACCCAATCGATATTGTTCAGATATCGATTTGTATGCTAGCCATCAGATACAACTCTTCTTATAATGGAACCGTCTTTACCCATTGCGATGAAAGATCAGTTCTCATCTTAACGATAAGAGGTATCACCTTTTACAGCTTTCAAACACACGACTAAAATCGTCTAGAACTGTCCTTCAAGCAATTTCCACTGGTAAGTTATTCTTGGGAAAAACAAAAGACGTACAAAGCCGATTAAGATCAGGATGGGAGATTTGAAAAATTCTCGCGAATAAGCTCATGAAACAATATAGAATAATTATAGCTTTACTTAACGTTTGAAGAAAAGTTAATTTTTATGTCTTTACGTGTGAGTGTATTTATGCATGTAAAAGAAGAAAGCAAATGGTAGAATAAAAATAAAACACAAAAACATGTTATCGGTCTGGAGGGGGCGACACCAGCCTGCCGCACCTATGGAAAGTAACTGAGGACCGTACCACGGGTTTGATCTAAGCTTTGTGACTGAAATAGGATCGACGGAATCCTTAGAGGCCGTCGATAGCTGTGCTATCACAAAGTCACGAGTCATCGTGCCTAAGGGTTTGAGTGTGGTGGCCTTGTTCAGATTGTTGATCACGCTAGATAACACGCTCTCTCCCAGAAACTGTAACTAAGTTCTGCTCAGCATAGATGCAGTATAAACCAAAGCTGGGCTCTGTGGGTGTGAGCAAACACAAAAAATGTGCCTGAGTAAACGTCTCAATTAGGTTTTGGCTAGACGCCCTAGTAGACGGGTATCCTCGAATACGAGTGGCCAGCTATTACATATATATATATATATATATATATATATATATATATATATATATATATATATAATTTGGCTATAGTGGTTACTGGCGGCTCTGTGATAGTGTATTAAATAAGTGTAAGTTTTCTACTCCTGCTCTCTTCAATCAATTTAAGGTGTTAAAATCTTCTGATAAAGCTGAATGTTTCGCCTGTAAATTCTTTACTCTTGACTCATCTGGAGCATCCTTGCCTATCTTTCCTCTTAGAATTAAGTCTCTGTGGAGTGATATGCATATAACCCCTTCTATGGTTTCTGCTATCATCTTTAATCTGGGTCCCCACAAAGCATAATGGTATCCCTTAGGAAATATTCTCCCGAACTGGCTTCTGTTTATTCTAAACTGTATAATAAACGCCTCGCTGCCTTTTGCTTTCCTGCTTGTTGGAAATCCTTATCTGTTTTACCAGTTTTTAAGAACTCGCCCAGTCCTTCCAATTATCGGCCTATTAGCCTTTTACTTCTTTTTGGTAGACTACTAGAGGCCCTAATCAATTCTGAATTGGTTAAGCATCTCATATCGCAGGCTCTTCTTTCAGATAAAGCAATCATTACGGAAAGAGTCTGGTGAACCTCGGTCTGTTGCTTTTGGACATCTCGAAAGCTTTTGACAGGGTTTGGCATACAGGTCTTCTTCATAAGTTGGAAAGTTACGGTGTCTCCGGACAAATTACTGAACTGATTCACTCTTTCTTAGCAAATCGTAAAATGAAAGTCACCCTGAACGGCCACTCTTCTAGATCCTTTTGTAATAATACAGGTGTCCCCCAGGCCTTTATCCTTGGTCCTATTTTGTTTTAATTTTCTTTAACAGTGGCATCAGCTCTCAACTTGGAATCTATACTGATGACACAATCCTTTACTCCTATCTTGATAGTAAGTCTGATCAGTTCGCTAAGGTCATATTGGCGGCTGATGTCAAAAAAACGACCTTCAATCTGTTGTTAACAGGGACAAATAATGGCTTGTTAATTTTAAAGCCTCCAAAACAAAACTGCACTCTATTAATCATCTGAGAAGTCCATTGCTGCTAAGGGGAGTAATTCGTAGCGGTTTCTCGGGTTAACGGTCTCGCCTGACATGAAGTGGAAACGTTATATTGAATCCATTGCTCAGCTGTTAAAAAAGTTGGTTAATTGTGACGTACTAGATAATTTTTCACTCCGGAATCTATCTTATAAATCTATGTCTACCATTCGTCCATGCTTAGAAGATATGTCCTCCGTAGAAAAAAAATAGCTGTCATTAGAGCTGTCAACACCTAATGAAAACACTTCATTTCTACGATAAACTAAAAGTAATATCTTTTCAAATAAGGTTAATTAAACTTTAAATCTGTTAATATTCCTCAAATAAAGTTTCAGCAAATTATATTTTATTCGTGAAAGACTTTTTAATAAAGAGAATTACATTGTGCAAACAGATGGCTAAAAATGGCGCTAAAATCAGCGATTTTAGTAATTAAAATTCATTTTAAAATAAAGTACATTGTTTATGGGAAATATTAAATTTAATCTATTAATTTGAAATTAAAACTAAAATGAAAGAAGGAAGATTTTTCATTTTTAAAAATTAATTTTAAACCTTAGATATCACGTTTCTTGGGGTGATTTCAATTAAAATAAAAAGTTCAAGGATAGGTTTTTTCACGGAATTTATTTAAACCATAGAGCAGGGGTCGACAATATATGGCACGCGTGCCACACGTGGCACGCCAAGCAATTTCCAATGGCACGCATCCACAAATGACATCATGAAGTCTGAACCAATAACTACTACAATGCAAAGAACATATTCAGCTGTTTCAATTTTAATATATATTAAAGTATATATAGTATATATTACTATATAAAATATATTGTAGATCAGGTATATTGACCTTGACCCGTATAAAAATACGTACGCTGTTGGCACACTGAATGATTTTAAAACCCTATATCTGCATATAGTTAGCAAAAGGTTGCCGACCCCTGTTATAGAGCAAGGCGATCCCAAGAGTACTAGAAGTCCTACCAGGATTTATTAGAGGTGGACACAATCTTAAGATAAGATAAGCAGATGACGCCGTGGCAGGCGCAGAAAAATAAACTGCAGGGAGTTCTAATCAAGGTAGCAAAGAAAAGGAGAAAAAAGGACTAACTATCAATTAAAAGACAATGTATCGGTGTTAGAAAGAGGAATAGCCAATGAAGCAAGCTACGAATTGAAGATGCCAAAATCAAACAACATCTGGGGAGGAAATGGCAGCAAATGTGACACATATTTTGTAAAATGTCGCATTGGAAGAGGGAATAAACTAAACAAAATATTAAGAAAAAGGGACATTAAATTAGATACAGAGGACTAAGCATCAGTCCCTTGCATCTTAGTGGCATTATCGCCTTGCTTGGAGTGAAATGATTTAAAAAAATCAATTTTACAATCTGCTTAGGCTATTCTTTAAAGTTTGACGATGAATCAGAACAACTGAAGATTACATATTGTTGTCTTCTTTTCAGGACTTTATTCGTATAGTGAGTTTATACCACAATAGAAGTTACACACAGACGATTGGCTGTAGTGGATATACATAGTAGAAGAACAACAGCTGAGTGGCACATTAAAAAAAAATCAATTTTTGCGAAAAATTAAAACAAACTCTTTTCGTTCGCCTTTGGGCAGGCTCATGGTCCCTAACCGCAAATCTCTCCCCTCTAGTTGAACAATAAATAGTTGTTTTCTTCAAAATGTATATATTTAAAATTAGACTCTGTTATTTGCGAAGCACATAACTTTTTACAGAGCTATTCCTATTTCATGGAACCAAACTGATGACATTTCTCTGTCGTGTATTTGTTTACATGCAATGTCAGTCTACATATATGTCAGTGAGTGCCGGCCAATTTTCTTACAGATGAAGAAGAGACTTCAGGTAACAGATATGTGGTTCTACAAGAAAAGAGCGCCTGGAGAATTTGATCCTCACAAGACATATTGAAGACAAGATGGATAGAGTGAAACAGCAAATCAGTCCCACTAACGAGTTCGTGAAAATAGATTGCGGAAGAGGAACTAGGAGAGATAATAAAAGAGTAAACATTGTTAAGAGAAATAAAAGATCAAAATTTGTTGATTGATTGTTTTTTACGGTTTATCAACCATTTATAGGTTATTTAAAAGATGATATTTGGTAGATTCACAGTTACAATTCATACTAATCAACCTATCGCTGGAGAGTGAAGAGGTGGAGTCATACTTTTTCCAAAGCTATTTGTGCAAAAGTGAATATGACGAACACGACTGGAATTTGAACTCGGCTCTTGAATTTCCAATACTGAGCCATTATTCATTACACTACCTGCACACCCAAGCTTATAGCTTCTGGTGTTCCAAGCGGTCACTCATCTAGGTACTGAATAGGTTCGGCGTTGTTTAACTTCGGAAACATTTTTAATGGTATAGATACCTTCTCGGTAGATATGCATACCACTTTATTAGTATAAATTTAATTAACTATAATGTTCAATGTTCGATCACTGCTGTTTGTCTTGGTTTTGTTTGTTTTACGGCACATCAACATCTCAATGGGTTATTTAATGCCGACAAGATTTTTAATGCTGGCAATATATTTTATCTATCTATCTATCTATCTATCTATCTATCTGTTTGGTTTGGTTTGGTTTGTTTTACGGGATATCAACCTCAATGGGTTACTTAATGCCGACAAAATTTTTATTGCTGGTAATGTTTTTCTTCAAAAATCTACTTCTTGGAGTATTTTTCCTTGAAGAAATCTATAGCTGGTCATATTTTTTTCAAAGAATGTATAGCTGTTTGTATTGCTGATACCTTCTATTTTAAAGTATTGCTGATAATAATTTTTCCTTCAAAATTTATTGCTGGTAATAATTTTTTTATTACAAAGTATTTCTGGTTTTAAAACCTATTTTTACACAAGTTTGGGTGTCAACTATTTGCCCATACCTGGGACCCTAACAGGTGCTACCACCCCGGGTCAGGGTGTATCTGGGAACGCTAACAATTAAGAGGTGGTTCCAGGCTCCTCAAAACCTCTTGATCAGAGGCTTTGCTGTTGGACGTAGATTATCGTCTTCCCAGGACAGGCTGTTGGTCTTGGAACGATGTGAAGGTAGCAGTGGTGTTGCGAATTTTAAGATTTATAACTTTTCAAGAGCTGTGTATGATATAACATAAACGTTCGGTTAGTTGGATCGAGGCTCTTACGAAGTTTAGATTTTCTGCTTTTAAAGGATATTTTATCTTTTAACGAGCGTCCTTACATGAATCAGTGGAAATCTAATGAGGCAGCAGATACTTGAAGTGAAGAAAACGTTATAAGTGATAGACTGATCGTTTTAATGAAGAGCTTTTTGACCTGATTTTTAATTTAGAATATTTTCTGTTCAATGTAGTAATGATTGTCACGCTTCCCCTAACAAAGAGTGAACTTTAGTGAAAGAAGGTCTGATTAAAGAGGAGGATTTTTCCTTCAAATCAATGTATTCTGTGAAATTATTTAAAGTAAATAAGAAAGAAATTAAAAAAAACGTTGTGAACGACAAAATAGGGAAAGAATGAAGGAAAGAAGAAGGAAAGAAGGAAAGAAAGGAAGGAAGGATGGAAAGAAGAATGGAAGGAAGGAAAGTAGGAAGAAAAAAGGAAGAAAAATAAATGAAAGACCTCAGAAAGAAATGGAGGAATGAAGAGAAGAAAAATAGAGTAGAACAAAGAAGGGAGGCAAAATGGAAGGAAGGATGGGAAAAAGAAAATGGAGAAAGAAGGTAAAAAAGGAAGTATTAAACGAAGGAAGGATGGAAGGAAGAAAAAGGAAGCAAAGAAGGATGGATGGGAAGAATGTGGGAAAGAAGAAAAGAAAACAGGAAAAAAAGAAAGGAATAAAGGAAAAATAACAGGAAGAAACGAAGGAATGAAGGAAAGAATGATGGAAAGAAACAAAGCAGGAAAGAAGTAAGAATGGAAGGAAGGAAGGAAGGAAGGAAGGAAGGAAGGAATATGAAAGCACGAATGGAAGGAAAGATGGAAGGAACAAAGGAAGGAAGAATGGAAGGGAAAATGGATGGAAGCCTGGAATGAAGGATGGAGGGAAGAATTGAAGGATAGACGGAGGGAAAGACGAAAGGAAGGATGGAAGAAAGGATGAAAGGAAGGATGGAAGGATGTAAAGAAGAATTGAAAAGATAGATTGATGGAAGGATGAAAGGAAGGAGGAATGGAAAGAAGAATCGAAGGAAGGAAAGTAGGAAGAAAAAAGGAAAAAAAATAAATGAAAGACCTCAGAAAGAAATGTAGGAATGAAGAGAAGAAAAATGTAAGGATGAATGTGAAAAAGAAAATGGACGAAGAAGATAAAAAAAAGGAAGAATCAAAGGAAGAAAGGATGGAAAGAAGAAAAAAGGAAGCAAAGAAGAATGAATGGGAAGAAAGTGGGAAAGAAGAAAAGAAAGCAGGAAGAAAAAGAAAGAAAGGAAAGAAGAATGAAAGGAAGAAAGGAAGAAAAAAGGAAAAAATAAATGAAGGATGACAGGAAGAAACGAAGGAATGAAGGAAAGAATAATAGAAGGGAAAAAAACAGGAACGAAGGAAGAATGGAACGAAGGTTGGAAGGAATCTGGAAGGAAATATGGAAGGAATATGGAAGAACGAATGGAAGAAAAGATGAAAGGGACAAAGGAAGGAAAAATGGAAGGAAGGAATAAGGGAAAGAAGAATGGAACGAACGATGAAAGAAATATCGAAGGAATGATGGAAGGAAGAATGGAAGAAACGATGGAAGGAAGGATGGAGGAAGAATCGAAGGAAGGATTGAAGGAAGAATAGAAGGAATGATGGAAAGAAGAATGGAAGGAAGGATGGAAGGAATAATTTAAGGATAAAAGGAAGGAAAAATGGAAGGAAAATGGGAGGAAGAATGAAAGAAAGGATAGAACGAAGAATGGAAAGAAGGATGGGAGGAAAGATGGATGGAAGAATTGAAGGAATGATGGAAGGAAGAATGGGAGGAAGAATGAAAGGAAATACAGGAGGAAGGTTGGAAGGAAGAATTGAAGGATGGGTGGAAGGAAGAATGGAAGGAAGGATGGAAAGAAGGTTAGAAAGAAGAATTGAGAAAGAATGGAAAAAAAGGATGAAAGGAAGAAATAGAAAGAAGAATGCAAGGAAGAATGAAAGGAAGAATGGATGGAAGGATCGTAGGAAGGAAAAGGAAGCAAGAAATGATTGATGGGAAGAAAAGCGAAAGGAAGGTAATAAAGCAGAAAAAGAAGGATGCAAATAAGAATGGAAGGAAGAATGGACGGAAGGAATAAAAAAGAAAGGAAAGAACGAAGAAAAGAAACAATAAAGGAAAGAATAAATGAAGGGAAAAGAAAGAAAGTAATAAAGGAAGGGCAATGGACGGGAGGAAAGGAAAGGTGAATGGAAACAAAGAGCGAATGAAGAAAGGAATGAAGAAAGGAAAAAAGGAAAAGGAAACTGAAGGTAGAAAATAGAAAAAGAAAGAAAAATCGTGGAAAAAAAAAATAAAGGAAGTGAATAATGTCTTACAATGAAAAAGTACGTTTGCTTACCGGCATATCAATTCTTTATGGGTTATATAACGCCGATATTTAGTTTTCTTGGGAGCCATAGTACTTTTACGATCATTTTTTAAATAATTTCATTATGTTTTGACCCCACCATGCGAGATAGATAACACAGCCACACGCATTACCATCTCATCTTAACTTTCGAAAATGTGAAACCAGTAAAGTTATTCTAAATAAATATTCTTAAAGACTCCAGTTGCATTTTTAACTTCTTTATATATATATATATATAACGTCATCCACAGACAGACTGTTTCGCAGCTCATCAGTGTGGCTAGACATTCGGTTGCCTCTAGCTCGGAGCGAAACCCGACAGAATTGGTATCAGCCGGAGATTCTACCACTAAGTCGTTGGCGCACGGCAGGGAAGTAGGTGGATTTTTAGCGTATTTATTTTTAGAAACACGCCCAGTGACTGACAGTGACTCAATTCACTATGCGAAGAGTCTCGCTATATAAGCAATAATAGTCACTGTTTACAAACCCAAACCTACTCCCTATATATATATATATATATATATATATATATATATATATATATATATATATATATCATTAAAGAGGCGTGACAAGGTACTGTGATTAAGGTTTTTTATTTATTTATTTAATTTTCGTACAGCTGTTTTCTTTTCTGGACATTGTGTAAAAATTGTATAAATGTTCTGTATATCTGAACGCCTCTACGAAACCAAGAAAAATT
Source organism: Acanthosepion lycidas (assembly GCA_963932145.1). Classification (NCBI taxonomy): domain Eukaryota; kingdom Metazoa; phylum Mollusca; class Cephalopoda; order Sepiida; family Sepiidae; genus Acanthosepion; species Acanthosepion lycidas. The sequence goes on from OZ010605.1 coordinate 1,305,533, forward strand.
AAATAAATAGCATTATCACAGTACTCTGAAACATGTATAAAAGAGGGATTGCTGCCCATATATATATATATATATATATATATATATATATATATATATATATATATATATATATATATATATATATATATATATATATATATATATATATATATATATAAGCAAGTTTCATTAAATAAATTACAGACGCCAATTCAGTCGGGTTTCGATCCTAGCTAGAGGCAACTATACGTTTAGCCACACTGATGATCTGTGATACAGTGAAACAGTGTGTCTGTGGATGACATATATATATATATATATATATATATATATATATATATATATATATATATATATATATAACAGTGAACATTGAAGCCTGTGGTCTGTGTGTTGACTTGTGTTCACTTTTATATTTACATACGTTCTATCGCTGATATTGAGCACTTTATCCCATAAATATAGCACACCTTAATACTATATATATATATATATATATATATATATATATATATATATATATATATATATATATATATATATATATAGATAGATAGATAGATAGACATATTATATCTATTTTTATACTAGTCGTTTCTAGTTCTTTAATTATCTTAATCATTTTAATTTGAAATTCATCCTGGAAGGCGCCCTATTTTTTAACATAAAAACTTTCAATCTCCTCCGAGATCATCTTCAGGGTGAATTGCGAAGATAAACTTATTGTAAATATGATTGTTGTGACGGTGATGTTTTGTAAACAGGCGTAAACGCGCCCTGCTATAATTATTTTAAAATTAACCCTTGTAGCTATGGCGTTTTCTTTGTAAACAAGCGTCCACAATATAAGGGAGCTAATCAGAGTTGATAAAAACGCCAATGCCATTAAATATTGGTCAAATAATTTTAAAACATTGCTACTATACTCGAATTAATTTTTTTCAGCATTACAACGATCACAGTTATGCTAAGTTTGACTTCGCAATTGACTACTGACGATGATTTCGTAGGCGATCGAAACTAACAAAAACTACGGCGCCTTTCTTAATGAATTTCAATTTAGCATCAAGAAACTTATTAGAAAACTAGAAAGGATTATTATAAAGATAAATGCACATAATATATCTACATTCAACGAAACAAGATATATTGTGTATTTGGCAGCAGTCCCTCTTTTATGCAAGTTTCGTTAAAAACGACTGACAATGTGCTGTGGTGAAGTTTTTTTATATAATTTTTATATATTTTTTCTTTTCAGGGCATAAATTATATCAAAATTGTCCGAATGTTATCCAAGCACTTTCGGCTATACTTTTAGCCATTTTCAAGAATTAATTTTATTTTACTTTCAACTGAATATATAGATTGTTTTGTGCATGTACCTAAATTTATTGGGATTTTTCTATCCCAAACACGGTCGGCACATTTTGACCGTGTTCGTAGTTGATATTATTGAGTGTTGAATTTTTGTATTAATTTTTTTTAACGAAACTTGCATATATATATATATATATATATATATATATATATATATTAGGTTGGTGCAAAAATAATGTCGTTTTCTCACATAGTAACATATGTGAGAAAACGACATTATTTTTACACCAAACTAATATATATATATATATATAAATATATATATATATATATATATATATATATATGTAATTATTATTTTATATCAATATATATATATATATTATTTCATACAAATCGATTTATATCAATCTGAAGATATTTAGACAGAAAATAAAAGAAAGCTGTAGCGAGACATGCTTGTCTATGTCCGAAAAAAAAACAAGGAAATTAAAGAGGAACTCATTTTTTCTAGAGTAGAATTTATTTATTTTTCTTGTGTAGAATTTACATTGTATAGTTTTCAGTACCCTTTGTCTGCGAACATTCTTAGATTTTGGAGCATTTTAACTGCTACAGTCTCCTATATTAAATCAAAGCTCAGGAGCTGGAATGACCAATTTGAAATAGGGGATAAATTATTTCAGTTGTAAAAAAATACGAACTTAATTACAAAACAAGACTTTAATCTTTACAAGAAAATATGAAAAAGAATGTTTACTCTAAAAATAAACTTTTACTAAGGTTTAAAACGTGAATCCTTTTAAATAATTTACTATATTTCACGTCATAAAAGGCACACAGGTATATCAGATGCGTCTCCATTTTACTTAGGAATATTCTGGATAAAAGGTTTTAGTGTAGCAAAAAGCATTACTGTAATCGTAATAGAGATGCTTGCAGTCTAAGTCAAGATCAAGATCACAAGCATAATAAATAATAAAATTAAGATCACAAGCATAATAAATAATAAAATTAAGATCACAAGCATAATAAATAATAAAATTAAAATCACAAGCATAATAAATGAAATATACAACAGTAGTGATATACTAGAAGGTAAAGATCTATTTTTATAGCTCTGCTTAAGAAGAGTGCATATGAATGTGAACTCCATCGGGCAATCAGACTAATGAGCCATGTAACTAAACTTATCATCCGAATTCTGATGCGTAGCAGAATCAGACCGGAAATAGGACAGTGCGGGTTCGTCAAAGATACTGGAACAAGGGATGCAATGTTTATGCTCAGAATCCTATCAGAAACTGCCATACATGTTGAGGCGCAACTGCATTTTATAGATCACGCAAAAGCATTTAATAAATTACACAGCAAACAACTGTTAGAATTAACCTACTTGGGAAGTACATAAACATAATCCAGAACCTAGACTGGCAGAAAACCACCTGCATACGGATAGAAAATTACTTCTGTAAGTATACAAAATAGAAAGGGGTATAAGACAAGGAGGTGTCGTCTCACCGGACTTATTCAAATTATATAGCGGGTGATTCAGAGAGAAGTCCTGTCGGGATTCATTATTGGTGACCACAATCTTAACATAAGATATGCAGATGACACAGTATTGATAGCAGATACAGGAAACACAGGTGAGGAAGATACTTATAGCTGAAGAAATGTGGTTATACAGAAGGATACTGAGAATATCATGGATCGAACATGTGAGCAACCATAAAATCTTAGAGAAAATGGAAACAAAAGGGACACTTATACAAGAAGAGACAGTTGAAATTGCTAGTGTACATAATGACGAAAGAGGGCTTGGAAAATCTGACGCGCTGAGGACACAATAACGGCAAGAGGGACAAAGGGTAACTGCTCATTATCTACCTAACGAGCTTGGAAGAACAAGGATTAGGGAGATATACTTAACATCAAGAACAGACAGTGGATTCTGAGAGAACTAGAAGTCCTACCAGGATTCAGTATTGGGGGTCACAATCTTAACAATGTAAGATATGCAGATAACACAGCGTTGATATCAGACACATAGAGGAAACTACAATAACTCCTACAGAGATTAGTGAAGGAAAGCTAGAAGAAAGGACTAAACATCAATTGTAAGAAGACAGAATGCTTTTCATATGATTGACATACTTTTATGAAGCATTAATTACCGTATTTGACGCCATATAAGACGCACGGGTAAATAAGACGCATCTTAATTTCAGCAGGGAAAATCAAGAAAAAAATTAGCGATTACTAAAATCAGTAAAATTATTAGTAAATGTTACAGCCTAGGCTATATTTATGAGGTATTATTTTGGTTAAACAAGTCATGATTACAATTAAACAAAAAATAATAGGAAAAAAAAAAAAGAACCTGAGCCTATAAAAACTTTATTATTAGGTTGGTGCAAAAATAATGACGTAATAATGTCGTTTTTTGACGTTAAAAATGCGTCAAAAAACGACATTATTACGTCATTATTTTTGCACCAACCTAATATATCGAAGGGTAAGAATAAAAATCAAGCAATTATTACAATTGAGCAAAACAGTACAGTTGCCATTAATATTTTATTCATCTTCAAATCCATAAAATTCGTCGTCTTCGTTATCAAAACTCTGATACTGATTTTCAATACTACTATCATCTTCGTTAAATAATGCGTCATCTTCCGTTCCATTGAGAGCATTGCTAATGCTACACTTTTTAAAAATATTTCACAACAATTTCTGGTCTAATATTATCCCAAGCTTGCTTCACCCATCTGCAGACTTGTACAATGCTGGGTCTTTTTATTCTTCCTGTAAGTGTAAGGTGGTGATCAGGCATTGTCATCCATCTCCAGTTGCCTTGATCTATCCACTACCCTTCTCCCCATTCTTTCTTCTATCACTCCTATCTGATCTTGGTCCAAATTTTCTGTAACCCCTTGCGTCCTAGTGGCTTCCCGTCTTGCTTGGGGTGAAACATTTAAAAAAAAATGTATTCCATTGCTCCTTCATGTTTAAGTCTAAGCTAATAGTAGTTGCCAGGTAGCTAATTTCGGCCGGCTATCGCGAATTTTAAATCTACATATGGCATATAAGATGCAGGGGAATTTTAAAAGATATTTTTAGTAAAAAAAGAAAAAGAATGCGCCATATATGCTGTCAAATAAGGTATATGTTTTCTAAGTTAATGCTTTACTGTTATTGGTATTCCCTTTCAGTTAAATCTCATTCTGATGACACAGTACAGATAGCAGACACGGAAAAGAAATTATAAAATCTCCTACAGAAAGTAGCGACGGAAAGTGAGAAGAAAGGACTAAGCATAGGCGACATGCTAGATGCAATCGTCAGGTCAGCTGATTGCATCTAGCATGAAACAGACTGTCGCCTCTAAGTGTTGACTTCTATGTTCACTTATATATATATATATATATATATATATATATATATATATATATATATATATATATATATATATATATCACCCTGTTTATATATATATATATATATATATATATATATATATATATATATATAAACAGGGTGGTCCGAAAGTTTTGTCAACCCTACATAATACAATTTTCTATTTCAGAAAACTGAAGACAGTTTGGAAGACAGGTAGAGTGTGGCAAGACTTTCGGACCACTCTGTATATATATATATATATATATATATATATATACGTAAATGAAGGAACTGATTTTTTATTTCTTAATCAGACAGATTTCTATTACTTAAAAGAAATAAATTTATTATTTGTCAATTTCAAGAGTCAGAGAGCAATCTGTGTTTATCAGCTATGTTCAGAATTTGCTTTGCCATCGACGAACTCTGTAACCGAGAGCCAAAAGCACGTCTGATTTAATGACCGTTTCCGCTGGGACAAGGCCGGTTCGAATCTTACCGGAGAGCACATATTTTTCCGTATCTGTCTGTATTTCTCAGATGAGGTATTATGTACATTATTTACATTATTCGGACTATTTTCCTCATCTTTGTCGCCATATTTATCACAACGTTTGGGCCGTTGTACGCTCCGATTTATCACAACGTTTCTGCAAAGTGGCTAAAGGCGTTGGTTAGATCCAGTGACAGGACCCAAAGAGTGTGAGTTCAATACCCGGTTAAGACAGTGGAGAACTTGGAGAAGGGAATTAACAGGAGATAACTGATAACTGACATCCATTAAACATGGCAAGTGGAACTAGAACACTCTACCCAGTGAGCGAGATAAATGGTTCGATACGACATTCCAACAACCTGAAGAATGCCGGATAGTACAACGGCCGAAACGTTGTGATAAATATGGCGACAAAGATGAGTACAATAGTCCGAATAATGTAAATAATGTACATATTTTTCTCTAATAAGATTTCTCGAATATTCAGGCTGGTACTACTCAAATGCGAGTATACACTAAAGTAACGTTTAAGTAAAAAAATATATATATATATTTAGTACTAGAAATAGTGAAATATTTTGAAAAAAAAAAAAAAAAAACATTTTTAAGATAATGCAATCGCTCATTATTCAAGACTGCTAACTGTTTCCCGGAACTTTCGTCTGGTTTCTATGCACTTTACTGACACCCGCGAAACACGAAATACAAACGCCTTTATGTATATATTGTTGCAGACCTTGACAAATTCTAAGCAGCCCCGCCCATCAAACATAACTCAGTTATCGAATCGACAACCCCTAAAAGTACGGGTATAGATATATCCATACAAGTACTTCAGCTCATCGTTGAATGGAGAAAGAAGGAGCTACACGGTGAAAACAATACGGATGCAAATATCTGTGTGTATCTATTCTGTGTGTGTGTTTCTTTGATGGAATTGCATGGTGTGTATATTGCTTTGTGTCGGACACAGATACACGTCGGCCTCTATGCGGCTGGCGAATTCTTACTTTGTCTAAATATGTATTCAATGGCTTCCCTATTTCTGTACACATTAAATATATCGATCCATTCATCTTTACCACAAGTAGGTTCTCCCTTTTCAGATGTCGTACTCTGTAGTCACTGAAGCATGAATATCAACTTACGCAACAGCACAGTCTACGTCGGGTACACGCAAGCACACACGCACATACACACATTCTCGCGCCCACATCGATACACACACACACACACACACACACACACACACACACACACACACACACATATATATATATATATATATATATATATATATATATATATATATATATATATATATATGTTACGCTTCCTTGCTTCTATTTATTTATAATTCTATTAGGCTTTTATAGTGGGTTGTTTTATTTTTTATTTTTTTTATTTATGCAGAAACTCCATTTCAAATATCGCTTTTCAGGAATTCAGAGCAAATTTCTGTTTGATTTTTTATCACTTCTCATTTGTCTTTCAATTTAATTTTTTTTCTTCAGTCCTTTTTATGATTAGTATTTTTGTTTGTTTTCTTTATCGTCTTTCTCTTGTTTGTTTGTTTGTTTCTTTCTTTCTTTCTTTCAACCATTTAGTAGTTTAATCTTTCAATTTTAATCTCTCCATTTTCCCTTTCTACCTCCATCTTTTTTCTTCTTATTTCTTCCGGTTTCTTTTCTCGCCTTTCTTTTCTTTGCTTTTCTCGCCATTCTTTTTTTTTTTCTTTCTTTCTTTCTTTCTTTCTTTCTTTCTTTCTTTCTTTCTTTCTTTCTTTCTTCGAACCAGTTAGTCATTTATCCTTTCAATTTTAATCATTTCTTTTCCCTTTTTTCATTTCTCCCCTTTCTTCTTGTTATTTCTCCTGTTTTCTTTTCTTTCTTTCTTTCTTTCTTTCTTTCTTTCTTTCTTTCTTTCTTTCTTTCTTCCAGCCTATCAGTAAATCTTTTTTATATTGTCTCATTTTCAGTTTTTGCTTTTTTCCTTTTCTCTCCTTGTAAATCATTCCATTTGTATCTTTTCTTTTCCCATTCTGAATACCCCCTTTCTCCATTTCATAAGTCTATTCTCGCGCACACACACACATTTCCTTTTTCTTCTCTTCCTTTTCTAAATGCTTCTTTCATTATTTCACTTCTTCAAATTAGCCTTTTGTTTCGGTTTTATCCTTTCCTTTCTGGTATTTCGATCATTTTTTTCTATTATCATTCTTTTACTTTGAATAAAAAATGGTCGTACCAGATACTCTCATAACTGTCGCCTCGCATCAAATTGATGCTGTGACCGGAAGAGGAAACAGAAAACAAAAAGAGTCCCGTTTATTAAAAATATTCATCACTGATTCACTGCAGTTCGGCTTCCATTCATATAACCAAACAACGGACTGAACTCTGAATTCTGGAAAGCTTTTCCTTCACTCAATTTATTTTTCTTTTTCTCTTTATATTCGTTTTTACTGTTCTTTTCTTTTTAATCTGTCACGTCGTTTTGATTTTCACGTTCTCGCCTTTCTTTCTTCTTTCCTTTTCTATCATTCTCTCTGATCTTTTCCTTTTTTTTCTATTTATTTTCTAAGTTTATTAACGACACTATATATATATATATATATATATATATATATATATATATATATATATATATGAAGAAAAATATACGGAAAAAACAAACAAAAATCCTTATATGCAATTATGCTGTTTTAATGTTAATATAATGTCAACGTCGGACGTTTCGGTCTAATAAACCATCTTCAGCAACATTAAAACAGCATAATTGCATATAAGGATTTTTGTTTGTTTTTTCCGTATATTTTTCTTCATACTGTCGGATCTATATCCATATATTTTCTTACATATATATATATATATAAATAAACATTTTTTGTGTGTTTCTTTTTTTATCTGTTTCACTTTACAACACTTTTTGGTATGGCTCAGTGGTTAAAACTCTAAACTCACACGAGGAATATAATTTAATGAACAGAAAATTTGAAGTTACAGCCTTTTGATTTGAAAATTGCGCCATTTTAAAAAAATTTTTTTTTTGGCACCGAAAATTTCAAATTCTTTACTGCCTTCTTCTTCATTGCCTTGTTTTCTTCTTCTTTTTCTTCTTCGTTGCCCTCTTTTTTTCTTCTTCTTCTTCACTGCCTTGTTTTCTTCTTCTTCTTCTTCTTCTTCTTCTTCTTCTTCTTCAGTTTCATTGCCTTGTTTTCTTCTTTTTTGTTCGTTGTCATGTTTTTCTTCTTCACTGCCTTGTTTTCTTCTTCAATGCATTGTTTTCCTTTTTTCTTTTTCTTCGTTACCTTCGTTTCTCCTTTTTCTTCTTCACTGCTTTCTTTCTTCTTCTTAATTGCCTTGTTTTCTTCTGAGTCTTCGTTGCATTGTTTTCTTCTTTTTTTCTTCTTCGTTGCCCTCTTTTCTTCTTCTTCTTCTTCTTCTTCTTCTTCTTCTTCTTCTTCTTTTTCACTGCCTTGTTTCTTTTCTTCTTCGTTGCATTGTTGTTGCTTTGCTTCTTCTTTCTCTTTCTCGCTCTCCCTCTTTCTCCTTGCCTTTCTTTCTCACGGTCATTTTTGTTTGCGTTCTTCTCTCACTCCTCTCTCTTTCTCTTCTCACTCGTTTCTCCTCTCTCTTGCCTCTCTTTCCAGTTCGTCTCTATTTCTTACCTACCGGTCTAGATCATAGAAGCGAGTTACGTTTTCTTTAATAAGACTTTCGATGGGCCATGCCAATAGACATTAACTTCACTCAAACACGTCTACACACTAAAATCGCGTTTATAGTAATGTTATATTGTCAGATTTAAAAAAAACAAAGCATATTAATGGTTAAAATTACTTTGTTTACGTTTCGAGTACAGAAATTAAAATGTATGAAGTTGGTGCAAAAATAATGTCGTTTTCTCACATATGTTACTATGTGAAAAAACGACATAATTTTTTCTCCAACCTAATATTTAATCATATTTGCAAATCAGCATTGCCTTCCTGTGTTTAGAACGGTTCAGAACATGTTTGCAAAATCCAAGGTGCCTTTTACTTCCTCTCCATCTCTACATGTTTTTCACTCCCCCCCTTTTTTCCTTTTACTTTCTTTTCCTTCATCTTTTCCTGCGCATGCACAGTATTTCACTTTTGTCTATTCATTTTCTATTTCTCTATTTGTTTTCACTATTTTCTCTTTATTTCAAATAGAAATGTGAGTAGAAATACAGTAGCAGTAGTATTAAGATGGTGCAAAAATAATGACGTAATAATGTCGTTTTTTGACGTATTTTTTAACGTCAAAAAACGACATTATTACGTCATTATTTTTGCACCAACCTTATAGTAGAGAAAGAGAAAGAGTAAAAAAAAAAAAATAAAAAATAAAGAGAAATGCAATCGAACATATGTAGACAAAATAATATTTTTTTTCCCCTTATTTTTATGCTATGGTTGTTATACATACGCGTGCACAGACCTGCTTACACAGTTTATAATATTGTTTTTCTTTCTAACACATAAACTTTTACCTTTGAACTCCCTATCAAAGCTTTTTCTCTTAAATTTTTATTATTTAATTGTTGTTCTTTTTGATGATCCGTTTACATATTTTTATTTTTTACTCTTATTTTTCATTCTTGCATTTTTTTTGTCTTTTTTTTTTTTAATTTTCTGGTTTGGTTGCTTTTTGTTTCCACTTTTAATCTTTTTTTTTTTTTTAATATTAAATTTTTTCTTCTTTTTCTCCGTTCCTTCTTCATTTCTTTTTTTTTTTATTTCGTCCATTTTCTTTCTTTCTTTCTTTCTTTCTTTCTTTCTTTCTTTCTTTCTTCAATTTCGTCCATTTTCTATACTTATTTTTTCTTTCTTCAATTTCGTTCGTTTTTTTCTTCTTTCTTTTTTCTTTCGTCTATTTCGCCAGAAAGAAAGAAAAAAGAGAGAAAGAAAGAAATTGGACGAAATTAAAGAAAAAAAGAGAGGAAGATTTCCTTCGTCCACTTTCTTTCTTTCTTTCTTTCTTTCTTTCTTTCTTTCTTTCTTTCTTTCTTTCTTCTATTTCGTCCACTTTCTTTTTTTCTTTCTTTCTTTCTTTCTTTCTTTCTTTCTTTCTTTTATTTCTCCCATTTTTCTTTGTTTTTTTTGTTTATTTCTTTTTCTGTTTTTGCTTGTTTCTTTCTTTCTTCTTTTCTTTTCTTTTTTCTTCTTTCTTTCCTTCCTCTTTTTTTTTCTTTAAGCTTGCATCTCTTTCTCTCTTATAGAGTTTTCTGAATTTTCCTTCGACCAAAATCAATATTCAATCAATAATTTCACAAGCCATACAGTCGGTGCTCGGTGAAATCCGTACTCCAGGCCAGAAGTAAAATAATAAAGCAAAAAACTCCCCACCCAAATAAACACACACAGGAAAAAAAATTATGCTGTTATGACGTGTTGGTTCATGAGAAAATATTTACGAGGATCCCCAACCCTTGGCGTATAACAATAAAAAAAAATCGAGAAGTTGTTTTTAATAAAACAAACGGATTTATAAATCCGTGTATAGGTTTGGAGGTTGGCATAAGAGTTTGTTGAGTGCGAGAGTTATATAACCGGTATAATATCTTTTTCTCGAGACAACAGGAGTTAGGCAACGATCGATATTTTCTGATACGAAATTCGTCACACGTTTTATAGAAAATAGCTTTCGTAAAAGAAAGTAGTATATTTTATAACTAACCTCGTCCATGAAAATACCTGACCACAGTTTATAAACTGATTTACTTTATAAAAAAGAAAAACGAAAACAACCCCACCAAAAACCCCAAAAAGCAAACAGATAAATAAATCAAATTAATTAACAAATAAATAAATAAATAAATAGCGACTTTCAAATATTTACTAATTTTACATTATTCGGACGAATGTCCTCCTCTTTGTCGCCATATTTATCCCAACGTTTCGACCGTTGCACGCTCCGGCCTTCTTCAGGTGGTTGGAATTTCGAACGGAACCCTTTATTTCGCTCACTGGGGTAGACTGTTCTATATATGTTTTGATGGATGTCAATTATCAGTTATTAGGTTGGTGCAAAAATAATGACGTAATAATGTCGTTTTTTGACGTCAAAAAACGACATTATTACGTCATTACTTTTGCACCAACCTAACATTTCCTGCTAATTTCCCTCTGAAAGTTCTCCACTGCATTAATCGGGTATTGAACTCACACTCTTGGGGTCCTGTCATTGGATCTCAACCAACGTCTTTATCCACTGTGCCATGCGTCCTTGAGGACGCCTGGGTATGAATTTCTGGGTATTATAAACCTAATGTCTTCAGCAACCATTTTTACCAGTTACATATTGCAATTTTGCTGTTATCATTTTACCAGAGCTCATATTGCAACTTTGTTATCATTGCTTTTCTCTGGCACTCCTTATTACTGGTCCCCATATTGTATTTATTTCTATGCTTGGTCGTCTCAGGAGATTTTTGTGGCTTAGCATATGTGCTGATTCCTTAAGTTTTCGAATTTTCCAATGGTGTTTCTTGTCTATGATCTCAACATGATCCTACAGAGGGCGGTGATCTCCCTTCTCTCTCCATATGTGGTCAGCCACGCCTGATTTTTCTACTTCCCCTCGTGTTACAGCTTTCTGGTGTTCTTGAAGCCTTACCTTAAGGGGGCGGCCTGTCTCTCCTTTATATTCCTTTCTGCAGCTGCACGGGATAGCGTACACACAGTCTTTAGTCATGTTCTCCTCTATGGGGGGTCTTACTCGGGAGAGATATCTGCGAAGTGTCGTCAAGCTTTTGAATGTTGTCCTGATGTTATATGGACCGCAGATCCTTTACTAATTTTAATTCTAAATTTAATTTAAACTGCGACATGTTTAACTAGAATATTAAATAAAATTCATTAAGGAATCCATATCGGGAGAATATATATGAGGTTTGTCTGAAAAAATAACGGGGCTGGTGTCACAAACAATTTATTTCAATTCCTAACCACAAACTACATGGTTTCCCCTTCCTAGTAATCGCCTTCGAGACTAATACCCTTTTCCATCCTTCTTTGCCACGCTTCTATGCACTTCTGGAAGGATTCTTCTTGGATGCCCCTCAGCGCCGTCGTTACGGCCCCCTTGATGGCTTCCACGCCTTCAAAACGGGTTGCCTTGGTGATCCCATTGAACATGGTGAAAAGAAGAAAGTCACAGGGAGCAAGATCAGGTGAATAGGGATGTTGTTGCAGTACGGCGATGTTCTTCTCACGGATGCTCGTGGTATTGTGAGAAGGTGCATTGTCGTAGTGAAGCAGCAACAATTTTTCCTGCCACAATTCGCGTCTCTTCTCGCGCACTAAGCGAAAGCAAACACCGCAGGATATCTTTGTAGACTCGCTGATTGATCATCTGGCCCTGTGGCAAGAACTCATTTTTGGACGATGCCTCAAAGAAGAAACCCAGCCCCGTTACTTTTCACAGGCACTGCATATGATCAGATGATCGTTAAAGATGTTAAACTGTTAGTGTTGAATTCGATATCCAGGTTGATAGTGCTCAATATGAGTGAAAGTGTTCAATATGAGTGATAGAGCATTTGTATTTACGAGGTCTGTCTGAAAAAATAACGGGATTGATGTTACAAGTAATTCATTTCAATTCCTAACCACAAACTACATGGTTTCCCCTTCATAATAATCCCCTTCGGGTCTAATGCCCTTTTCCATCCTTCTTTGCGACGCTTCTATGCACTTCTGGCAGGATTCTTCTTGGATGGCCCTCAACTCCGTCGTGACGGCCCGCTTGATGGCTTCCACGCCTTCAAAACAGGTCTCCTTCATGATGCCCTTAAGCTTGGGGAATAGAAAAAAAGTCACACCTTGTATAACTATGACACGTGATTAATTGCATAACGTCAGAGATATGCTATTTTTAGTCGTATAATTGAAGTACCTACGAGGTCTTTCTCCAAAGAAACAGGACTGGTGTCACAAACAATTTATTTCAATTCCAAAAAATAAATTACATGGTTTCCCCCTTCAAAATAATCCTCACAGGTATAATGCACTTTTCCATCCTTTTCTTCCACGCTTCTAGGCACTGTTGGAGAATTCTTCCTGGGTGTCCCCCAGCTCCGTCCTTACACCCTCTTGATGGCCTCAACGCTTTCAAAAAGGGTCTCCTTGAGCTTGGTGAAAAGAAGTAAGACACTTGGATCAAAATCAACATGAATTGGGAGGTTGTTCCAGTACAGAAACGTTCTTCTAGGCCAGGAACTGTCAGATGATGATGGCGTTGTGAGCAGGTGCATTTTCATGGTGAGGGAGCCACGACTTGTCCTGCTACAACTCACGCATGTAAAAAAAAAAAATGCAATGGTGGCAGAAAACTAAGATTACAGTTATATACACCCAAGATCTCATGTTAGATAATAACATAATCGGCTTATCTCGCTTTCGTCCACAACTCACACAGCACACCCAGTGCCGCTACTTTTCAAGCAGACCTCGTATAACTATGATCACGTGATTAATTGCATAACGTCTAATAGTAAACACAGTTTCCACTGTGTTTACTATTAGAAATCATTCAACCAACCTTTTGCTCCACCTGTTATTCTTTCTTCTATGTTATACACCCAACCTCCCTCAATTTTCCTTGTTTAATCACATCTAAATCTCTATTCTTGACCTGTTCTCTGATGCACGTCGTCTTCTCTATTTTGGAGTTATCACTACCAACTCATTTTCCATTCATGCATCCTACGTCTCTAAGTGTGTTTTCAAGTGATATACATCGATTATACACAATTTTCAGCATACTGACAAGCCACAAATCTATTTAGGCTGACTCGCTAAATCTATTAATTTCATGATAAAGATTGACTACTTAATCTGCCTTTTTACGGTTTATCAATATTATGTCGATAAAATTAATATCCATATTTTATATTATCTTTAAGCAGTGAGTTGCGGGCTGATAAGCTTGTTCAAGAGAAAAGTGGTTGATCGCTATATTTTATTTCTAACCATGAACGGACCTAGATTGAAGTGGAAGTGGTCTGCTCTGAGCACTAATTTTGGATTGGGATCGGTATTTAGGTGAATTAGGATAATGAAGTAAAATAAAAATCTAGTTGTACCATTTTCCCTCTTAATACTCTTACGCGATTATTACCTAAATTCAATTATGGTTTAAGTCATTCACGTTGAGGGTTACACTGAGAATCATTTACTATTAGAGGATATTTTTATAGTGCGTATGTTGCTTTTATAATAACTTTTAATCATAAAAAT
>OZ010605.1:1322500-1355000 GCA_963932145.1 Acanthosepion lycidas
CATGGTTATTACTGTGTAACGAAAAAACATTTTAAATCAGTTAATTTATTATATATATATATACATATATAAATATATATATATATATATATATATATATATATATATATTTGAAACATGGTTATTACTCTGTAGCGAAAAAACACATTTTAAATCAGTTAATTTATTATATATATATATATATATATATATATATATATATATATATATATATATTTGAGACATGGTTATTACTGTGTAGTGAAAAACATATTTTAAATCAGTTAATTTATAATATATATATATATATGTATATATATATTTGAAACATGGTTATTACTGCTTAACGAAAAAACCATATTTTAAATCAGTTAATTTATAATATGTGTATGTATATATATATATATATATATATATATATATTTGAAACAGGGTTATTACTTTGTAGCGAAAAAACATATTTTGAATCAGTTAATTTATAATATATATATATATATATATATATATATATATATATATATATATAAAATAAAATATATTTCTAAAAAAATATAGGTTTGCCCTGAAAATATAAAATTATGTACAAAATATCGTTAGTTAAAATCATAAAATTGCGTTCAAAAGATTTAGATTTCGGCATTATAAGTGTAAACAGATAAACAGAAATTACACATAGTCAGAGATAACGAATTAAAGCCAAATTTAAACAATTATTAAAAAACATATATCTCTGACGTCACACCAATTTTCGTCGAGCTAAGTCACACACATGCCGCACTCTACTCAAAACAAATTTTAAAACAAACACAAATATACTAGACTGCGAGCCATTATTGAGACGATTCTCGTCTGCCACAAATGCCTTCAAACGACGTCCGCCTGTTTCCCTTAAATAAGCAATGGCATTCTCTGTCATCCTCTCTTTTCTATCAGTCCAGATCTGCCGTTTCAGGCGGTTCGGGCTGACTTGTCGAACTTTCTGCCTTCGGACAGAGAGGAACCCAGAATAGGCTATGCCGAATGGCAGAGTCACGTCTGGAGAGATAGACAAGCCTGACCCCCTTTATGCGGGATCTACGGAGAATTATTGCCCAAGCCTACGGGCTCGGATTCACCTCATAAAAAACAAAACAAAAAAGGCTTTGTGTCACATCCTGCCTTGTGGGGAGGCGAGGTAAATAACATCTTTCTTTTCTATTTTCTCTTACAGGGTAGGATGTAGGTCACACGTGCAGAACAGCGTTCCCTGCTTTGGTAAACCCTGTATATAGATTTTTCCCGCTGTTCGGACTGAGGAATCGGAGAGCCGAGTTCGAATTCCAGTCGAACCTATTACTTTCATGTTAATATCCTTAGGAAGGGTATCAATCCTCTTCTTAAAGCTATGGGTAAATAGCAGGACTGGCCGGGTTCTATATCCTTGGATGGCAACTGGTCTACCGCAGAAAGAAATGACAACCTACTGCGGGAAAAATTCTGCCTCATCAGTCATGTATCGAAAGATACATGATCGCTAAACGTGTATCACGCATGGCACATAACCGATAACAATAAAATATATTAAAATTCTTTGGAATATAAATGTAGAGAAACTACCGTGGATACAAAATGAGGGATAAGTGTAAATATTGGTTGTAATACAGAATAGACCCCCACTTTATATCCAGATTATTATATTTTTTATCAAATTCTGTTTAGGTATGAATCCTCTTCTTCTCCCCTTAGCTATGGGTAAATAGCAGGACAGACCGGGTTCTATAGCCTTGAATGACAACTGGTCTACCGCAGAAAGAAATGACAACCTACTGCGGGGAAAAAAACTGCCTCGTCAGTCATGTATCGAAAGGTAAATGATCGCTTACCTGTGTATCACGCATAGCACATAATTAACTGAATTAATCATAAGTACATCAGAATACGTCTTGTTTTAATTTTCCAAGGGGAATTCGATTTGATATTCATTTTTATATAAGAATTATCTAAATTCTAAATAGAAGTTTGTAAAACAATAAAAATTACGAAGAAGTTGTTAATAGTGGAGTCAACAGATTCATGTCCTATTGACACATGATTTTTTGTCTAGTATTAACTTAAACTTTGTTAAAATGAATAAATAAAATAATAAAAAAAAAAAAATAATACTCAAAAAATAAACAATAGCCGTCATATTGTTTGGCTTGATGGGTTTATATCCAAGATGGTGAGATATAATTTGGAGGTCTGATAGACGAATATTTATGGAGAAGCAAGCAGCGCATCAAATTAGACATTTATTGAAAACCAGAGATTTGGCAAGATTTTGAAAGTATACGCCACTTGATCCCAAGAGCAACTGAAAACAACTTGACATTTCACAGAATTTGCACTAATTGGACACGTGACTTGACTGGTCTGGTAGTTAATTGGGTCAATTTACCGACTTATTACGTAATGCTTTAAAATGTGCCTCATCTTGAATTCAGATTTAAAAATAAGTCTCGCTAAGTTGTTAGGAAGAACGAATTTTCATAGATAAAATAAATAACGTTGATGTCATTGTACAAGTCGTGTGTCATTTTTTGCTCTGGTCTATAAACTATTTCTAACCGTAATATTTTGATTTCTTCTTGTTAAAGAAGTCATCACAATTAAAATGATTAAGAGAGTGATTGGTTGAAGTAAACTCTTCACTGTCATCTTTAGAGTCTAAAGTCGCTTCTTCTATGTACCGTATACCTTCAGAATCTCCTGATCAGGAGCCTTGCTGCTGGATGTAGTTTATCGTCTTACCCAGGACGTGGATGTAGCTTATTGTCATATCCAGGACGCAGATGTAGTTTATCGTCTTAACCAGGACGTGGATGTAGCTTATTGCCATATCCAGGACGCAGATGTAGTTTATCGTCTTACCCAGGACGCAGATGTAGTTTATCGTTTTACCCAGGACAGGGGTGTAGTTTATCGTCTTACCCAGCACGCAGATGTAGTTTATCGTCTTACCCAGCACGGAGATGTAGTTTATCGTCTAAACCAGGACGCGGATTTAGTTTATCGTCTTACCAGGACGCAGATGTAGTTTATCGTCTACCCAGGACGCGAATCTAGTTTATCGTCTTACCCAGGACGTGGATGTAGTTTATCGTCTTACCAGGACGCAGATGTAGTTTATCGTCTTACCCAGGACGCGAATCTAGTTTATCGTCTTTCCCACAACGCAGATGTAGCTTATCGTCTTACCCAGAACGCGGATGTAGTTTATCGTGTTACCCAGGACACGGATGTAGTTTTTCGTCATGTCCAGGACTGGTCATCTGCATCTCTTACGTTGTAAACTCTAGAACACTAACCATGGGTATATAGTACCCAGCGCAAATTTTCCTATTTTTAATTACAGTTTTCTGTACCTGAATTTCTTACCTAAATGATGTTTTTCAGTTCCTATTAATGTTAACTCAAAGTACAAAATTTGAAGTGCCTGCATGTAAAATATTTCAAATAAAGATTACATTTAATATTTTTTTTTGATATTTTCAACATCGGGTATGATATACCCATGGTTAGTAGTGGTATAACTTTAATTGATGATTAAAATTGTAGCCGCCAATTTTTGTTTCGATCTTTAGTCATTCCTTCAGTTCCATCTTACACTTTTTCTCTTGGTCGAATTCTCTTTTCTTTAAATCGCTCTCTGAATTCCCGACATATATAACCTTCTTTCGCTATCGATCTTTCATTTTCATGACCCTTTCGTTGCTCTTGCCATCAAAGTTTTCAGTTCCCTCATACAAATGTACTTGAACCAAAAGGGAATTCACAGATCGATGAGCAAAATTGATCTACCAAGTCGGATCATTAAAAATATTGCAATGCGGGGAGAAGAAGATCCAACTGGTTGATAGACCATGATCCTTGAATAGTCGTAAATAACTTGACTGCAAAGCGATAACGTTCATTCTGTGAATGCATTTGAACTATATTAAGCGAAAAAAGAATTAAAAACCAACAGAAAGCCGTAGCAAATATCTCCATCATAATCAACATATCGATCTATCGACCGTAAAGAGAAAATATCAAAAGATCGCCTCTATAATATTCACTACTTGTGCAGCGAGATAGTTCCGCATTAGTCAAGTGTAGAGTATTAACTAATAAAAGAAATCTTTTAAGTTAGGCTTCTTCCTTCATTTTAGGTAATCATCATGACTTAATACGTATCCAATACTTCACAAATACACTTTTCAAAGCGTTTATTGACGACCAAATCAAGTCTTAACAGCAAAGCTCTATATTTAATCTCTTCATCTGTTTGGTCAGTTTCCACTGTGTTTACTATTAGAAATCATTCAACCAACCTTTTGCTCCACCTGTTATTCTTTCTTCTATGTTATACACCCAACCACCCTCAATTTTCCTTGTTTAATCACATGTAAATCTCTATTCTTGACCTGTTCTCTGATGCACGTCGTCTTCTCTATTTTGGAGTTATCACTACCAACTCATTTTCCATTCATGCATCCTACGTCTATAAATGTGTTTTCAAGTGATAGCGGGTAATACATCGATTATACACAATTTTAAGCACACTGACAAGCCACAAATCTATTTAGGCTGACTCGCTAAATCTATTAATTTCATGATAAAGATTGACTGCTTAATCTGCCTTTTTACGGTTTATCAACCCTTTATGCGTTATTTAAATCTGAAACATATGATGGATTGTACGAATAATTATTTTTCTTTTGCCAGTGAATATTGCATTAACAATTTTTTTTTTTAGAATAACGATGATTTATCCAGATAAAATTTTTACTATTAAACCCATAGAAGGGAAAGGGATGGGTTTGTGCCATTTCTACGGGCATTTGCGTGTAAATGAATGAATTCGAACTCGCCTCTCAGATTTCTCATTCCGAGCCATTATCCTTTGCGCCAACCTCACAGCCTAACAGAAAAGAAAAGAATGACATTATTAAATATTCGCATCAATAAAGTTTTTACTTCTGGTTAAGTTAGATCAGTTATGAGTTATTTCCCTTTATGAAGATTACAAACCATTTAGTAATAATTATATCTATTAATCTCGCAGTCTATGATGAAATATTCAATAAGATTTGGTTAAGATAGGCTTTGTGATATCTCTTAGAATCTTTCAGAATGCAAAGAATCTTATTTTTTCGTCTTTTAGCCAGAATTATATATATATATATATATATATATATATATATATATATATATATATATATATATATATATATCCTAATGAGCCAGTTACTACCTACCTAGGTTTCACCACATTGGATCATCAGGGTGAACTGGCCCGTTCACCCTGATGATCCAATGTGGTGAAACCTAGGTAGGTAGTAGCTGGCTCATTAGGATTTATTTATTTTACCTTTGCTCTATTGAGCACTCTTCGTTTTAACTTATTACTCGCTGTTTTTTTTTTCTTTGTACCAGAGATTTAAGGTACTGGACGATTTCTTTCGCCCTGTTCAGAGGTTTCTGGTTCTTTCTTCTTTTTATAAATTTTTTTCTTCGGATGCCAGTTTGTTTGAAAATTGGGCTACCAGTTTTTTTCTCTCACCGAATTTATATATATATATATATATATATATATATGGGCAGCAACCTTTGAATCATCTTTCATTATTTAATCTTTTATTGGGTTTTTACAGTATTCTAACATTTTCCGGTTTTTAAGGGGTTAAAAAATATAGGAATTGTCCATCGTTGTTCGCTAGCCATTATCAAGGATATTGTTTTGGTATGGTGAGTTTCATGTGTTGTCTTCTACATAGTAGTCTAGCTGTGTGGAGATCTGCGAAGGATTGTATGCATATATATATAGGGAATTAAATGATTTTATTTTAATCGGAAATTATTTCTTAATAATCTTTATGCATATAATAACCTAGCTACCTGAAAATAGAATTTAAGCTGTTCTTTGACTATTATAGCTTATTGTTGATTACTGAAGGGGGATTTAGGCGCTGACGTATTTAGACCATAAATTTACATACATAGTTACCTATATGCCAGAGGTTCCCAGAAACTCGCTCATAATATTATAATTGTGTTGTCTATATTCTGAACAACGTTACATTATCGATTTGCAATATTATATCCGAATCGTGTCTTGCTTTCTTATCTTGTGACTCAGAGAGACGACAAAATGGCGTCCAAAACAATACTGTATCAGACGAGTTAAACAGAACATCAAATAGGAGCTTTGGGTATTATTCCTAGCGTTGTGTGGCTGACCTCGCATAGAAGAGAAAAATCACCAAAGGATAAAAGGACTCATCGAAGTGTTGTGTGTCGGATCCCCTTGGTGGTAAAAATGCACTACAGGGGAAATGACTTATGGGAGTGTTGTGTAGACGACCTCTCACAGCTGGGGAAAAAGCTCTACCCAGGTCATTACTTATAGGAGTGGCATGTAAATATTTTTATGGGTTAATGGCATCGATTGTTTTACATTCTGTGAACCTGATTGGTTTGGCAAGAAGGAAAAAAGGTATGAAAGAGAAAAATGGCCACTGGGAAGAATAAGAAGGAGTATGAGTAGTATGAGTATGAGTAGTAGGAGTATGAGTATGAGTAGGAGGAGTGTGAGTATGAGTAGGAGGAGTAGTAGTAGGAATATGAGTAGAAACTCTCTTTACAATTGGAATTATGATACCTTTAGTGAATGACCATTTACACCTACGAATTTTAATTTTAACATTCGCAGGTTTTTTCAAATTGTTTATGGTATCAATTTGGAGTACACTAAAAACTGATACCAGAAACAGTGAAAAATCCTGCGAATTTTAAAATTAAAATTCGTAGGTGAAAATGGTCATTTACTAAAGGTATCTTAATTTCAATTGTAAAGATAGTATATATATATATATATATATATATATATATATATATATATATATATATATATATATATATGGTATAACGATATATATATATATATATATATATATATATATATATATATATATACACTATATATATATATATATATATATATATATATATATATATATATATATATATACACTACAAGCTGATTCCAGAAACAGTTTGAAAAATCCTACGAATTTCAAAATTAAAATTCGTAGGTGAAAATGGTCATTTACTAAAGGAATCTTAATTCCAATTGTAAAGAAAATTTGCTCTGTTTATTGTGAATAAACATAGAGAGCTCTTTTGTGAGTCAGTTTTGACATATTTCAAATTCTATGTTGTGTTAATAGGACTCACCTGGATTATACCAACGGATTACTACCTACCTACCTACACACACACACACACACACACACACACACACACACACATATATATATATATATATATATATATATATATATATATATATATATATATATATATATATATATATAAAGTTACTTTCCCATAACTACATTAACAACTATGTAGTAGTAACAGTAAATAGCTGCTACGTCTATTGTTAACCATGACAGAGGTTTACTCTGTATCAAAAACGCAATATATAAAAACATAAGCATATATAAAATTAATACATACGATAGTCTATAATGCGTCCATGCATTGAATATTGATGTAATGTCTGGTGTGGTGTGGTGTGGTCTCGTAATTCTGTTGTGTACTTAAAGATTCTAGATAAAATCCAAAGAAGAATCTGCAATGTTATCGGTCGTGATCTGACATCTCTTCAGCTGTCACTTTCCCACGGCTGTAAGATATATTCCTTGCGTCTTTCTCTATAAATATTTTCATGGTAATTGTTCTGATGACATTTAGTCCTTGGTACGTACACTTTACGAATTTAAGCGCAGTACTAGATTGGCGGCAAGGTCTCATCATTTTCCAGTTGAAATGTCTAGACGTAACCGTAAGTTCTATGCTAACAGTATCTTCTCTCACATTTCCTTTCTAGTAAACTTTGATCTTCAAAAATTTAAATATCAAGGGGGAAAAATCACATAGAGCAAGATCAAGCGAATAGGAAAGTTTTTTTTAACACAAATGGAATCACCACAAATCATAGATGGTGATCAAAATCGGCCGAGTCAAGATATTATGGGATTTCAATATTCAAACTTACTACATTTTTTCAGGTCATCAATGTTACGGTTTTTTGGGTATATATGTATAACTAGTGAGCCAATCCAAATGACTTAACTTCCTTTATAGTCTACCAATAGGAGGTTAACCAATCAGAAGCCGCAGAACATGGTATCCGTCGTGTATAAAGGCGGCCATCTTTGCTAACCCTACCGAAAAGACCAGTGCCAACTTGACAGGCGAAGATGATAAAAGGAAGAACTACGCTCAGCTACTTTGCTACGATATCCACTGCGAACCTGAACTACGCTTTCATACTGTCTCCGAAATATTCACTGCCAACCTCTGGATTCTATACTCGAAGACGACCCTCAAAATGTCTAACAATCAAACCATACATCACTGTCGTTAAAAAAAAGCATAAAATACAACTTAGATATTGTTCATGGCCGAAAGTATGGGACACCCAAATAAGGTCTGAACTTACTACTCAATCATAAGTGTTCTAGCAAAAAGAGATCGTTGTATTGTTTCTTTTATGCACCTCAACGGGATGTAATGTTTAGCGATCTCCCATCAAGGCGATCCGTATTGAAGACGTGGAGATCATCAACGACGGAGCTGCGGGGCATCCAAGAAGAATGCTTCCAGCCGTGTCAAAAAGCGTAGCAGAGAAGGATGGAAAAGTGCATTAAACTCGAAAGGGGTGACTTTCAAGGGGAAACCATGTAGTTTGGAATTGAAATAAATTGTTTTTGACACCAGTCCCATTACTTTTCCTTGTATTAAAACTATCAACATTGATTACTTCCCTTTATCTATTGCTTACTTCCCTTTACTCTAAATGCTACGGTCGTTGCCACTTTTGGGAGTAGAGAATCATTTTAAATGAATAAGCAATTTCTTTATAGATTAGTAAATGATAAATAACACAGATCATAGATATATTGTATTGCATTAATTTTAATTGTATTAGTTTTTAGAATGCTGTAAATATAAAATTATTCTTGTAAATAAACAATCTAATAAATAAATTATGTTTAATATTTTTGTTGTAAATTTTCAAGAACATGAAAAATGTATAAATTCACTTTCATCATTCACTTATGTTTTATTCCAATTCTACTCATCACTTTTGAAAACAATAAGCATTTCCGAAGAGTGAATGTATTTTAAAAAAAGTGGTATCATGGGAAAAACAATCTTTTTGATACTACATCTTATTGATGAGTAGAGAATCATTTTAAATGAATAACTAAGCAATTTCAACATAAGACCCATCAAGAAAACAATCGCTTATTTATAAATATATAAAAAAAGACCAGATGGAAAATGACAAAAATGAAGGATTATTTCTAAAAAAAATTGAATTTTTTAAAAGCTGAACAAATGAATTAATTATCTCCACTAAACAAGATTTGTTACGATCGGCAATAGAAAATACACTTACTTTTAGAGATATAATGCTAAAACCACATTTACGAGGCAAACCTTTTATTATGCGTAGTTTCAGGCGCAGGAGTGAGGAGGGGGCGTTTGATAAGTAGGGGAAGTTCCTCTAAAGATTCTGACGCCTGAGACTCACAATGGAGAATAAGCTGGGCAGTTTTTGTCACCACCCCCTTGTCTGCATGGGATGTCCTAGTTTAAATTCGGCCAAGTGGTATGATTCTTTTGAGTGGGCGAAACGAATGAATGTGAAAACCGTATTTATTTGATGCCACAATTTTACGTAATATTTACATACACACATGTACATAAAAGATAAAATACATATATGCATACATATACGTGTGTGTGTGTCTACGTGTAACTAAATTTCATTGTTTCGCGCGCAAACAAACATTGAGATTTATATATCAGATTAAGCATAAACAAAGGTTAGAGAGTACAATACTGAAATCTGAAGGCGAATGATGCCTTCTAAAAGCTAAGTAAACTATTGAGAAACTGGAAAATTTCGTTAGAAACAACAAAAAAAAAAAAAGCACTATTGAACTGTTACGTAATATCATGTCCTCAAATATTGCAGTCAATGCTGGATGAAGTCATCACAGATGAAAAGATTTTAGGCAACAGAAATGTGGTCCTACAAAAGGATGCTGAGAATATCATGGACTGAACATTTGAACAATGACGAGGTTTTAGACAAGATGGAAACAAAAAGGATACTTACATTAATATCAGAAAGTAACAGTTGAAAACTCAAGGGCACATAATGAGGAAAGAGGGTTTGGAAAATTTAACACTCATAGGACATATTGACGGCAAGTGGGATATAGAAAAAGAGCACATCATCTACCTTACGAGCTTGTGTCAATTGTAAAACAGAACAGGGTTCAGGAGATATAGCAAAAATACAATATTTACTAAGAGCTACAAAAGGCAGGAAATTGTGGAGAGCCATGGTCTCTAACGTCCTGAATCGGCATAGCACATAAAAAAGAAGAGGAGGAAGAAGAACGCTTGAAAATATTTCATCTAAAAATAGATAAAAACAGAGAGTTGTACTTATTCCTCGACTTACTGGTAAACCTCACGCGTTTTAATTTTCAAGATGTTTTTAAACTCTTGTTGTTACCTGATTGTGGCACATTATATTACAAGCATGTCTACAGTGATATTTTATTTTTACGGCTTATCTACCTTTTTTTGCAGGTTATTTAAAGTCAGCACATACTTTTGACTGTAAGAATCTTTTGGAGATAATGATTTACTGATAGAAGTTCTACTAATTAACCCATAGCGAGAGGAGAAAATGTGGATTCATAGCTTTCCCAAGGATATTTTTTCTTAAGTGAATATAACGAACCCAACTGGAATTGGAAATCGCTTCTCCGATTTCCAATTCCAAGCCATTATCCATTACACCACCCGCACATCCAAGCTTACGGCACCTGGTATTCCTAACTCATCTAAGTACTAAACACGCTCGACGTTGCTTAACATCGATGGCCGTACGAGAATCGGTGTTTCCCCTGATATGGCCGTAAAACTGCAAGCATGTCTAGCAGATTATTATTACTGTAGTGTGTTCAATCTTTATCAAGTTCCCTATATTTGAGGTCTTGTGTCAAACTAATCTAAAATTTGTAAGTACCTATAATAACTTTAACAGTTCATATAGTAAATTAACTATTCTCTTATCCATCATGTTTTAGTAGCCATGTTGTCTGACATAGCTTCACAAAAACGATTTTGTAGTAGTTCGATTTTAACGTTCTTGATGTTGACATGGAATTGGTGGGATGTAGATTATTTGTTTAAAACTTTTATTCGGAATCTCTTGTGGACAAATGGTTATTTTAAATTTGCTTTTCTAACAAACTGCATCTTATTTTAATCCTGACGATGTCATAGACTCTAAGATGGGAGTCACAAAGTGATTCATCACTGCACCGGAAGTCTGTCACTGAGACAATATAATCCCACTGTGCTTAAAAGCAAGGATTGACACACTCTTTGATGTGAATTGTCAATAACGAAATACTTCAGAATTTTCTCTTGGATTTACAGAGAATAAAGCTTCTGTTGGATTCCAGAACAGTTAAAAATATTTTTCTAAGCTAGTAGCTGAGGGACGAGCACAATTATCATGGGATATATATATATATATATATATATATATATATATATATATATATATATATACACACACACAGTGTAACCCGGATATAAAAGAGTTGTCGGGACCGGAGAATAAGTCTCTTATATCCGGGTTTCTCTTATATCCGGGTTTTTCCTATTCTGTTTAGGTAAGTATGGCTCTAATTTGGGACCAGAGAAAATCTCTCTTATATCTGGGTTTCTCTTATATCCGGGTTACACTATATATATATCCCGTGATTATTGTGCTCTCTCTCTCTCTCTCTCTCTATCTATCTCTCCCTCTCTCTCTCTCTATATATATATATACTCGGCCAGGCGCGCATACATATATATATATATATATATGAAAATTTCTCCGAATTAATCAGTAGAGAGACAATATTTATGAATATTGTCATTTTTATTCATAAATATATATATATATAGCCAATCGTGCGGCACCTTTGGAAAGTGCCTGAAAACCATACCACGGGTTGACCTAAGCCTTGTGAATGAAATTGGGTAGACGATAGCTGTGCTAGCACAAAGTCACAAGTCATCGTGACCGAGGGTTTGAGTGTGCTGGCCCTGTTCATATTGTTGCTCACGCTAGATAACAGGCTGTTTCCCAAAAACTATAACTATGGTCTGCTCAGCATAGTTGCAGTATAAAACACAGGTGGTGTCTGCAATACGGACTGTCTAGCCGCCCTAATAGATTGGTATTCTCGAATACGAGTGGCCAGCTATTATATATATATATATATATATATATATATATATATATATATATATATATATATAGTACTATTTAGTTTTATTTAGTACTATTCAGTTATTGCTCGGCCGTTTCCACCAAGTGCAAGTACATACTACTTGACCCAGGGATTGAACTCACAACCACTATGTCACCAAATTCACAATCCAACGTTTTCTAGGTAAGTAAAAATATGAAAGTGAAGTTTATAGATTTTATACATATGAATATATATTTATAGATTTTCTTTGTTCTTGAGAATTGACGACAGAATAATAAACATTATTTATTTTACACATGTTATTTATTACTAGCAGTAGAGCCCGGCGTTGCCCGGGATATAACAGTAAGAGACCATCATAAAGACTGAAAAATAAAATTGACCAAGATTATTTGTTTCAGGTTGACGGACATGCATGTCTTAATTAGTTTTTGCTTTTTACGAATTGGTCAAACCCAAACTCAAACAAAAACATTATTTTCAATCGTTATGAGTCTATCGATTGAATAGATTTTTATCATAAACAATTGTCTTGTAAATAGAATTTTTAAAGCATTCTGAATGTAAAAATAAAGAAAAAAGGGTACAAGACAATAAGAAACACTACCTACCAAAAAAAAAAAAAGTGAAGTTTTGTTAAAATCGGTTGAAAAATGTAGGAAATCCGATCCCATATATAAACGAACACAAACACACACACAACCAACCAACCTGGGTTTTATAATAAGTATAACTCGAAGTGAGTTGTCTCTCTTTCTTTAATGCCTCTTAATCGTGTTTTCAAATTGATTTTGTGCAAAAACAATTGTGTTTTTCCAAATTTTGACGCTGTTAGAACCACCGCAAGGTAATTTTACGTAGTCCTGTGAAGTTTTGTTGAAATTGGTTGAAAAGTATAGGAAATCTATCCAATATATAAACGTAACACTAACACACACACACACGAACAATCTGCGTTTTATAATAAGTAAGATATTGTTTATTGTTTTGTATTTTTGGAATGGTTGGCAAAACCTCGGTTAATTGCCAAACGATTCGAACTAAAGAAGAAGGATTTTCTTATTTCTCACATATTTTAATAATTTAGTTAAAGTTTATAAATTTATAAATAAATTCTTGTTTCATATATGAGGTGCGTTCCAGAGGTTTTGAGACTTTTTCAGGAGACATTTATAAATTTCAAATAAGTAAAAAAACTCTAATCTCCTTCAAAGTGGGATCCTCTGACTTCAATGAACTTCTTTCAGAGCACCAACCACTTCATGAAGATCCTATGAAAGTCATCCAAAGTGAAGGCGTCCAGAATACGTGTCACATCCAACTTCATCTTCTCAATGTCTTCAAAATGTCTGCCCTTGACGTTCTTCTTCAGTTTGAGGAATACCCAAAAGTCAGAGGGGGTAAGGCATGGACTATAGGGAGGGTGAGGGAGAAATTTGATAACCATCAAGCTTCTCCCTGTTGTCAGAAACACATCTTTTCTTCTTTTGGTCATTGAGTACCCAGGGAACAAACTTTGCACAAATTTTTCGCTTCTTCAGAATTTCATGAATAATTC
Source organism: Acanthosepion lycidas (assembly GCA_963932145.1). NCBI lineage: Eukaryota > Metazoa > Mollusca > Cephalopoda > Sepiida > Sepiidae > Acanthosepion > Acanthosepion lycidas. The sequence continues at coordinate 1,336,406 of OZ010605.1, forward strand.
TGTGTACAGTTTCCACACCAATTTCAGACTGTATGCTTGTTGTAGATCTTTATCCAAAATATTGCGAATTCTCTCAGCCAGCCCTGATGTTCCGACATCTCACATCCTCTTCACCTTCCTCTTGTTCCAGAAGAAATCAGACACTCGGATCATAAAAGTTATTCCATCAGCAGTTCCATCAGTATTTCATACGTTTCTGTAGTATTCTGGCTTTGTTTAGCACAAATGTTTATTGCATAGCGAACTTTTAAATTGTCTTCACGTCCTGACTGCATTGTTTAGCAGTGTTTAGTTGGATGTGTTCAAAGAGCATTTACAACAGTCTCTTTCAATCTGAAATAACACAACCTGCCAAGTCAACTTATTAGATGTATAGTAACTTACGTCGGAGATCCATTCCTACGGCGCGATGTAACCTGATTTTCGTCGGAACTCACGTACAGAAGCACCCACGAGTCTGCCCTAGGCTTGGGAGCCATAATGAGGGGCCAAAAGTTCGCCAAAACCAAGGGAGAGATAGCAAAAAACGACACAAACGAAGATAGCGAATGTAGCACAATCTAATATGGCGAACAGTCGATGAAAAAACAATGCCGTCTTTGTAACGCAGCGTAACAACGTCTTTGTAACGCAGCGTAACAACGTATTATACTATGTGAGATGACGCGGTAACAACGAAACTCGAAGACCTTCCGAATGTTCTAAAAGTATAATAATTTAGGAAAGTTTTTATTGCCTCTCCAAAAAATGTCTGAAAACCTCTAGAATGCAACTCGTATGTTTCCTTATAAATTGGTAAATGATATTATTAGTTTTAATTGTATTACTTTTTAGAATCCTATAAATACAAATAATTTGTATTTATAGGATTCTAAAAAGTTGTAAATAAACAATCCAAAATTGTTTAATATTTTTGTAAATTATCATGAACAGAACAATGTATAAATTCATTATATGTTTAGATTTTATTGAAATTCTAATCATCGCTTTTTAAAACAGTAAGCAATGCCGAAGGTTGAAGATAGTTAAAATACCGTGCCGTAGCAGAGTGAAATGATTTTATTTCCGAACAAATTAGAATTTAGCCTTAAGGTATCAACATTTAAAATTTTCCGTACGTCTAGATTTGCAAAAATCCTGATTGAAATAATAGAGAACCGTTTGTGTTAGAAATGAAAGAACTTTTCATCTTTTTTGAATGTCTACAGGGAAAATAGAGATTCAATAACCAAAGAAAAACATTATTTCTTTTTTTTTCACTTTTTTTTCACTTTTTTTTTATTTCGGTCTGGAAAAAATAAAACAAAACTACAAGCAGATTTTATGCTATTGTTCCGTCTGTATTTCAATACTGCGTATTTTAGTGTCTTGGGGAAGATTGTGTCTTGAAAATTTCCCAAATAGGAGACATTGATGTGATTTCCTTAGGGGGAACGAGTTTGCAGATTCTATTACGTCGATTGAATCAGTCGCGTCTTTGTGGGCCGCCAAATCGCGTTTCACCCAGAGTTAATCGTAAATATGTTTTAACTCTTTTCAGCGCTAAAAAAATTTCACTTTCAGCGTTCGTAGCGGGCGCTAAGAAAATGAGTGAGATGAGCTTTAAACTTCACTAAAAATATTTCCTTGTGTTGCACTTAGGGATCTCACCTTTTCAAATATTGTTGGAAGATTTTCCTTTGCTCTATCAATCTTCAAATAATTGGGTAAAAGTTTAAGCTGGATATTCAGCAGAGACATGTTAATATCCCCACCTCAGATATTGAAGCAAGAGAACTGTTTTCAATCCATCTCTTATGTATGTTTTTGTTTGGATCTTCTTGCAAAGCCTTCAAAAAAATATTTTGCATTGTTCCATATACTACAAAGTTAGGGGCACCTCGAGGCGGTGTAATGGTTAACAAGCTTATCTCGCTAGAACAGTTGCCACTGAGTAGTGAGTTCGATTCTCGCTGAGTACCACATACTTTCGGCCTTGTGCCACATCTAAGTTATTCTGGGAAAATCGCTATACTACAAAGTCAGAAATAAGTGTTGTGATAAAATCGAAGGACATTGTTCTGTATATTTCTTTTTCTGGTCATTTGCTTGCACATAGCCAAAGAAATCAGAAGTTTTTGGATGTTTCCATTTTCTTAGAAGTCTCGCATCATTCATGACAAGTTCTTTCCTCGTTTTAGAAACGTGTTTCCAAACAAATTGAATGATGTATCATTCCTTTTCTTGCGGCAAACTTTGTATCACAACTTCGGCGAACTGATGGACTTCAACCGCTGAAAGTTCAGGAGATTGAACCGTCTGACTAAGATTATCTATCTGCATTAATATTTTCTCGCCAAGTAGACACCCGATAAGAAATGAAAACTTTCTCATATTCCTCTTCGCATCAATGATTCAACCTTTGATCTCGGTATCTTTTGTGATCAATGAGATTGCTACCATAACGCCATCAACTCATTATGATTGGAAATGATGGAAGAGAGAGAGAGGGGGGAGTGTGTGAGAGAGAGTGAGTGAGAGAAAGAGTGAGAGAGTGTGTATGTGTGTGATAGATAGATAGATAGATAGATAGAGAGAGAGAGAGAGACAAACCGCGCACTGTCCATCTTGTTGGCCAAAAAGCGTGGACGTTCTTTTCTTCATTTCCGCTTTCAAGTCTCAATTTTCTCAAGTAAAGTATCTGTCTATATTAATGAGATGAGGTATTATGTACATTATTTACATTATTCGGACTATTGTCCTAATCTTTGTTGCCATATTTATTACAGCGTTTCGGCCTTTCAATATCTGTCTATATTTCTGAGATGAGGTATTATGTACACTATTTACATTATTCGGGCTATTGTCCTCATCTTTGTTGCCATATTTATTACAACGTTTCGGCCTTTCAGTATCTGTCTATATTTCTGAGATAAGGTATTATGTACACAATTTACATTATTCAGACTATTGTCCTCATCTTTATCGCCATATTTATTACAAAGTTTCGGCCTTTCAGTATTTGTCTATATTTCTGAGATGAGTTATTATGTACTCTATTTACATTATTTGGACTATTGTCCTCATCTTTGTCGCCATATTTATTACAACGTTTCGGCCGTTGTACTCTCCGGCCTTCTTCAGGTGGTTGGAATGTTGAACTGAATTTGGCTCGGTAGACTGTTCTAGTTCCACGTGCCATGTTTTAATGGATGTCAGTTATCAGTTATCTCCAGTTAATTTCCCTCTGAAAGTTCTCCACTGCCATAGCCGGGTTAATGCAATGGATCTAACCAACGCCTTTATCCACTGTGCCATGTGTCCTTCTGGGCATCTGTGTATGAATTTCTGGGTATTATAAACCTAATGTCTTCAGCAACCATTTTTTACCAGTTCTCATATTGCAATTTTTGCACAGTGGATAAAGGCGTTGGTTAGATCCAGTGACAGGACCCAAAGAATGTGAGTTCAATACCCGGTTAAGGCAGTGGAGAACTTTCAGAGGGGAATTAACAGGAAATAACTGATAACTGACATCCATTATGGAAACTAGAACAGTCTACCCCAGTGAGCGAAATAAAGGGTACAGTTCGACATTCCAAACACCTGAAGAAGGCCGGAGCGTACAACGGCCTAAACGTTGTAATAGATATGGCGACAAAGATGAGGACAATAGTCTGAATAATGTAAATAATGTATTTCTCAAAAAATTTCACTTTCACTTTGCGGAGATTTTTTTCAGCAACTTACAAACCTTCTTTGCAGTATCAAAAATGCCTTTCAAATATTGAACTTTTGTACAGGCATCTTTGATGGAAACATTGAGCGCATGCCCCTAGCAATGAGTGTACAAACACTTTGCGTTAAAGGATTTGATTTGAGCGGCCACACCAGATTTCTCGCCTGCCATTACTGCAGCGCCATCATAACATTGCCCTCTTCCATTTTCCACTTCTAGATTCATTTGTGTCAGTGTGTCCTTTATCACTTGAACGAGCATATCAACGGTACAGCACTCCACGGCTTTTATAGCAACAAATTTCCCTCGAGCTATCAAGGTATCCATCTCATGCATATCACTACCTGCTCTTGATTCAACATGTCTACTGTTTCATTGGCCATAATCGTCAAATGTATGGCTGATTGTATTTGTCTGGAGATATTATGAAGGATCCCAAGTGCCATTAATTCAATCATTTCACTTTGAATTTCAGGACTGGTATATTTCTCTGTTCTTCCACTAAACCAATTGCTAAGCATTTCATCATCTTCGCATCTTAGTAAAGGCAGTTGGTGAAAGTTAGAATCAACTTCTCTTCCTGATTTGTTACTCCAACTGCTACGAAGTGGCAGTGACTGTCGAGCAAGGTATTTATGAGAATCTTTAATAACATCAGAAGCTTTTGACTTTGTTTTTTGGTGGCCTCAGATGAGATCATGTTTACAACATTGTTTGCCTTGGCAGTGGCAATATGTAATAAAACTTTAAGCTTCTTGTCTTTACAATTGTTTTTAAAATTTTCACATTATTTTATAAATAAATATACTAAAAAATATTTAAAATGGCAAAGTTGAAGAGAAGCGTCGTGACTTATTTTCGTCGTAGCATTAATTCAAAAAAACAAAAACATCAGGAAAATAAAAAAAAAAGAAAAAAAAGCGATTTACTTGAGTCTTGCGTATCATTATTATTGGTCCTAGTGGGACCCCCATTGCATTGCTTCTTTTTTAATTTCTCTTAATCATTTTGATCATCTCGTCTATTTCAACTGGTAACACGAGTCAATATTCTGGAGGATATTGCTGAATTGGGTTGAATTGGTCATCGGAAAACTTTGGAAATAGAAACAAACGGACTAAAGTCAAGTGTATAAACAAATAATGTATATTTATTCATTTTGACATATCCTTTGTATTTTGAGGTAAGGGAAATTAGTTCACGTGTCGGGCTGTTAGTAGCCGTCAAGGTGATCAATTTAAGTTGTGGGATTGTCCGGTCTCTTTAGGGCTGTTATCTGCACGGCGTGGTGTAATGGTTAGCAAGCTCGTCTCGATAAATTAATTACGAGTGAGTTCGATTCTCACTGAGTGTTTCACACTCTTGGCCTTGTGCCACATCTAAGCTACTTTTAGAAAAATCATTTTGGGGCTCTCCCCACCCCGAATCTTCAGACGGAATTGGCAGGGGAAGAAAAAAGGGGTTTTCTCCCGACTGAGTAGATGCTACGGTTGTAGTATCTGTTCCGTGCCGGTGACCTCTCTTTCCTTGTGTTTCCCCGCCACACCGTTGTGTAAAATCTGTTACGTGGCGGTTGTATGACCGGCTATGACAAGTTCAGACAAACTATGACCAATTTAGACCAGCTTAAAGCAGCGGTCTGAGTGGAAACACTCGGATTCCCACGTGAAAAACCGACATTGTGTCACAACCTAGCTCAGTGGAGGTGGGGGACAATGTAAATCTCGGGCTGTTATTCGTCAAAACTGGGTTCATCGATCCTAACGAGGACGGAAAATGATGGAAGTCGATGACAGATTAACGTGACATGCTTGGCTGGTTTTTATGCTGGCGTTCAATGAGCGTAGTACTTGCTTCTTGCGTATTGGGATGGCCAAGAACACATTCCAAAAGATGGGCAGATTACAGCGAAACAAGAGGATATCAATACAACGGATTCTAATTCAAACGCCCCCTTTCAGAAAGAATCTGTATGTATACAAGTAGAAATTTAAAAAATTTTTGCCCTTGATAAAAAACAAAAACAAAAACAAAAACAAAAAAACAGATGACATGAGTTGAACGGATGTCATAATTCGTTGAAAAAAGGCACCCCTACCCTACCTAACCTAGACTTAACCCATATTCGAACGTAACTCATAATTGATACAATAATAGTTAATAAAAATGAACACGCTACCGCCCCTGTCTATATGACTGGATTTCTCTGTATCCTTGGAAACAAACATTATGAATGTATGTACTTTTAAAACTCAGTAAATTTTAAAATAAGTTATTCTAAAATTCGCTTATAGATGAAACAGAACTAATTCTTTTAATTTAATATAATTGAATTTGAAGTTTTTGTTTTCTGTTTTTGAAACATGGTAATTCCTGTGTAGCGATGTAACCATATTTTTAAAACAGTTAATTTATATTTATGCTCTGTAAATTTACATTGAGCACTGTTTTGTAAAAATAAAAATATCAATAAGAACACCGGATTACATATCTTACTGTTCTTCCTTTTTTTTATAATAGTATATATATATATATATATTTGAAAATATTTTTGAAGGTACAAAATCTAATTACAGAAATAAAAGTGTGTAGTTTAATATGCCAAGACAAGTTAAAAGCGAAGCAATCGGTTTCGCTCCCGCTCTTCAGGCCTCTACGGGAGATTTAACTTAAATTAAAAACAACAGAAAATGTGCAATGAGAAGAAAAAAAATGAACACAAGGAGCTAGAGAGAAATGACAGCAACCCCCCAACAAACACTCACGCTGTTTACACAGGGAAGGCTTGGGGACCCGATATAAAGTGCCCCCAGCACCTTGAGATGAAATAACGATTGCGAAACAGTGAACCAATCAGCACTAAAATTCGCTGCACACCCTCTGTTATTTAAGAGGTGCTCACATATGGCGGAACCATAGGTATTTGGGACGCGTCCATTCAAAGATAAGGTGTGATTTTTGATCTTAGTGGGAATATGCTGTTTAATTCTCATGTCCAGGCGTTGAGTAGTTCTCCCTATGTAGTCAGCACCGTAACTACAAATATATTTGTAAACAATAGAATTAATTTAATGGAGACGGAGAGCATCCTTGCATCCAGAACGAAACATAGGCCGGGTTTGGAAAACTATAATAATCTCAGCCGAGAAAAAAACAACGCCGAACATTAGCTGAAATCTGCCTAATCATGCCTTCACACTTGGATCTAATCCAGCGCAATATAAGATAAACAGGGTACTTTTTAACTGTACAGAGTTTAACCTTTCTGAACTCCACAATCTTGTTCTGGATGAGCGAATGAAGAGTATCGGGGGTGGGGATACCCTAAACCGCATAAGATTTCCATCACAAAATTGATTTCATCACCCAAAAAAGACTCTGACCATATCATTAATGCCCTATGAACTAGGCTACTAATTATGTTTATCTTACGTTTTCTAGAACAAAAGGAATCCCAACGTGTATATAACCCCGCAAATGTTGATTTTCTGTAAACAGAATTAAGAAAAGGTGTCGGGGCACGATGTACTAGAACATCCAAGAAGGCTAGTTGAAAATTGGATTCCTTCTCGACCGTAAATCTCAGCGCTGGATGAATACCATAAAGAAAAGTGAGAAACTGATCAGCCTCAGCTGCATTATTAAATAAACAAAAAGTATCTTCAACATATCGACTATACAGTTGAGGACGAAGTACATTACTACGTATTCTCTCCACGTGAAAGCCAACAAAAATAATGGCAAGTGCCGGACCCAAAGGGGAGCCCATAGCATCACCATCAATCTGTCGATACGTAGTATTATTAAAACTGAATTTGACAGACAACGTGGCAAATTTCATCAAATCCACAAATACAGACTCAGGAATACTAGGTGTAGACAAAGAACTGCGATAAAGCAAATTGCAGCAAATATTAATTGTTTCCAAAAGAGGGACACAAGTGAATAAAGAACAGGCATCAAAGAAACACATGAACTTACCTGAAGAAGACAAATTTCGGATGCGGTCAACAAAGAAAAAAGAATCCTTTATACAAAATCCACTTAAGCGCTGCAACACTATATATATATATATATATATAAAAAACTTGTTCTGAAATTAAGAAATCTTTATATTTCTGCTTCTGTTCTAGATTCTCTCATTTTGTTATCAATAAGCAATTAGTCTGTAGAACATAGTCATTCCTCTAGCGAAAATAAAGTTAAAATACCTTGGCATTAACCGAATTTATTGCTTTTTTTGTTTGCTCAGTTTTAAACAACCTGCCAAGATTAACGTCATTATTTAAGACATGCTATATTTAGAGAGAACGCGAATGAGCTGATCTAATCGTTTTACTGCTGAACTAGAGGCAACCGTCGTTTCTACTCTAACAGTTTTTTTTTTGTTTGCACTTCCCACCGGCGGAACACTCTTCCAATTTTTTGCTTTCCTGCAACTACAATCGTCAAAAAATTAAACGCAACGTCAATCACCATCTTATGTCTTCTTGAAGCCTGTTTGTGACGTCCCCCCGGTGTCGCTGCTCCAAATGTGACGACTGCCTAGCCGCGTCCGTCGTGTTATCCTGTCCTGTGACGACCAACTGGCTTGGTATTGGTCGCGACACCAAATGTGACGTTCTAACCTTTTGGTGATTCGGATGGGAATCTGGTTAGATTCGGTATCAGCTTTGTCGTTCCCAGCTCGACTCCAACGTCTGGTTACCGAAGTAACTGTTTTGATTTCCAGTTTAACCTACCCACGTTGTGAATTGATCTTAGGCAGACGAGATCAATCAGTCGCCGGGTCGTAATGCAAGCTGAGTTCGAATAAGGGTGATATCGCACAAGTAGATGTAAAAGAAAATAAAATAATAACTCGAAAAGTTCAAATGTGTTAAAAAAAGGATAACAATATTTTATATATGGTTGCTGGATACAGGACTGCGTCTACTTCCCAACCCGCTATATGGATTCGTGACACTTGTTCTTGTTAGGCGAGTCTTAACATCTGAAGTTGTTTGTTCTTTTAAGAAACTGTTTCTTGGTGTGTCTTCCGGCGATATTCGTAAAACTTGTATTGGTGGTGTGAGTCTAAATTGTTCTTCAAAAATAAATTGTTCTTGATTAGAAGATGAGTTCGGAATTGCGTGAATCTTAGTCAGCTTCTGTGAGGCGGGTGCAACTTCAACTGCGAACTTCGAACTTAACTCAACTGCCTCCCAACTGGAACTCGAACTGAACAGATTTTCGCTCGCTGCGACTTTGCTTATATGGACGCCGACCAATACCGGGGTGGGCCTGTCGGGGTTTGAAGTTCCTAGATAATTCTCAACCCACAATCCACTTATTTGGTTTTGGTCAGGAAAATTTTATTATTTTTCATTTTTGGAAGTCTTCTCGTCCCCCCACCTTCTTCTGTTCTCGTATTGGTATCTCACCATACCCTCAGAGGGTGTCAACGGGTTTCCCCTCTCTCTCACAGTGGCATCTCACACCTATCCCCTCAATGGGTGCCAACAGGCCTCCCCTCCTGCTTCATATGATTACCTCTGCCTGGCTCTCGTTATCATTGAGCCAATGGGCGCTCAGCAACGTGGGTGTGGCCAGACTAGCCTCGATTTAAAAATCTTGCTCCAAGAAAAAAAAAAAAAATTATCTTTTTTTTTCTTCACTTTTCCTTTTCCTTCTTCTCTTCGTCAATTAGCTTTTCGCCAGCATCAAGTGGGTGGCCATTTAGACGTATTTGTATTCTTGGTGCCAATTTCTGATCCGATAAAATAATTTCGCCACCACAGCCAGTTTTCGACGCAAAACAGATGCCTTTTTCCAAATGATATCTGCCCATAGACAAAGGCTTAACCTTTCCTTCATGGTGGTCAGCGGACACTTTTGTTTTTGTAATTTTGCGACACAGTTAATTTTTATCTATTTATAATTCTGTCTCTGAGGTTATTTGGCCAACCTGGAATTCGTCAATTAGCTTTTCGCCATTACCAAGCGGGTGGCCCATTAGACGTTTTCGCATTCTGGCGCTATCTATTCCTGATAAAATAAGTTCGCCACCATGGCCAGGTTTCGACACAAAACAGATGTCTTTTCTCTCAATGATTTCTACATATAGACAAAGGCTTAACCTTTCCTTCATGGTGGTCAGCGGACACTTTTGTTTTTGTAATTTTGCGACACAGTTAATTTTTATCTATTTAGAATTCTGTCGCTGAGGTTATTTGGCCAACCTGGAATTTCCACCCGCCCCGTAACCTAAATAATATTAAATCCACTATCTTCCATTCTCGACAATGGAAATAAAAAATCTTACCACTTTTCCTTGTCATAAAAATGACACTGCTTAGTGTCCTTTTCGTGATGGCTTCTTATCACCTAAATTTAATTCTCGCCTTTCCTTTTTTTCTTTTTCTTTTCTCCTTTCTCCCTTTTAGCAAGCCAAATAGTGTCACAGTTTCTTTTTTTCTATTTCCTCAAACCTTAGCTAACCACGAAAACTAAGGCCATTTTTGGAATCAGCACCCTCAAATCAGGTAAAAAAATGTGTTTTGTTTCTTGCCACCAAAAATCGTGTTGACCAGTGTTATCCGTCAACACTTTTTTAAATTAATTTTCCACAGATCCGTCAGTTATGTGTCATGCGCGATACACGCTTAGGCGATCATGTATCGAAAGATACATGATCGCCTAAGCGTGTATCACGCATGGCACATAACAGCAAATCGAGACAGTTGGATTAATGGTAGGGTAGGTAGGAAAGTAGGTAGTAATAATAAAAGAAACTTTCCTAAATATCAGTCAGTTATGTGCGATGCGTGATACACACTCAGGTGATCATGTATCATTCGATACATGAATGACGAGGCAGATTTCTACCGCGGTGGGTTGCCATTTTTTTTCTGCGGTAGACCAGTTGTCATCCAAGGCTATAGAACCCGGTCTCTCCAGCTATTTACCCATAGCTGGGCGGAGAAGAAGAGGATTCATACCTTTCCCAAGGGTATTAGTACATAAGTGAATGCAATGGATTCGACTGGAAAGTCAGTCAGTCAGTTATGTGCCATGCGTGATACACTCTTAGGCGATCATGTATCTCTCGATACATGACTGACGAAGCAGATTTTTTTCCCCGCTGTGGGTTGCTATTTCTTTCTGCGGTAGATCAGTTGCCATCGAAGGCTATAGAACCGGGTCTGTTCTGCTATTTACTCATAGCTGGGGGAGAAGAAAAGGAATTCCAAGGGTATTAGCACTTAAGTGAATGTAATGAATTCGACTGGAATTCGAACTCGGCTCGCCGATTACATCAATCCCAGCTGCTATCCATTCCTCCACCGTGTCTCCTCTTTCACAAATACAGATGTGTAAAAACTAAAAATATATTTGTTTCTTAAATTATATTTATTTCTGCAAATAACAAACAATGATCGTATTATTTGGGTGGTATGAACGCGGCGATAGTCTCGAGGATGGATTCGAATGGGTCGACTCCATCGGATGGTTGCCTTCTCTGCAATAGTGGATTATATGCAATATAGGCAAAGAATTCAGCTAGTAAATTGAAAAGAAATAAAATGTATCTAAATCCAAGTTAGAGACATGTTATAATCGATGATTTTATCGTAAATGTTCAGCAATTTATCATCAACTTAAGATCTTTCTTCTTAAAAAGTTGCATAATTTAACACATTCAATATTATAGATATTTTTATAAAGTTTATATATATATATATATATATATATATATATATATATATATATATATATATATAAGTTAAGTTACGAAGAACTTGGTATACCGTATGGGTAATTCCAAGGAGGATGAATCCTGAGAGCTCAATGTGAATCCAGAGCTAATATTTAATGAAAAACAGACCACTTTAAGGTACAATTACAATAATTTATTTCACCAAAATCCTTTTAAAGGGCTCCGGATCCTCAGTTAACACTTCGAACAACGAAATGAAAGGAAAAATAATATTAAAAATTGATGGGTAGTGTCATTTTTGTCTCTTTAACTACCCCCTCATCCCCCCTGTTAAATTTAAAAAATGACACTACCCATCAATTTTTAATATTATTTTTCCTTTCATTTCGTTGTTCGAAGTGTTACCTGATGATCCGGAGTCCTTTAAAAGGATTTTGGTGAAATAAATTATTGTAATGGTACCTTAAAGTGGTCTGTTTTTCATTATATATATATATATATATATATATATTTGGTTGGATAGATGTGAGTTTATGACCCTGGGTTTCACGCTTTAGCGATCGTCAGACAAACTGATAATTTTTTTTTTTTAAATTTGGGTTTATGTAGATTGCGTGTATTGGTTTTATTGTGGAAGTGGTGGGGGAAATTTCGTCGTTTTGTCATCGTACTAACGCAAAAACCGTTATTAAATCAAACTACCTTCTCACCCAGCATACTAAATATTAAACATCACCATATAAAATAACCAATAAGGATTACAAATTTCTACCTGTTACATATACACAGTCAAAAACAAACAAATAACCAGCTTTAAATATAACAAATAAACCCCCATTTTTTTATATAGTTTATATATATATATATATATATATATATATATACATATATATATATTTTTATATATATATATATTTACACTTAGCATGAGCAAAACTAATTCATGCATTTGGATGAGAAAAAAAATTCCAGAATTAGGTCAAAATCCGTGAAAGTTTTTCATTTTTTAATCGTCAGTTTTGCTTCGTTTAATTTGTAACGTATATAAATATAAGTAGGAAAAAAATCAAATGTTGATAAGATAACGAAGGTCACAAAGCATAGCCCGCCCCGACAATCAAGCTTGCATTTCACATCGAGGAGCGTACGCGTCGGCCCTGCAAATCAGTCATGTATCGAAAGAAAGATGATCGTCCAAGTGTGTATTGCGAATGTTACTTATCTGTCGTTTGTATACATTTTGTTGCATGGGCGTCATGTGTTCACCTCATGACGACGTCCCTGTGTGTGTGTGTGTGTGTGTGTGTGTGTGTGTGTGTGTGTGTGTGTGTGCTCGCGCGTGTTTTATTCCCTAAATTTTGTGTCTTTTAGTTTATTTTAATTGCATGGCAAATATGACGGATGTTGGAAGTGAATGTACATCACTAGTAGCTTTTTTTTTTTTGTGATGCTTATTTGGTTTTGTTTCACAGCATATCAACCTCAATGGGTTATTTAATGCCGACAACATTTTTTATTGCTGGTAATATTTTGATTCGTCAAAAATCTGTTTCCGGTAATATTTTTCCTTCAAAATTGTATTGCTGGTAATATTTTTTTTTGAAAAACGTATTGCTGGTAATAGTTAACTATTTGTCCAAAGCTGGGACCCCAACAGTTGCTACCACCCTAGGTCAGGGTGGACCTGGAAACACCAGCAATTAAGTGATGGTTTCACGTTCCTCAAAACCTCCTTGCTGCTGGATGTAGTTTATCGTCTTACGCTGGACGTGGATGTAGTTTAACCTCTTGCCCAGGACGAGTTGCTTATTTACCAATATTCCTTCTAAATATACTCTTTTTAATATTTTGTGTTCGTTTTTTTTTGCTAAGCATTTTTAAATCAAAGTTATGGCCTGTTTTATTTCTTTGTGATACTTCTTTTATGTGCCGTTACCCTTCAGCACGTAGATGATCATGACTCTCCACTTTCTCATGTCCTTTATAGCTCTCAATATGTCCTGTCCCCTTGCTATTTCGCCCAGTCCCCGCCCTGAATCCATTTGCCTATGCCCGATAAGTATGGCACGCGTTGCTTTCCCTTGTTCCTCGTTCTCTCTATTCACCCTGTGAGTATCAGATTCTCCAAGCCTTCCTTTCTCATTACGTTTCCCAGAAATTTCTACTGCCTCTTTCTGGTGTTAGGTATAAATTTTTCTCTCTCTCCAACACCTCATCGATGCTCATATGATCGGTCCATGGTATATCTAGCATTCTTCTGTAGAACTAAGAAATTTAAATGGGTCATTCCAACGAGGATCCCTTCTGAGTTCATCAATTAGATTTATAACTGTCACACCTATATATTTCTTATGGAATGTTATGGATACCAGCATCGGACGAGTTGTTGATTTCGTTTTCTTTTTTGCTGAGCAAGTGGTTGCAATTTTAGTACTTGGACTATCGACACGGACGCGCGTTCACACACACACACACACACACATCTCTCTATCTTAGTTTATTCATACCTAATTCTGTTAAAATCTATCTATCTATCTCAGTCTGTTCATATCTATCTATCTATCTATCTATCTATCTATCTATCTATCTATCTATCTATCTATCTCAGTCTGTTCATATCTATCTATCTATCTATCTATCTATCTATCTATCTATCTATCTATCTATCTATCTATCTATTTATCCCAGTCTGTTCATATCTATCTATCTATCTATCTATCTATCTATCTATCTATCTATCTATCTATCCCAGTCTGTTCATATCTATCTATCTATCTATCTATCTATCTATCTATCTATCTATCTATCTATCTATCCCAGTCTGTTCATATCTATCTATCTATCTATCTATCTATCTATCTATCTATCCCAGTCTGTTCATATCTATCTATCTATCTATCTATCTATCTATCTATCTATCTATCTATCTATCTATCTATCTATCTATCTATCTATCTATCTCAGTCTGTTCATATCTATCTATCTATCTATCTATCTATCTATCTATCTATCTATCTATCTATCTATCTATCTATCTCAGTCTGTTCATATCTATCTATATATCTATCTATCTATCTATCTATCTATCTATCTATCTATCTATCTATGTTTATACCTATCTATCTATTGTCAAAAAAAAAAATATATCATGTCGTGTTTTATCTTTTATTACCGATATTTGAAAAAAGCGCCCTTAGATTTACAAGTCTCCCATGATACAGATGATATATGGATGACCAAAAATGATAAAACCTGATATTATGCACAATGGCAAAAGTATATTCTCGACATTAAAATACGGTCATATGACAGGCATAATTCAGTAGTTAAGTAACATAATTATTTTCTTGTATATTTCTAAACGGTGAAAAGGACAGAATGCAGGGTCGGTGTAAGGGTTTCGTGCCCCTATCCTCCCCCCGAATCTATGGTTTTGCTTCCCACTCGATTACATCTCAATTTTCGAGTGCTAAAATACAAATTTTATTCTAACTTACTTGTGCACAATAATGGATCATATGCAATATTGGGGAACAATTCAACAAGAAAAATTGAAAACAAATACAGTGTATCTAAATACAAATTAGAGACATGTCATAATAGATCATTCCATCTTAAATAAATCAACAATGTTTTGCAGCAATTTTTAAGAGCAAATGTTAACACATTCAATATTATGGATAAATTTTTTTTAAATTTATATAGTATTTTTTTTTGTCGCCCACCCCCAAAAAAAATGACGTCAAAATCCGTGAAAATGATTGATCCTTTAATAGTCAGTTGTGCTCAGCTTAACTTGTATATAAACGTAGGTAGAAAAAAGCAAATGCTGACAAGATAGCGAGAGCCACAAAGTACTGCACAAAACTCCAGTCAGGCTTGGCCAGGGGTTTCGAGGGGTGTACACGCCGGCCGTACAGGAATAAAATCTTCACTATAAGTTTATATGTACATATTACACTTAGAAACATAAAAAAAATAGAAAAACTGACATGTTATGAAATAAACATTTCACTAGAAAATATTTTGTTTGTAGCAAAAGATAAAAAATAATTTAGTTTGGGTTTGTGACTGGAATGTCGTTATTTAAAAAAACAAAACAATTCCGTATAATCTGATATCTGGGAAAAGTCTAATTTTTGTTGTTGCAAAGTATGTATATACAATTTACCGTATATGACGGCATATAAGACGCACTTTTCTTTTTACTAAAAATATCTTTTAAAATTCTCTTGCGTTTTATATGCATATGTAAGTTTAAAATTCACGATAGTCGGCCGATTTCAGCTAGCTGGCAACTCCTGTTAGCGTAGATTTTAGAGTAAATTTGATATACCTAATGTCATTATTTAAAAGGCTATTATGCAGATTAAAAGTGTTATCATTGATAATATTCATTATATTAATTTCATTACGTTTAATATCAGTACTTCGCACTAAAATTATATGCAATAAATTCAAATTATATATTTGTAAAATATATTTGCTTCATTAATATTTTTCTTGAGATAACTTCCGGTTGCATTTGTATAAATACACAAGAATGTTTACATCCTAATTATCCCCAAAAATGTTGGGCACCTCGAGGTAGTGTAATGGTTAACAAGCTTGTTTCGCTAGAGCAATTACAAGTGAGTTCAATCCTCACTCAGTGCTCCCTACTTTCAGCCTTGTTCCGCATCTAAGCTACGCTTGGAAAATCACTATATTCCAATAAGATGTTTACAAGATTCAGGTTCTATAGATCTTATACAGTTTTTATAGGCTCGTATTCTTTTTCCTATTATGTTTCGTTTAATTGTAATCATGGTTTGTTTAACCAAAATAATACCTCATAAATATCACCTAGGCTGTACCATTTACTAATAATTTTACTAATTACTAATTTTTTCTTGATTTGCCCTGCTGAAATTGGGGGTGCGTCTTATACACCCGTGCATCTTATATGCCGTCAAATATGGTAGTTAAAATTTAGAAAATCGAAAATTGAACACACGAATTGAACAGTCACTTAGAATTTATTTAGTGTTTTCTCGAATCCAGGCGAATCTAGCATGTGAAGATTGTGGTTCGTTCTTGACGAGATGTTTTAGGTTTTGTTTTAAAAATGACTTTGATGCACAGTCCATTGATTGGATAATTATATTTAATTTTGATTGGTTAAAAAATGGATGTCGAAAGTGAATTATTCTTGTAATATTCTGTTATTCACATTGCTCAAAATACTTACTTTATTGCTTAACAGTGACTACCACAAATAACGCGTAGCTTAGTGGCATAGAATATATAACACCTTTTTTTTTAGTGGGGGTAATATAATTTTAATGCGGACATAGCTTGCTCTATTTAACGGTTATCGCAAGAAATAAAAAAAAATAAAGACTTCTGAAACAGAAAATGAGTTAAGTGGGGGACGATACAATCAGAAGACTGATTTTCACGGTCTCAATCGCAATGTTTGTTTAAAATAGGACACTTTTGAACGGCCCTTACCTTAATTCGTCATATCCTGTGAGATTGAGGGCAATCTTCGTAAGCAAAATATAGGTCACAGTCTGGGTTTTAAGAACGACATTCCAGTCACAAATCCAGGACAACAATTTATCCTGGATATCTATGATTCTCACAATGTGTGTATATGCATGTGTGTGTGTGTGATCCACTATTTTTCATAGCAGAAGCTCTTTAGAAGTCATTCAACAACAGCGATTTTAGTTTTATTAGTAGTTTTCACTTTAAGCATGAAACCGTCATAAGATTTTATCATATCCCTTAAATTTACGGAGGTCTGGTATTGTCATGTAAACTCTGTATAACATGTATAGGAACATCGATAAATGAGGGTTGTTAGTGTATTTGAGACTAACAAAATTAGAATTTTCTTTATCAGCACTTAAAATAGCCACAGAACACCAGATAACCATCGCCAACTGGGCACTTTATAGATGATATGTTAACATCATGGCTGATTTCTGCCGGAGCATCAAAAGACATCAAGCTTTTCAACAGCACCTTAGAGTTTCTAAGAAGAAAAGATTTATAGCTTTGGAAGGACAAAAACTGAATGTATTTCATTCCTTTGTATCTTCTTTGTCTGTTTTGATTCAAAAATTGATGACACAGACTTAATCAATTTTGTGCGAGATTTTTCTGAAAACTTTCTCTGAATTGAAAATGCTGAAAATACATTAAGTTATTGGGATATTTTTTCTTTTATGATCAGTTATTCTAACCTGAAAACGCTTAAGTTTGGTTTTACTTGGCCCTGGAATATCACTGTTAAATCGGTATTTTGGCCAATTTAAAGAAAAATAGAAATTATCTGTGATGAGAAAACGTGATGTGATGAGAGAAAATCGACTTGATTTTCAGACTCAGCGTGACAAAATGACTCAGAAACATGTGCCTATTGCCCAATAACATTTGAGTAAAAAAAAAAAATGTCGACCGGTGTTATTAGCAAAAGATCTAAAATAACTTTAAAAATAGAGAAATTAGTAATTGTGACAATGAGAGCCACAACTGTAGCGAGTGAGTTAGTACTTGTACGATTGCTTAGTTGTGTCATTTTGTGATATCGAATTAAATGCGTAATTAAATTTTGTAATTTAAAAATCTTTCTTTCTGATTATGAAGGTATATTCTGTTTTTGTAGTCTTTGATCACGATGTCTGGGCGATTAGTTTTGATTGTTCTTTGTGCATTGTGTAGTCCCCTCAATTTGTTATAGGATCTATCTCTGTAACCGGGTCTGGGTGGTGTTCATACCAGTTTCTTGCAAAAGTTGCATATTTTCCATGCAGATATTATTATTATCATCATTATATTTCAATTTCTGCTATGGTCACACTACCTACCAAGTCTGCGGGGAGACCTAAGGCAGATAAAGGTGTGTTGTTATGGTTACATTTCAAGAATTGCTTGTTCAACTTCCATAACATCACGAGCGTTACATGGAAAAAGTCCTACTTAGTGTGTAGTCTGTACTTACCAAGACAAATTTTGTATTTCATATGCAATTTATTATTATTATTATTATTATTATTATTATTATTATTATTATTATTATTATTATTATTATCGAAGATACCATAAAGTGAGTCGATAGTCTAAGAAGTTTGAGGACCCCTGGTTTAAAACAATGTTCTCTTGAGAAAGAAGAAATGAAATTGATTTAT
>OZ010605.1:1357500-1472500 GCA_963932145.1 Acanthosepion lycidas
TTGTTCTGTCTGTGTGTATTATAAAGTCCCATAAAATTGTTACAGCTCCTATCTCTGTAACCGGGTATGGGTTGTGTTCATACTAATTTCTAGCAGTTTCCTTCCTGTAAAAGTTGCATGTATTCCAATGCAGATATCATCATCATCATTATATTTCAATTTCTGTAATGGTCACCCTACCTACCAGTTCTGCGGGAAGACCTAAGGCAGATTTTTATGGCTACATTTCATGATTTGTTTGTCCAACTTCCATAACATCACGAGCGTTACATGGGAAAAGTCCTACTTAGTGTGTAGTCTGTACTTACAAAACAAATTTTGTATTTCATATTCATTTTATTATTATTATTATTATTATTATTATTATTATTATCGAAGATTCCATGAAGTGGGTCGATGGTCTAAGAAGTTTGAGAACCCATCATTTAAAAAAAATGTTCTCTTGAGAAAGTAGAAATTAAATTAATTAATTACATCCTCACACCCACACCATGATATTCTAAAATATAATCACCGACTGTTTTCACCTGCCATTCTTTGCATCTATTTTAATCACATATTTATCGCATAAACTCTGTCATCGACAAAATTTAACTTGGCACCCAGTGAGAATCGAACTCACTACTCCTTAGTAAGGATCTGCAAGACAAACTCGCCCAATCTTTTCACATAGAAGTTGTTGTTTAGTAAATTTATCTTTAACATAAGTTATGAGATACCCATTAAGGATGGGATTCACAAATGCGTAGTAATAGTCTGCTAGACTTAGCCGTCTCAAAATGACTTTGTCCCAAATTGAACTTGAATTGGTATAGATGAGAGGAAATAATAACTTTTCTATAAAAATGCTTTGTGGAATCGCCTCCCAAGAGATTTCCCGATCACTACAGTCTTAACAAGTTCAAGTCTAGGGTTTCCCGTTATCTTCCTCACATATCCATATAATATAGGGTGTTTCATTAAGACAGATTATATATAAGGGTGTTTCATTAAGACGGATTATATATAAGGGTGTTTCATTAAGATGGATCAAAGTCAGCGATAAATAAATCAGAATTATTGTTAAGAATTTATTTATTTCTCTATTCGATCATGTTATATTAAGTCATGGCAATTATGTGTAATAATATCGCCCGAATTTGCGCCAAACCTGCAAAAAAAGAAAAAAAATCATTATAGACGCTTAAACCTAATTCACATTTAAAATCGGTCCAAGTTATTGAAGCACCCTTTATGTGCCTCTTATTCTGTAATCCTCTACCTTGAGGGTCTCTTAGGCCTTGTACAAATAAGAAAGTGAAAAATGTTTAAAAGATAACTTTTTCTAACTTTAATATTTGAGGGAGTAGCCAGTAGCCATTTCTTTTGACTCTCAAAATCATTGACCTGTGTAGCTCATAACAGCACAACCAAACCTTCCGGTCCTGCTATACATATAAGACGCACAATACGTCGTTGTGTTTGTAATCGTGACAGACATCATATATGAAGGTTTACTCAAATACATATCCAGTGAACTGAATTATCAACATCTAGTTTTCTCACGCCTACAGAAACGCTAATATGTAATCTTTATTTAATATCAAAGTGTAGTTTTCTAGGCATTCATATACGTGATTAGGTCGAACACTTGCTGTAAAACGTTAATGTGCAGACAGTTCTACAGGCTTTTATGGTTTCTGTTTAAAATGCTCGATCATTGGTGCCCTTTACCAGACTAGGATAACTATATAAATAAAGTCCCTGCCGATCAAATAACCTATAAAATTTAGGGTTAGCAATGGGAAAAATAGTTTTGTAGATTTTTCACAGTTTTGTATCCAGTGAGTAAAGGGACTAAAAATTCGGTTTGTAGTTTCTCGGGATGAGAACACGCAGATCCTAATTCAAATTCCATTCGTGTTCGTTACGCTCACTTATGAGAAAAAAGCCTTAGAAAAGGTATGGGTTAAATAGTAGAAGTGACTGGGTCCTATAGCCTTGGTTGGCAACCTGTCTACCATAGAAAGAAACGGCAACCTACTGCATATGATTTTTCCGCAGTAGGTTGCCGTTTCTTTCTACGGTAGACCGGTTGCCAACCAAGGCTATAGGACCCAGGCACTTCTACTATTTAACCTATACTCATAACTCAGAAGAGATATGATCGCCTGATTGTGTATCACCTATGCCATATAACTGACTTATTTATAAGAAAAATCCCCAAAATGTTTAAACTGGAAAATCTATTTAATAGCTGACCACTCGTATCCGAGGATGCCTGTCTACTAGGGCGGCTAGTCAATCTCTGTTGCAGACGTCTGCTCACTCACATTCAACACCCACAGAGCCCACCTGTGGCTTATACTGCAACTATGCTGATCGGTCAGTTATAGTTTCTGGAAGAGAGCGCATTATCAACAGTCTGAACAATGCCAGTACGCTCAAACCCTCGGTCACGATGACTTGCTACTTCTTGCTATCACAACCATCGACGGCTCTCCTAATAGTTACGTCTACCCAATATCACACACAAGGATTGGATCAAGGTTTTTTAAGCACTTTCTAAAGGAGGCGCAATCTGGGAGCATCTCCCCTAGACCGATAACGTCAAGAAAAGTCATCTTCCAGGCAAATGGTTAGATTTGAACCCGACTCTCAAACCACTCGACCACATGCCCATATGGAAAATGTATAATGTATACACTAAAGTAGTAATTATTGTTTATATATATATATATATATATATATATATATATATATATATATATATATATATATACCCGGTGTGACAGCAAATTTGTCCAAATATTGTAACAGCATAATTGTCCATCCCACAAAATGTTTAATATCTAAAACAAAATTACTAAACTGATTTTCTTTTTCTCCACGTTTTCAGATAAGACGTTTAACCATTTTGATACCATTTGTCGTAAGAACCACTGAAAAACCATTTGAGTAGTTCAGTTAGAAAGTGAACAGGTTAAAATTGTTTTATGTCAGCCCCAGTCTTATCAACTGAGCAATGGTGAGAGAGAAAAAATCATTCATGCCTTCAGTAATGGTACCAAATTTATATTCTGGCTTCCATCTTCAAAGTCCATTCAAGAACCATGAAGCGAACGGTGAATAAGTTTAAAAAAGAGTGAACAGTAGAGAAGAAAACAGAATCAGGAGGTCGCAACCGGGTCATCATTTCAGCTTAGAGCTAAAGAGATCAAGTAGAAAAGATCCAACTCAATTCTTAAGACGTTTGGCACGTGAAACCGGCGTTTTTAGCTATGATAGACCAAAGAGCAATTAAAAATGACTTTAAATGAAATCGTACGTGAAACCTGTGAGGCACTTTGTAACTCCAGGACAGAAAGAATGTTAGGGAGGGTGAAGATAATCTTGAATAACTTCGAAAATGATCCTGGAATAATATATATATATATATATATATATATATATATATATATATATATATATATATGTTTCAATCCTTCATGAAGCCCTTTGAAGTCATTGTGACTTCTGTATTTCATATTAACTTTAACGCCATGTTTCATGGTTACTTGTGTTTGAGTCAATATCGTGGTTTATTAATTTGTGTAAATCTGTCTAACAGCTTGCGTATTCGAGAGTCTTAATAAAGAAAATGTGCTCTCCGATAGGGTTGCAACCTGCGTTCCTCCTTGTCGAGGAAGACACTGTATAGACCAGCATGCTCTTAGAAAGCTCAACCACGGTAGACAGCCAGAGTCAAGCTAAGTTCAGTTACCCTACTTAAGAAATGCTCAACTCTTATCCGGATCACTCGAAGCCCATATCTGTTTACTTTGGCTCCCAAAACCGGGGTCAAAACAACATGAATGTGTAAAAATACGTTTTAATACCAACAATACATTTTCTTTTGTAAAAGGTTATTGTCAGCAATGAATTTTTGAAGAAAAAAATTATTACCAGCAATACTTTAAAAAAAAAAAAAAACATTTTACAAGCAATAAAAAAAAACTTGTCGGCATTAAATAACCCATTGAGGTGTTGATATGCCGTTAAACAAACGAAACCAAACAAACCAAACCGACAGCGCTCAAATTTATACGATTTAATAAATAAGAACATCTACACAAACACGTGTAGCCACAATTTATAACGTTTAAATTAATGTTTTAATCATTTCACCCCAAGCAAGACAATAAAGCCACTAAGACGCAAGGGATTACTGAGTGTTAAAGAATATGAGAAAATATTATTAAGGAGAGATGATAATAAAAGAACAAAAATTAAGAAGACAGAAGATAACGATTGACATTGCATTTAAATGAAAGTTAACTTAGAAGCAAGAAGACGGAAGGGAGTTCCACAAGCGAGAAGTGCGATAGAGAAAACTGTTAGCATAGAACTTACGGTTCCATCTCGCAATTTCAACTGTAAAATGATGATACCTTGCCGAGAGTCTAGTACTGCGCTTAAATTCATAAAGCCTGGGTATCAAACAGGAAAGTTCATCAGCAAAGGCACAGGAAAGCTACATTAAGCCGATATGTCAGGTCAGGACCAATAAAATTGCAGATTCTTCTTTGGATTTTATCAAGAATCTCTAAATATATGGCAGGCGTACCAGACCCGATGTGGCAGCAATAGTCAAAGCAAAGACGAATGGTAGCTTTATAAGTATGTAGAAAGATTCTTGCGAGAATTGTCTAGCAAGACATAGAGAACCAATTTTCTTAGCTACTGATTTAACAATTCAGTATATATTCAATATACTTTTCCTGCTCAGCTGAAAACGTTATCCTGGAGCTTAGCATCAGCCAGGCTGATGGAAGGTAAAAAGGGTTAAAATTAACAAGCCACTTCTTGCCCCATTTAACAACAGATTGTAGGTCATTTTTGAGATCAGCTACGACTTTGATCTTATCGAACCAATCAGAGATACACTTAAGACAGTAGTAAAGATTTGTGTCATCAGCAACTGAATAATCGTATGGAATATTATCAGGTTATAAATAACCTCTATTAATTCCTTATAACTTACTCGTTCTGTAGTTAAACTGAACATATTTTCTGATTCGTCCGTGCACTGAATACTGTTACCATACATGTTCTGGTGCTCCTGCTATTGATCTTGAGTTTCATGTCAAAATCCAAAGAAGAATCATCTGCAATGTAATCGATCCTGATTTGGTATTTCAACTTGTCACTTTCTCACCGACCTTACGTGGCTTCCTTCTGTCTTTTCTACAAATATTTTCATGTCTAGTAGTCTGACGAGCTTTTTTCCCCGGTGTCGCGACTACATGGATTTAAGACTGGAAACTAGATCCCAACCTTTTACTGTTGAAATAGTTAAATTTAACCGCCACTTCCACTCCAACAGTTTTTTTTCTCGCACTTCCTGCCTGTGGAACTTCCTTCCGTTTACTTGCTTCCCTGATAACTATAATTTTCAAACATTTAAATGCAACGTCAATCGTCATCTTCTATCTTCTTGAACACCTTTCATCTTTTATTCTTTCCGTAATCCTCCCCATACTCAGTCTTTTTTCTCACTTTCACTCCCTGTACTCTCCACTTCTGCGTACTAGTGGCATTTCTGCCTTGCTTGGGGTGAAATGATTAAAAAAAATAGCATTTTAAATGGTCATACAAATTAAATTTGAAGTTTGATCATTGATGTGTTGCCTTTTGCTGTAACTTTTATGATTTTTTTATTTCACTACTAACCAATTTAGTATTTACGCTACTTATATTCGGGCTATTGTCCTCATTTTTGTAGTTGTTTTTGGTGATAAGATAAAAAAAATATGTGGATAATTGCCCGAATGTAAATAGTGTAATTAATGATAACTCGTCATCCCAGAAATTCATACAGAAAAAAAATTAAGTATAGGAAAAAATAGGAAAGAATTTAGAATCAGCTGCGTTCGAGGTAGTTTCGCCCAACACCACCAATAGCTACGCAACCAAAACATTAACCTGAAAACTCGAAACCTTCATGGGTATGTCATACATAGCACCATAGTCGTTTAGAAATATCTAAACTGCGAGCTGTATGCAACCGCTTTCTCAGGTCAATGGTTAAAAATGGCTTTGTGCGAGTGAAGCCTGTGGGTCTTTGTGAAGACCATCCTTCTTCGAACTTTATGAACTGGCGCTATAGAATCACAAAGAACTTTACTGGACAATAAAAAGCATATCATTTGAGGACTTTCAACAGCAGCAACAACCAAAATGGTATCACATATAATTCGAAGAGAAAGTAATGGCATAATCAAGATGTTGACATTCCACACTACTTCAAACAAAAGGCTAGAAAGGAAACCCCCCATCAATACTGAAAAGGAAAATAACTACTACTGTACTGGAGAAACTTCTTTTCCTGAACTTTTGTTTTAAGAATTAAGAATTTATACATTTCAAACGACAGTAGTAATGGCTGCTCGGTCAATGAATGCCGAATGGTTCGTTATAATGAAAACTAATAACCGTTATGTTTCGTGAATAATCGGGTTTGAGTAGACAACTCAGGCTATTAAACGGTGTAAAAATACGTATACCGGCCTGTGTATTCGAGAGTCTTAAACTTAGCACACTACATTATTAATATTACTTTCTTTTCTAATATATTCTTTTCCAAGACATCACAGTTGCATTATCTTTATTGTTACTTTCACTTAAAGTTGATTTTGTTGCCATAGCAGGATATGAGAACACAACTATGAAAATCAAACACACTATTGTTCAGGGATCAGAGTCACCTTCAGTGGCAGGATGTACAGCATATGAAATCACATAGATTATCACTAAAGTTTAAAGAACAGTGCAAATCTATGTCTATCAGATTATGTATTCAAGAGTCTTAAAGAAAATGTGCCGATTGGCAAGGCTTGAACCTGAATCCTCTTTTTAGGGAAAACCACAATATAGATCAGTGTGATTTTAGAAGGCTCAAATAGATTATTACGTAATGGCTAAGTGACGATTAGTCACAGATTTCACCAACCAGGCGGAAATTATCTACCGTTGATAACGGGGCCTGATTATATATACGAAGTCCTTTTGGGTTAGAAAAAATATTTTCATGTGTAGATGTTCTTTCTTGTTTTGTTTTGATACCAAATTTTCGAGGCAAACACAATGTCAAACATCCCAGTTTAGGGACAGAAAAAATACAATCAGAAAAAGGATAAGCGACAAACTTTATAAAAATAAAAATGTGTAGACGAAGACTAAAAAAACAATATAAGGAAAAGCTGCTAAGAGACGTTCACCACATTGAGGCACATTACTTAGAATCTATCTATCTATCTATCTAATCGTGAATTAGTCGTGAAGGATCGTCTCTGCGAGCGGCTCGACTTGTCGGTGGACGAGTTGCGTTCTTTCTGGTCTTGGGCGCCAGCGGCGAATTACCTCAGTAACACTGAGTTTTCGCTTACCTGGCAATTGATCCGTAACGTGCTATCTCTCAACGACGAGATGGGGCTGGGCAGATTTGCCCGACTGTTACCGGTGTGACCTTGGTTTAGAGGAAACGGCTTTGCACGCCTTCTACCATTGTCCTCAGGGACTATGTCGGCGAGCTGACGGCTCGGATCGCTCCCGATCAGCTTGTGCTCATCGATCTCGCATACGCGTGCGACAATGTGTCGCCCCCGTATTCTGGGGTGAAACGTACGGTGTTTCTAACGTTGCTAGCCGTGGCAAGAATGGTGATCTGGATGACGCGAAAAGAGGGGATCTTGCGACGGGAACGCTATTCTCATCAGGTTCTGATCAGATACTTTCAGCATCAGCTGAAAGTGAAGATCAGAACTGATAGAAAGCGTTTGGAGTCGACAGATTTCAATTAAAGGTGGATAAAAGTATCGAGTTTGGTTCCTGTGAAAGGGGCTATCCTTGAGTTCCTTTTTTAAGTCCCCTCTCGTCACAACGGGGCGCTTTCCTGCAACCCCCTCCTGGTTAAGGTAAACCTCCTTTTGTGTACCTAGTTAACGTGAGTGAGAGTCGTTCCTGGCCTGTTCCCGGCGCTTCACATCGGTTATGAGCCAAATTGAGATTCCTAACCTCCCCAGTTTGTTTTCGACCCCCTTTTTATCTCGACTGGTTCAGTCTTTGACTTCCCCACGCCTTACATTTATTTTTCACCTCCACCATTCCGTTAGAGAGTCAGCCTTTTGACTCTGTCTGATAACAGAATACAGCGGCAACTCTGATTTTTGTGGGGTGGACGGGCCCTACTAACATTAATTATTTTCTGTTAGTTTCTGTTTTGTATATAATTTTTGTATTGGGATTCAAAACCCTCCCCATCATTTCACATCATCGTCAGATATATATATATATATATATATATATATATATATATATATATATATATTATGAACATTTGTACATAAGAGATTTTAAACCATGGGGTTTATTTTTAGGGTCTCTTTGTGAATCTGGTATTGTGGTATATATAGGAGTAAAAGGTGAATTATTTTGGTGAAATGGGTTATTTGTATTGAACGAATGGGTCGTGAATCGGGTTAGCTAGGTAAAGGATAGGTAAGGATGACCAATCTCAACCCTAACCCCCACTTTAAGGCCATGTGCCACAATTATTGTATTTTGCAATAATAAATGGAATCTATCTATCTATCTATCTATCTATCTATCTATCTATCTATCTATCTACTCATTATCTATGTCAGTCTTTTCATTATCTATCTATCTATCTATCTATCTATCTATCTAGGTATGTGTCTATGTCAGCCTTTTCATTATCTATATCAGGTTTTCATTATCTATCTATCTATCTATCTATCTATCTATCTATTCCAGTCTATTTATTATGTATCTATAACAGTCTGTTCATTATCTATCTCTCCCTATCTGAGACTGGGTTCTGTCGTGGTCGTAATTGAGCGTAACTGTATTTTTTTTAAATTGTTGATAAAGAAGTTATGGGTGCGGCATTTGACGTCGTGCTCACTCATCTGCTTTTTACGCATCGTTTTTTCATTGTTTTTAATAAGAATTTGGAACTCTATCTATATTGCTTTCACTGTTTAAAACAGGGATATCAACTCATACATGTTCCACAATAGTAATGTATTATAGTAATAATTTATATATATATATATATATATATATATATATATATATATATATTATATAAATGGGGAGAAAGAAAGAGAGAGAGAGAGAGAGACGGGTTCCAATTCCAGTCTGGTCCATTCGTTACATTCACTTACGTACTAATACCCTTGGGAAGAGTATGAACCCATTTCATCTCCTTCCAGCTATAGTTAAATAGCAGGGCAGACTAGGCCCTATAGACTTGGGTAGAGAACAGACTAGGGGAAAAAGAAATTCTGAATTCAAAACCTGTGCGGTACGTTTGGATCTATCTATCTATCTATCTATCTATCTATCTATCTATCTATCTATTTCTACTCATTACGTATCTCTTTATGTTAGTCTTTTCATTATCTATTCTGCGCAATCCTTCCCCACTGTAATCAAATAATATGTGTGGGTAGTCCTTTGTTGGTTCCAAGAACTGAGCTGCTTGACCCTCATACGCCGAAAATGACAGGAGAGTCCAGTGTGTATATATATATTTGTGTGTGAGTGTTTGTGTGTATGCATGTTTGCTTGTTTGTATGTGTGTGTGTATGTATGTTTGTTTGTGTGTGTAAAATCTCTCTTTAAAAATACGATATCAATAAAGACAAAAGTCAAAACTATTCTTTACGGAGGTGTTTCGTCATATATGGATTTTTATCAAGGTAAATATAAGGACTTTTTTTGCAACATGTATTTATAAAAAGAAGTAAAAAAAATCACCGTTCTTAAAATAATTAAATTCTTAAATATTCTTCATACTTTATAGTTTACCTTGATATTCATAATAATTCCGAATTTAAAACTTTTGAAAACATAACAATTTTTTTGTTTTATTCCTGTGTATATATATATATATATATATATATATATATATATATATATATATATAATAAAGAGAAAGTTCAGTAAGATATATAATCCCGTGTTCTTATTAATATTTTTATTTTTTACAAAACAGTGCTCAATGCAAATCTACAGAGCATAAATATTATAAATTTACTTATTTAAAAATATAGTTCCATCGCTCCACAGGAATTAATATATTTCAAAAACAGAAGCTAAAAACTGAAAATTCAATTATAGAATTAAATTAAAGTCCAAAATAAATTCCTCACATTTGTCTTGATAATGTCCATCAGAGGACGAAATGCGTCGATAAAAATTAGTTTTTCCTTCTGTTTTTATTCGTACACACCAACGGCCAACACACCCCATATATATATATATATATATATATATATATATATATATATATATATAATAAAAAGGGGTTATAGCGTTAAAAGGGTTATGGTGAAATAATTTATTACATGGAACCTTAACGTAGTCTGTTTTTATTCAAACATATCTGCTCTGAATTTTACATTGAGCTCTCCGGATATCATCCTCCTCGGGTCTACCCATACGGATTACCTAAGTTTGCATAAACTATATATATATATATATATATATATATATATATATATATATATATATATATATATATATATATATATATTCTGACAGGGATAGGTGACACTGAGGTAAAATAGATCATTCCAAATAAAACAAAACAGGAAAATATATATTATTTAAAATATTTCTGCACGCACAACACATCAAATAAAAAAACAAAAAACAAAAAAAAAACAAACATTTACACACTTTTCACATGAAAAATTGGCTGTTATTGTAAAATATTCAGAGGAATGAAATAAAATCACTATGCAGTTATCAAGTTGTCATTGTCGTCAATATAGACCTTTTTTATCAGACGAAGTCGACCACTTTCCTTCATGGTAGATGGGTTCTCGTGTGGCTCATTATACCAACACGAGAACACCACACTCTTTTGTAAGTATGATACCTGTTAGAAACCTGGGAGTCCTGAATTCGCAATTCGCACGTAAGGCGGGTTCAATTATGGTAGTCGTTCGGCACTAGAACGGAATAAGATATTCTTCGTTGGCAGGTGAGTCGATTGATCAGGCCTCAATCGAATACACGCTGCTCGTCTTACTCACGAGGAAGGGCCTAAAAAAGGTGTGCCTTGAGGATGACAGAGCTTCTCCCAAAGTGCTTCTCTTCTTGGACGCCAGGATGCTGTTTAGAGAACTTAACCTATTCCAGCCAACACAGCAGACCATGGATAGAGCACAGAAATCCAGAAATCTTAAGATAATTTCCTTATACCTTGTTGACAGTCATAACAAAAACTAACCCTTGTAGTGAACAAAACAAGATCTAGAATTAAAAATTAAAATGCTAAGCACTGACTCATTGACTTTGTTAGAAATTAAAAAGAGTCGAATTTACAAACTTTGCTTACCACACACGCAAAAACGAATCCAAAACAAAACTCGTGAAATTTCACAACTTGATTTAAAAAAAGTATGTGATTATTTGTTTTTTGATGACTTCCAAAAATCTTGAATGACCTTTGAGTTGAACCTATGTTATTACTTCTGGTCATGCGGTTATAAATCAAAGACAAATGGTCTTGAAACTTGCTGTCTGTGATGCCTGTGAATGAAAATGGGCAGAGAAATGTTTCGGAAGCCTTGTACGTTTGTTCTATCGCTTATTCACAAGTCATCGTGGTCGAGGGTTTGAGAGTACTGGATTTATTCAACGATTGATCACGCCGAATTATGTTATCTCCCATAGACTATAACTAAGGTCCGCTCAACCGAGTTACAGTATAAGACTACAGGCTGGCTATGTGGGATTTGAAGAAACATAAATTTGCCTGAGCAATCATTGACAACAGGTTTTAGCTAGTCAATTTACGAGATGGACGTACTCGATATATATATATATATATATATATATATATATATATATATATATATATATATATATATATATATATTAGGTTGGTGCAAAAATAATATCGTTTTTTGACGTTAAAAATAAAAAATACGCAAAAATAATATCGTTTTTTGACGTATTTTTAACTCGGAGTTTTATGCAAACGTGCAATCTTCAGGTGCTGAGTATTTAGAACTTGAAGATTGCACATTTTGTAAAAAATTGTAAATTCTTTTAAAAATCCTGGCGGTCCCTGAACAGTAGTAAACATTTCCCCTTATGGCAATAATAGTTTTTATTTATTAGGTTGGGGAAAAAATAATGACGTAACAATGTCGTTTTTTGACGTTAAAAATACGTCAAAAAACGACATTATTACGTCATTAATTTTGCACCAACCTAATCATAATATCACCTAACCAGTAATTAATACAGATTTTAAAAGATTTAAAATTTTATAAATTATTCTACTTAAAATTAAAATTGTAAACAATTCTTGTAAAAATTCATTATTCATGGAAATTATTTTTTGAGACAATAGTGTCCATAATATATTTTAATGAAATAAAAGCAGTTAAGAGCTTTTCTAATTAAATAATATCTTTGTTTTATTGCATATTTTATTTTACGATTCACAGCAAATTTTATGTAACAGGAGAGCCTATTTGAAGAAAAAAAATTGATAATTTAAATTTTCCTAGGTCTTGCACTTATATTTAATATAAAAATTAAGCGATATAAAAAAGAATTTTTCAAAATTTTATGAAGTAAAATAATATTTCCGAAACGATTTCATTCACTTTTGAATATGTCTTGAAAAATTAATTAAAAGCCAACAATTATTTGATTTTTACGAAAATTTCAAAATCAGTGTCTCTTTCTCCGCAAAAAGACTTTCAAATTCCTCCATACTAATTCATGGTCCACCATTGACGCCAGAGAAACAAGATTTTTAATGAAAGTTTCGAAGGTTCTAAAAAGGATTAACAAAATTTACATAAAAAGTCATTTCGAGATTCCAATGTTTTATCGTATTTTTTTTATTTTTATTTTGATTAACAAAAAGTTTTAATAAGTTTTGGATATTTTTTCATCAGATACGCTCATCTTTTAAGGAATCTTCGCTGGTGTCACAATATAAATAAGTAAAAAGAAACAGAAAAATTATTCGTCGGTAACGAATAGTTTGTCTTTTTTGTCCTTATTTATATTGTCTCTTTACAGATATATTTATAATTATATCCAAAATCTTCACACACACACACACACATATATATATTTTAATTATTTTTTAAAAATATGATTCCTACGATACATAAGAGTTATTATGTTTCAATGACAAGAGGCCTGTTTCATCCTCAAGCGAAAATTTAGGAAACTAAAATTTCGCTTGAAGATTCTTTAATTCAATTTAATTCTAATAATTATATTGAGGTTTTTGGCTCTTGTTATTGAAACAGGAGAACTCTTTATGTTGTGAAGGAATCATATTTTTAAAAAATCATTATAATTTAGGTTCTACTTTTGTATCGAGCACTGTTTTTTAAAAATAAAAGCAAAAATATTAAAGAACCTTGGATTATTTATCTAACCAGTTCTTTCCTATTTTCTACACACACACACACACACACACACACACACATATATATATATATATATATATATATATATATATATATATATATATATATATATAAGTGAACATTGAAGTCAAGGTCTGTTTCATGCTAAACGCAATCGCCAGGCCATGATGATTGCGGTTAACATGAAACAGACTCTCGCCTCTGGGTGCTGACTTCAATGTCCACATATATATTTATATATCATCTGCCCACTGAAGACTTTAATTCGTAATATATATTTTATCACAAAGAGCGCTCAATGTCTAAAGCAAGTAAACAATTTCTAATACCATAAACAGTTTGAAAAATCTGGAGAATTGAAAATTTAAAATTTGCAGCTGAAAATAGTTATTAACTAATGGTATCTTAATTCCAATTGTACGATATATATATATATATATATATATATATATATATATATATATATATATATATATGTATGTATGTATGTATGTATGTATGTATGAATTACAATTGATGAGATCCAAATGAACTACCTCATACAGAGGATCATTTCGTCCATGGGAAAGTAGTCTTTCCCTGGACTTATCAATGCAAATAAACCGTTTATTTATTTTAGTAAATGTACTTGCATTGATAAGTCCAGGGAAAAATGATCATCTGTATGAGGTAAATTGTTTGGATCTCATTAATTGTAATTCTCTTATATGGTTTATAATAAAAATTATATTCAGCTCTCTTTTGTGGATCAGATGTAATATTTTATATTAATAGGATCTACTTGCAATACTTAACCACCGATTTCCCCCCCCCCACTGTCTCTCTCTCTCTCTCTCTCTATATATATATATATATATATATATATATATATATATATATATATTATTCAAACGTTATTATAGTGGATATTTTCTTTATTATTATTATTATTATGCTGATACAGAAACTTTCAGCATTTGTTGATAAATCTTTTATTTATATAAATTCAGCTATTTTCATACTTTCCTTGGTTTTCAGTCACCTTCAGCCACCCTTTCTGCAAAATTACGTAATATTTGAAGAAAATAAATATTAACGATAATAATCTTATTTAACTTTAAAAAAATTATTATAATATTTCATTCTTAATCACCTAGTTTATTAAAATATTACTTATTTCCTTAGGAGCCACTTTACGAAACATCGGTTCCCGTACGATCACCGAAGTTAAGTCAACGTTGAGTCTGGTCTGTACCTCGATGGGTAACCGTTTGGGAATACCAGGTTGCTGTAAGTTCGTAATGATACAGTGGCTAATGGCTCGGAATTGTTAATCGGAGAGTCGAGTTTCAATCTCAGTTAGGTTCGTTAAATTGACTTACACGCAAATACCTTTGGGAAAGTATGAAGCCACCTCTTCTTCCCCCGGTATGGGTTAATTAGTAATCCTTGTATCACTAAATAATTACTATCTCAAAAATAATTTCTTACAATCAAAATACATTTTCTGGCTTTAAATATCCTTCCAAAGTTTGATAAACCGTAAAAACAAATCAATCAATCTATTATTTCCTTACGATGAATTAAATTCAAATTTGTTATCATATTGAAATTGTTAAGTCAAACAAAATATTATTTATTTTATTAAAATATTATTTTATTACTGTAGTGTAAATTGAATAAATGAAAATATTATTTTCTGTGTGAATTTTTAAACTGACCCCAAACTGAACAACCGTTTTATTTTTATCTAACATTCATTTTTTTATATTTTTTTTCTGCCTGTTTGCACACAAATTAGTATGTTGCTGTCTTGTTGGTCTGTTAGTTTTGTATTCTTTCTTTCTTTCTTTCTTTCTTTCTTTCTTTCTTTCTTTCTTTCCAAGTGAGATCGGCAGTCGAGCTCACTGTTACACTGATATGAACAAAGACAAGTTTATATGAATGTCGACACACACTTCGGTCAGACCGAAATAGACAGACCGAGTCAAGTATAAAAGGACCAAAAAAAAAAAAAAAAAAAAATGCTGCAAACACAGAAAATAAAAGAGAAAATAAAATGCGTCACTTTTTTTTTTCAAACTATTACATTGAGGGAGACTTGAATTGTTTCGCTAAAAACTTGTTTGGCGGGTAACTTTTGAAAGGAGCGACAAAGCGAACGAGCTTTAAAAAGGTGAAAAATAAAGAAAGGAAAGAAAAGAATAGAAGCGTGATTTTTTTTAAAAAAGTTCTATTTTTGAAAGTTACGGTTATCGGCTTCAGGTTATTTTGAAGCGCAGTTTTTAATTATTTGACCATTTAAACCACCGCCCCCGGGGCGCAACGGTTTTAAATAAACAGAGCGTTAATAACATTTCGTTAAAATAAATTCGATTTGGAAGGTGGGGAGTTCGCACGCACGCACACACACACACACACACACACACACACACACACACACACACACACACACACACACACAGATATTTCAATGAAATCTTTTCAGGAGAAAAAATAGACCAGTCTAGAGCATATCAAACAATTGCCCCTCGCAAAGAGAGATTATATTTCTTTAAGTGCCATGTCTGTTCAGGACGTTGGCGGCTATGGCTCTTCACAGTTTATTGTCCTTTTTTTGATCTTAATTTTTTTTTTTGTTATCTCTCCCAAACAAGAAGGATCTGTAATATAATCAATCCTGACCTGGTATCTCGACTTCACTTTCTTACCGATGTCATGTGGCTTCCCTCAGTCTTTTCTACAAATATTTTCATGGCAACTACTCTGACGAGCTCCCCCCCCCCAGTTTCCCGACGGCATGTATTTAAACGTGCTACTAGAGTGGCATCTTGGTCCCACCCGTTTACTGTTGAAATAGCTGAATATAACCACCACTCCTACTCCCAAAATTTAATCTCTCACATTTTCCGACAGTGGAACTCCCTTCCGTTTCCTTGCATCCTTGATAATTACAATCTTCAAAAATTTAAATTCAACGTCAGTCGCCATCTTCTGTCTTCTTGAATCCCGTTCATCTTTTATACTTTCCTCAGCCCTCCCTATACCCAGTCTTTTCTCTCACTTTCACTCTCTGTAACCTCCTGAGTAATAGTGACATTCCCGCCTTGCTTTGGGTGAAATGATAAAAAAAAAAAAACAACAAAAAATAGTACCCTGTTCCTCCATACATTCATTCTATTTCGCCAAGTAGCCTATGCGTTATTTTCCTTTATCTCCCTTTCCTCCATTCTGTTCTGTGGGTATCAAATTTTCCAAGCCTTCCTTCCCCATTAATATGTCCTAGAAATTCGTAAAGTTAAGCATAAGTGTTCTTTTTTGTTTCCATTTCCTATAAAACATGGTTGCTGCTCATATGTTCAGTCCATGGTATTCTCAGCATCCTTCTGTAGAACCGCATTTCTGTTGCTTCCAACCTCTTCTTCATTTCTGAGGAGATTGTCCAGCATTCACACATGAGAACTGATATCACGTAACAGTTCAGTACTCTTTTCCTTGTTTATAACGAAATTTTTCTGTTTCTTAATACTTTGCTTAGCTTTCGAAAGGCATCTTTCGCTATCCCAATGGCCTTCAAATTTCAATGTCACATTTTCAGTCTGTTAAATTTTTTTTTAAGCATTTCACCCCAAGCAAGGTGGGAGTGCCAATAGCACGCAAGCGGTTACAGGCAGCGGGTGAGAGCAAGAGTAAAGTGGCGTGTTTGAGGAAAGGATACAGAGAAGGATGGAGAACAAGATGTAGGCATCAAAAGATGTCCATTGATATTATATTTAAATATTTGAATATTATAGTTATCAGGGAAGCAAGTAAAAGGAAACGTGTTCCACAGACGGGAAGTGCGAGTGAAGAAACTGTTGGAGTAGAAGAGACGGCTACATTTAACCGTTTTGACAGTAAAAAGGTGGGACTGGGATGCCAACCTAGTACTACGCTTAAATTTATGCAGTCTGGGAACCAGTGAAAGTACCTCATCGGAACAGTTGCCGTGAAAATATTTGTAGAAAAGACAGATGGAAGTCACAATACGTCTGTGAGAAAGTGACTGTAGACGAGATGCCATATCCGTCTCTGAATTTTGTCGAGGACCTTCAGACGTTCAGCGGGGGCATCAGACCATATATAGCAGTATACTGTGCAATGGCGAATAGTTTATTTACAGATTTGAAGACTCAGGCGAGAAGAACTTTCTGGCACGAACCAACTTTCCTTGCGGTAGATGAAGCTATTGATTCAATGTATTTGTTCCACCAGATCAGCGGATAACGTGAGACTAAACAGGCGCAGAGAGGAGCTCTCTTGGAGTTGGGCATCAGATATTTTAATGGGAGGCAGGGAGAGTTCTCTGTAGTGGGTAAATGAGAGCAGTTTTGTTTTGGTGACATTAAAGTTTACAAGCCATTTCCTGTTCCAGTCAACCACAGATTTGAGGTCCTTTTTCGAGACCAACGGCAAGGTTAGTTTTAATCAGCGATACCAGATTTTCTATTGAGGCAGGAGTAAATAGTAGCGTCGTCTGTGTAGATGCCTACTTGGGAACTGATGACATCAGGAAGATCGTTAATGAAGATCAGAAACAGTGTAGGACCCAGGATAGAGCCTTGGGGAACACCAGCGTTCGT
Source organism: Acanthosepion lycidas (assembly GCA_963932145.1). Taxonomy (NCBI): domain Eukaryota; kingdom Metazoa; phylum Mollusca; class Cephalopoda; order Sepiida; family Sepiidae; genus Acanthosepion; species Acanthosepion lycidas. The sequence goes on from OZ010605.1 coordinate 1,375,556, forward strand.
GTGAAAGGAACTGGAGGAGAACCCGTTTGCAGATATTTAAATTGGTGTACTTGTTTGATTTTGTTGTTGGCAATTTGTAATTTGCATGTTGGGCTGTTCTTTTTTACTAACAACCATGCATTATGCATTCTTATAGTTGATGTTTAGTCCTTTTATTAAAAAGAAAAAAAGAAGAAAACAGACAGGGATGGGGATTTCAAGGGGATTGTTGGATTTATACGGATAATGTTAAGCCTCTTATACCTCGCTTTATAAGTGTTTTCAGAGGCGCTAAACCAAAAGACAAGAGTCTTGCTCAAAGTGCAATTTATAGAGTAACAAACATTTATTTTAATGACGATTTTTTTCACAATATACAAATTGTACGAAATACATCAACATTTTCCTTGCATAAAATTTCCGTTGATAGTCTGAAACTATCAAGGCAGATCAATAGTTTTTTTGCAATAAAATCTTTATTCCTCCTAGAAAACATCAGCTCACGAAAAACAATGTTTTTTCTTAATTACAAGAAAACATTTACAACTTTCTTTTAGAACGACAGTTTATATAACTTAATTTCTTAGCAAGTTGATGGTTCAAAGGTTGAAAATCAAAGGTTAAAGGTAGTGCAAAGAGCTGCCCTACACCACGCGAAGCTGTTTTTCTGACTACTTCTGAATAATATTTATAGTTTTGGAACAGGCATTCTCAAATATGAGATAAATTCTCACACGTTTAGAAAAGGTATTTGAATGAGACAAACTCACATAGTTTTAGAAAAGACGTTCTTATATAAGATAAGTCTGTTTTAGAAAAAGAAATTATTCGTAAAGAGAATTCTTTTAGGTCTTTAATTATTCTCTTTTATTATTCTTTATTAACAGGAGGAGCAACAGTAGCAGAAGCAGCAGCAGGTCACAGATTTCTACCTCGCCCGAGACCGGTCGATTCCTTTCTGGTGCCGATGACAGAAAGCGATCGACTTCTCTGAACCTCTTCGAAATTGCAGTTAAAATGTTCCCTCTTATATAGAAAACAGGTAGATCAAAAGCGACAAAAAAAAAAAAAAAATCACCTTTGGGGACATATACCTTTTATCCCTATTGGTTAAGAATTCGCGAGTCAGTATCTATCAAATCGCGCCTTTAGGTAATTTAAATTTGTCTAGTTTGACAACATGAAACCCATGCCTCGTTTTGTAAACGTTTTAATCGCCTGGCTTCATTCTAGAGACTCTTTTTTTTTTATTAGATTGGTGCAAAAATAGTGACGTAATAATGTCGTTTTTTGACGTATTTTTTAACGTCAAAAAACGACATTATTACGTCATTATTCTTGCACCAACCTAATATTAAAAGATTTTCTATATTATTAGGTTGGTGCAAAAATAATGACGTAATAATGTCGTTTTTTGACGTATCTTTAAGGTCAAAAAACGACATTATTACGTCATTATTTTTGAACCAACCTAATAATTTTTGGATATCGATATATTATTTATTTTTTTTGCTACAATTTTAATATCATTTTTTTTTTTTAAATATTTTTATAAAATGATCCATTAACTTGTATAAAAAAGTAAAATTTTCTGTTAATATTTTATTACTAGTTGTACTCCATCTTGTTAATACAGTCTGGGTCAATAAAACTTCAATTATTGCTCGTAAATTAATTACTAGTTTTATAACACCGCCTTATTTTTGCTTTCCTTATGTAAACACTTTGGGAATATAGACATTTCATTATTACTTTTATTACTACTTTATTCTGTTTATATTGTTGTTGCTTTTTAGCACAGTACTCTGACTCAATAGAGGCTTCATTATTTCTATTATTTTATTATTAATTTCACTCCATTTTATTATTGTTGCTTTTTATCTTAACACTCTCGGCCAATACACACATCATTGGACTATTATTTTAGTATTCAGCTTTACTAGTTTTATTTCATCCCATTATTGTTGCGTTTTTGAACGCGATACACTTTCCTTGATTATTTCTATTTTCTTATTATTAGGTTGGTGCAAAAATAATGACGTAACAATGTCGTTTTTTGACGTTAAAAAATATGACAAAAAACGACATTATTACGTCATTATTTTTGCACCAACCTAATACTAATTTTATTCCTTTCTGTTATTGCTTTCTGTTATTTAAAACACTATGAGTCAATACAACCGTCATTATTATTACGTTTATTACGAAGTTTATCCCTTTTTATTATCGTTTCTTTTTCTCACAACTCCATTTATTATTACTATTATTATATTACTAGTAATATTTTAAAAGGAGTCGAACTCCTTGAATAAATCATTAGGAACAAATGCCAGCTGGAAAAAGGGGAATGGCTTTTTACGCTATTTACATTGTTCGGAATGTTGTCATCATCTTTGTTCACGACGTTTCAGCTGTCGTACGCTTCGGTCTTCTTTGGGTGATATACGTGGGAATTTCGAACCGAAACCTTAATTTCGTCCACCGAGATAGACTGTTGAAGTTCCACGTGCCATGCCTCTTCTGGATATTTTCGTGTCAGTTATTTCCCTTTAGTAACTCAACTTTCCAAGTTTTACCTTACGTCTGCTGTGGCTAGGTATTGAACTCACAACTCTTTGGATCAAGTCACTGGATTACTTCAACCAACGTCTTTATCCACTTCGTTTAAGTATTGCATTGATTGATCCAAAGAGTCTCAAGTGCCTCATTAAATAATTTGCCATTTCTAACTGCATTTCATTTGTTTTTGTTTTTTTTTTTTTTTTAAGCAGTACGCCCCGAGCAAGGCGTGAAGCCACTAGGATGCAGGGGGTTGCAGAAGATTTGGAGCGAGAACAGATAGGAGTGATAGAAGAAAGGATGAGGAGAGGGACACTGGATATATCAAGGTAACTGGAGGTGTCGATTGACATTACATTTGAATAGTTGGAGATTATAGCTGTCAGGGAAACAGGAATAGGGAAAGGAGTTCCACAGTCGAGAGGTGCGAGGTATGAAGCTATTGGAGTAGAAGAGACGGCTACATTTAAAAGTTTATACAGTGAAAGGGTGTGAGCGGGACACCAGCCTCGTAGGGCACTTGAATTCATGAAATCTGGGAACCAGTGAAAGCAGCTCATCGGAGCAGTTACCATGAAAGTACTTGTAAAAAAGACAGAGAGAGGCGACGGCGCGTCTGTGAGAGAGCAACTGTAGACGAAATGCCAGATCAGGGCCAATTATATTACATATCCGCCTCTGGATCTTGTCAAGAACTCCGAGGTAAACAGAAGGGGCACCAGACCATATATGGCAGCAATACTCCATGCAAGGGCGAATGGTTGATTTGTATATTTGAAGTATCGATTCCGGGGAGAAAAATTTCCCGTGCGCGGCACAGAGAGCCAACTTTCCTCGTGGTGGACGAAGCAATTGACTCAATGTATTTGTTCCATCTCAGGTCAGCAGTCAACGTGAGACCGAGCAGACGCAGAGAGTTGCTCTCAAGAAGTTGACTATCAGACATTCTAAGGGGGGGGGAGTAGTAAGGTATTTGCATTTTTTGTTGATTGTGTTAGTTTTTATCCTGTTATACCTGTTATAAGGAAACTTGTTTAAGTAATATAACATTAACTACGGTGTTTTTTCTTTAAATCTCCTGACCAAGGCAGTCTACTGGACGTAGCGGTCAGGGGTAGAGACAATTTAGTAAATTGGATATCACGGCTCTCCTCCAAGACACTGCATAGCTTTCTGACACTCATTCCAAAAGGTTGCCGACCTCTGGAAGATTCCATAGACGGTATTTATGCCAGGCACTGAAGACATTGTGAAATTCTACTAAGTTTGACGCAAGGCTATATGTACACTCTTTTTTGTATGCTGATAATAGCGGGGCTTACAGACGCACCACGTTTAAACACCGGTTCCCGTACGATCACCGAAGTTAAGCAACGTCAAGTATGGTCAGTGCCAATTTCGTAGTTTATGGCTACACCACGTTGAAACACCGCTTCTTGTACGATCACCGAAGTTAAGCAACGTCAAGCCTGGTCAATGCTACTTTCGGGGTTTATGGTTACATCACGTTGAAACACCGCTTCCTGTATGATCACCGAAGTTAAGCAACGTCAAGCCTGGTCAATGCTACTTTCGGGGTTTATGGTTACATCACGTTGAAACACCGCTTCCTGTATGATCACCGAAGTTAAGCAACGTCAAGCCTGGTCAGTGCCACTTTCGTAGTTTATGGTTACATCACGTTGAAACACCGGTTCCCGTACGATCACCGAAGTTAAGCAACGTCGTGTCTGTTTATTACCTCAATAGGTGACCGTTTGGGAAGACTAGCTGCTGTAAACTTGGATGTACGAGTGGTGTAATGCATAATACCTCGTAATTGTTAATCGGAGTGCTTAGTTCTAATTCCAATTGGGTTCGTTATATTCACCTAAACCATTATTATCTAAAGAAAAAACAACAACAAAAAAAAACAAAAAACAAAACATGTAAAATATGTTTTGGCTTCAAATAAATGGCTTGATAATCCGTAGAAAAGAAATCAATCAATTAATCATATTGATCACTGCATCGAACTGACAACAAAACTTGATTCGCACATCTTGCTGGCAAATATAAAACATTCGTTGATTGTAGGTTTGTATAAATGCTAATGATAATGCTAGATGATGAAAACAAATCCTTGATCGCAAACAAAACGCTGGGTCAAAGGTGAGTCTGATAATCACACGTTTAGTCAATTTACATATCCGAAAAGGTCAATGCCTTACTAGCAAAGCAAGAACAACAAAATGAAGCGATTACCGTTTGTACCGCCACCCCTGTCGCCATTTTACAATTCCAGCAACAAAAGGCCATCTTCTGGGTTCAAGTTCCGTTCACTCTATTGCACATATTTAGCCTGATTCCCATGAAAAAAAATCATATTAATATTTTGGGCCTTTTATAATCTTCGACTTGAGTGGAAATTTATGTTTAAGTACCCATGTAATTCGAGTATAATATGATTATCTTTGGGTTCTTCTTTCTTTCTTTCTTTCTTTCTTTCCTTCTTTCTTTCTTTCCTTCTTTCTTTCTTTCTAGCAACTGTTCGGATCTATCTATCTATCTATCTATCTATCTATCTATCTATCTAACAACTGTTCATGTCTATCTAACAACTGTTCATATCCATCTATCTATCTATCTATCTATCTATCTATCTATCTATCTAGCTAACAACTGTTCATGTCTATCTAACAACTGTTCATATCTATCTATCTATCTATCTATCTATCTATCTATCTATCTATCTATCTATCTATCTATCTATCTAACAACTGTTCATGTCTATCTAACAACTGTTCATATCTATCTATCTATCTATCTATCTATCTATCTATCTATCTATCTATCTAACAACTGTTCATGTCTAACAACTGTTCATATCTATCTATCTATCTATCTATCTATCTATCTATCTATCTAACAACTGTTCATGTCTATCTAACAACTGTTCATATCTATCTATCTATCTATCTATCTATCTATCTAACAACTGTTCGTCTATCTAACAACTGTTCATATCTATCTATCTATCTATCTATCTATCTATCTAACAACTGTTCATGTCTATCTAACAACTGTTCATATCTATCTATCTATCTATCTATCTAACAACTGTTCATGTCTATCTAACAACTGTTCATATCTATCTATCTATCTATCTATCTATCTATCTATCTATCTATCTATCTATCTAACAACTGTTCATGTCTATCTAACAACTGTTCATATCTATCTATCTATCTATCTATCTATCTAACAACTGTTCATGTCTATCTAACAACTGTTCATATCTATCTATCCATCTATCTATCTATCTATCTATCTATCTATCTATCTATCTATCTATCTATCTATCTATCTATCTAACAACTGTTCATGTCTATCTAACAACTGTTCATATCTATCTATCTATCTATCTATCTATCTAACAACTGTTCATGTCTATCTAACAACTGTTCATATCTATCTATCTATCTATCTATCTAACAACTGTTCATGTCTATCTAACAACTGTTCATATCTATCTATCTATCTATCTATCTATTATTCGGACTGTTATCCTCATCTTCTTTGCCATATTCACAATGTTTCGGCTATTGTACGCTCCGACCTTCTTCAGGTGATTGGAATTTCAAACCAAACTCTTTATTTCGAGTAGATTGTTCTAGTTCCACGTGCCATGCCTTTAATATCTGTCTGTATCTCTGAGATGAGCTATTATGATTATTTACATTATTTATATTATTCGGAATATTATCTTCATTTTCATTGCCATATTCACAACGTTTCGGCCGTTGTATGCTCCGGCCTTGAGGTGAGTGGATACATTGCCTAGTGGATAAAGACATTGAAAAGATCCAGTGACTAGACCCAATGAGTTGTGAGTTCAATATCAGGCTACAGCAGTGGTGAACCAAAAAACTTGGAGAGTTGAGCTTAAGGGAAATAACTGAGATATCCGGAAGAGGCATGGCACGTGGAACTAGATCAATCGACCCAGGTGGACGAAATAAAGGGTTCGGTTCGTGATTCCAATCACATGAAGAAGGCCAGAGCGTACAATGGACGAAACGTTGTTAATATGGCATTGGAGATGAGGATAACAGTCCGAATAATGTAAATAGATTTTCGTCTTTTTCACTTCATTTATTTGTTCTAAGATGTTTCTTCCTCTTTTTTCTCTTTCTACTTTTTCCTTTTTTTTTTTTACTCGCCTTTTCCTTCTTTTGCAGTTTTGTTCTCCTCGCGCAACACGCCATTCCTTTCTTTCTAAATTTCTTCAATCCACCCTCACTTACTTTTATTCTTTCTTTTTCCTTTCATTTTCGATTCTGTTTCTGCTTCATACTTGTCGTCTGTATTCATTTTCGAGTTGTCTGCCGACCAGACGCATTTAACAGTCCCGGTCGTTGGAATGTGATCAGGAAGTATCCGCTGATATCTAAAAACACTTCTCGCTCAGAGCACGTAAATTTCAGTGCAACTATTTCTGACGTGATATTCTGAGCCGAGCCAAGCGTACATGCCATTCAAGATGGATGAGTAAGGGGCTTTTTTGAGCGTGAAAACGTGCCAGAAAAAGGGCACGGTGTTTAAATAACGCTTTCAGTGCGTCCGGGACGCTCAGAATGAACACTGACGGAGTGAGATTACCACCGCCTGTTTTATTTCAAAATCTGCTTATATGCGTAAGTTTACTAGATGAGGATATGATGTGGTGTTAAGAAGTGCATATTATGAGAATATGTGGGATAGATGAAGGTTGACCTCAGACTTGAAGAGATTAAGACTGTGATGGTCAGGGCATCATCCTCTCATAGTGACAGTTCTTGGGAAGAAGCTGTCTTTTTGGAACTTCATCCTTACGAATCGAATAGGAAAGTTATGTCAATCAGCTCTAAATACTGGAACATCGTTAAAGATGAGAACCGCTTCTTTCTCTCAATTATCAGCCCATTTTTAGGTTTTATTATCCCTTGTTTCAATATCCTATCCGGAAGTTGAAGGTGAATTTTTTTCGGAAGGTTTTTCTTCTCAAGTACATCGTGTCTTCTCTGCTGTCGTTCTAGTCTCTGATTCTCGTTTTTTTCCAAATCCGCTTTCATCAGGATGTCTGTTATTAATCTTAGCATAGTTTGGCACAAGGTCATAATTATAGGACACCCAGTGAAGTTCTAACACCACTTAGTATGAATAGTCAGCCAGACGAACTTATTGACCATTATATTACATTGTGAACTTATTGACCATTACATGACATTGTGAAAGCTGCCGAAGGAGACAGAAAATAAGAAAGGTTAATAACAGGATTTGTTTCTTTTTATATGCCGTGTCCTTTCAGGACGTAGGCCATCATGACTCTTCACTTCCCCCTATCTTTTGTAGCTCTCAATAAATTTCATCCCTCTGTCACTTCCTCCAGATCCCGTTCTGTCATCTACTTGCTTAAGCCCGCCAGGTACGTCAAGCATTGCTTTCCCTTGTCTTTATTTCCTCTATCCGACTTGTGAATATCAGATTCTCCAGACCCTCCTTTCTGATTACGTGTACCAGAAACTTCAGCTGTCTCTCCCTGCAGTATAAGCCTCCTTGTTTGCATCCTCTCCAAGACCTCATTGTTGCTCACACTCTCGCTCCATGATATCCTCAGCAGCCTTCTGTAGAATCACATCTTCGTCGCCCCGAGTCTCTTCTTCATCTTTGAGGAGACCGTCCAACATTCGCTGCCGTATAGGAGCACAGATGTCACGTAACAGTTCAGTATTCTTTTCTTTGTTACCAAAGAAATCTTCTTGTCTCTCAATACTCTACCCAGCTTTTGGAATGCGTCCTTGGCCATCTCAATACGTTTACGGATCCCAGTGTCGCATTTTCCGTCTTTTGTCAAAACACTTCCTAGATACTTAAACTTCCACATAGGGAAAGAAAAAGAGAAAGAAAAAGGCTGATTTGTAGTAGAGAGGGTGTGAAAGAGAAGATGGACTGTGAAAGAGAAGATGGACTGAGAAAGAAACAGGAATAGAGTGAGATAGAACGAGAGAGAGAGAAAGAGAGAGTGTTAACAGTAGAGAAAAGAAAAATAGAGTAACAGTTATGATGAGACGAGATAGAAATTTACAAATTAATGCTTTTAAAATCAATACAACTTTTAAACTATATAAATACGTTTCTTGAATCCTTCAATTAAGGAGGATATATTAGAGTAAATTTAGTTTTCTTGGTGAAAGTTTTTGACAAAATATCTAAATTTTTATTCGTTATTACGAATAAGAACAAATAAGTGTTTTGAAGAAAGGACGGTTCAAATAGGAACCCCTAAAATAGGGCTCTCCTCAAAATGGGACCCCCAAATAGGACATCCGCCCTAAAAATAGGACATATCTCCAAAAAATAAGACACCCTCCCAAACATAGGACATCCCCTCACAAAAAATAGAACAACCTCTCAAAAAAAGGACATCCACCTCCACCAAAAAAAAAACAAAAAGCAAACAAACAGTAAGATATATCACAAACAAACAAAAAAGTGTTTAAGTTCTTTTTTTGTTTTTTCCATAATAATTATTTGCAGAAAAAAAGATATATATCCGTGATACTACTGAAAATTGAGCGTGAAAAATTTACCTTAAAATAGTTTTCATGGTCTCCTTCGAAGTAGTTTGCCTGGGCTTGTATGCAATAATCCCATAGAGAATACTGCTCATAAAGGGTTGAATCAAATGTTCGGTTCACTCGTACTACTGAAATTTCCCAAACTTTTCTGTGTCAGTTTCTATTCTGTTATATGCGCTTTGAAACAAAGCCTCTTGAAATTTCACTGCATTTCATGTGTTTTGCAAAATAAAGCTTTCAATGAAATTCTCAGAATCATAGCTCCGGCGACCATGCATGTACAGATTTTAAATTGGGTAACAATAGTTAATGTCATGTTCATTTGTCTCCTGTTCACTTATTCGGGATAGGGTTTCCGGTTTATTTTAAAGTCTTTTCATCCTCTTTCACTGACAGTAGACCATTGCGCCTTAGTGGCATTATCGCCTTGTTTGGGATGAAATGAGTTTTAAAAAAATCTAGTTAAATCTTTGTTTTAATGTCCTTGCTTTAATTAAAAGTTTTGTAGACTATTGGAAAAAAAGTTTTCAAGGTCCCATAGACATCAAACTATCTAGAACAAGGATAAAACGAAGTCAAAACTAGTTTATCTGTATAGAGAATTATAGAACTAATAATATATATTTTCTTAAGTATCAGATGACAAAATCAATAAAACTATGATTTTGTAATGACAGCCTTTTCTAGAAAAATGATTTTTTAACCTAAGTAGAAGTTTTTCCACAAAACGAAACTTTTTTCATATAATCTTCATGCATGTAAAAACATGTGGTGAAATACCTACATGCAAACACATGTGGTAAAATATAAAAAAATACTTAAACTGCTTCACTGTTTAACCTGTATCATGAAAATAAGGATTTAAATATAAAAAAAAATGAGCAATTTTCAAACAGGAATGCTGACATTTCTTTAAGAGGAATGGATATGTTTACTGAATAGAATTAAAATATGAAATCATAGATACAAAGAAGCTAATTTGCTTACTTTGTAAATAAAAAACTCCAAGTAGACAGCGGCTTTTTGCATTTTGGCCATTTTCAATTGTTTATAAAATATAAGTATATAAGACACAACGAAGTTGTTTATATTTGTAGAATCTACACTAAATATTATATTTATAGAATTTACAGTAAATATTATATTTGTAGAATCTGCAGTAAATATTATATTTGTAGAATCTACAGTAAATATCAAATTTGTAGAATCTGCAGTAAATATTATATTTGTAGAATCTGCAGTAAATATTATATTTGTAGAATCAACAGTAAATATTATATTTGTAGAATCTGCAGTAAATATTACATTTGTATAAACTACAGTAAATATATTTGTAGAATCTGCAGTAAATATTATATTTGTAGAATCTACAGTGAATATTTTATTTGTAGAATCTGCGGTAAATATTATATTTGTATAATTTACAGTAAATATTATATTTGTAGAAACTGCAGTAAATATTATATTTGTAGAATCTGCAGTAAATATTATATTTTGTATAATTTACAGTAAATATTATATTTGTAGAATCTACAGTAAATATTATATTTGTAGAATCTACAGTAAATATTACATTTGTAGAATTTACAGTAAATATTATATTTGTATAATCTGCAGTAAATATTATATTTGCAGTAGCTGCAGTGAAATTTTTATTTGTAGAATCTGCGGTAAATATTATATTCGTATTATTTACAGTAAATATTATATTTGTAGAAACTACAATAAATATTATATTTGTAGAATCTGCAGTAAATATTATATTTGTATAAAGTACAGTAAATATATTTGTAGAATCTTCAGTAAATATTATATTTGTACAATCTACAGTAAATATTATATTTGTAGAATCTACATAAATATTATATTTGTAGAATCTAAAGTAAATATTATATTTGCAGAATCTGCAGTAAATATTATATTTGTAAAATCTGCAGTAAATATTATAGTTGTAGAATCTGAAGTAAATATTATATTTGTAGAATCTGCAGTAAATATTATATTTGTAGAATCTACAGTACGTATTAGATTTGTAGAATCTACAGTAAATATTATATTTGTAGAATCTGCAGTAAATATTAGATTTGTATAATTTACAGTAAATATTATATTTGTTGAATCTGCAGTAAATATTATATTTGTAGAATCTACAGTACGTATTAGATTTGTAGAATCTACAGTAAATATTATATTTGTAGAATCTGCAGTAAATATTAGATTTGTATAATTTACAGTAAATATTATATTTGTAGAATCTGTAGTGTGACGTCGTCCCCTGGTCGCAGCGCCAACTGTGACGTTCTATCCTAGTCTACCACGGCACCAACTGTGACGTCCTTAAACAGCACCAATTGGGATGTCCTCGCCGCGGCGCCAGCCGTTCGCTCCTCGCTGCTTCGTTCAGGTGTCGCTGCTCCAAATGTGACGTTCTAACCTTTTGGTGATTCGGGTGGCATCTGGTTAGATTTGATATCAGCCTCGTCGTTCCCAACTCGCTTCCAACGCCTGGTTACCAAGGTAACTGCACCGATCCCCCAGTCCGCCTACCCACGTTGTGAATTGATCTTAGGCAGACGAGATCAAATAGTGGTTGGGGCCGTACTGCAAACCGAGTTCAACGGGGGTGATACCACACAAATATGCATAAAAGACAATAAAATGAAAACTCAAAAGTTCAAAGTATCAAAGAAAAAGGTAACAAACTTTATGTCTAGTTGTTCGATACATAGGACTGCATCTATCTCCCGACCCGTTCTATGGATTGTGACACGTCGTTTTCCGCTAGGCAAGTTTTAACACTTCAAGTTGTCTGATCTCTAAGAAATTGGTGTTTCGGTGGGTCTTTGGACGAAAGTCAAAAGAAAAACTTATTTCGGTGATCTGGATCTAAGTCGCTCTTCAAAATAATTGTTCTTGGGTTGAAGAGAGGTCCGGAATGTGCGTGAATCTTGGTCAGCTATCTGCGAGGCTTGCTTCAACTGGAGACTGACTCTGGGAACTGCTGGGACTCAACTCTGCTCGTTGTGGCTTCGTTTATATGGGCGCCGACGAAAACCGGGGTGAGTTTGTCGGCGCCGGGGGGTTCCTCGATAATTCTAAATACATATCCACCTCTCTGGTTAGGAATTTCCACCTTTTTCCATTTTTGGAAACCTTTCCTCACTCCCACCTTCTCATCATACTTCAGAGGGGCGTGAACTGCCTTCCCCACATCTTCGTAGCAACCTCTCTTACTCATCCTCCAGATGGGCTGCAACAGCCTCCCTCGTGCGTCACGTGATCACCACTCGACCAATGATGTCTTAGTCGGGCGTGGACGAATCCGCGGCTTTGTTTCAGGAAGAAAAAAAATATCTTGCTTAACTAAAAAAAAATTATCTCTTCTCTTTCCCTTTTCTTCCTCTTAATCGCCGTTATCATTTCTCTGGTCGCGAACGGGACAATATGACAATGGCGGTCATGACTCTTGTTCTACACGTGGTTTACGTCAGGTATTTTATCGCTAATTATCAGAATGTGTGGTCTTCCTAACACGGTCTCAAAAAGAAACATCTCCAAAGTTTCAGTCAGTCTGTCGCCTCGAAGAAAGAAAAAAAAAAAACACTTCTAGGTTCCCATCCATTTTCCTTCGGTACATATTTCTGATAACATAATTTTATATCTGTCCAAAGTCCTTTTAGTTGCCTGTTTTTCGTCACTTATCGAAATAACATTTTCATTTGAATTTTTTTTTCTTTGGCCAGCCGGTCTGTAGTTGATAATAAGATGTCTTCCCGTACCAATAGTTTGTTTTCATATCCTTCGATAACACAGCCGATGCCAAAACATATCTGAATCTTTCCTTCTTTCCCTTTCTTTTTACTCAGAATTTCCCTGTCATTGTAATGACACTCTTTCGCCATTTGTTACTTATCAAAATATCCTTTTATCCATTGTCTCTTAGCCGTGTGTGTGTTCTTGCTTATCAACCACGATTCGGTCCTTAGCCTCTCCCTTTTCCTCTTTTCTTTCTTTTCCCTTTCTGCCTCGTTAAATGGTGCCACAATCCTCCCCTAACCGATTTGTCATTTACCCGTAAATGACACCTAAACCCAAATACACCATTTAACATGCATCATCCATTTGTCCCATGCAATTCTATACTACTTTCCTACAGGCAACGTAATGTTCTCTTTCAAGTTCTTCTGTTCTACATGCAATGTAATGTTCTTTTTCATCTTCTTCTGGTCTACATGCAATGTAATGTTCTTTTTCATCTTCTTCTGGTCTACATGCAATGTAATGTTCTTTTTCATCTTCTTCTGTTCTACATGCAAATGTAATGTTCTCTTTCAAGTTCTGTTCTACATGCAATGTAATGTTTTTTTTTCATCTTCTTCTGTTCTACATGCATGTAATGTTCTTTTTCAAGTTCCTCTATTCTATATGTAATGTAATGTGTGCGTGTGCCTGTGGGTGCAGATGTGGTTACTATGGCTTGTTCTTCTTGGTCAATGTTTTCCTCTCCGCTGTGGGAGGTTTTCCGCCGCACGTGGCGGTCTCACGCCAGCCTCCTCCGCTGGTCTTCCTGCAATTTCTTCGCCGATTCTGTATGAGTAAGGAACACTGCTCGGCATTTCCCTCTCGAGTTGCTGCATGGGCATTGGATTGTCGTTCGTTAATCTCCTCTTACTCTTAATCTTCCATACTACTGTACCCCCGATGGCTATAACTATGAATGTACCCATCACTATTGACCAACTTATCGCGATCTGCTCATCGCCTTCCCAAGCCATACCTTCATTTCCCAACGCACTTACCTTGTCCCTCAATTGATCCATATCGATCTTTTCTATCGGCTTCAACAGTTCTGGCATTTTATTCAAGGTAACATTGGAGAATCCCTTCACTATTGGCTCCCATAATCCTGTACAATTGACTAAGCCTCTGCCAATCATTTCTATGATTGAATCTTTCTCTTCATATCTTTCTTCTTCCTGGTAATAGGGGGGTAAGGACATAGATATCCCAAATGCCGAACATCCCATGGGTAACTTTAACAGGGATAATGGTGGACTTACTCTTAATGTCCTTGTGGACTCTCCCCCACACACCCTAGACAAGCTGATAGGTTTCTGTGCGGCTACTGCCTACACCCCGTCTGAAACACTGATAGCTTGTGGTAATGCCGTGTTTGCTAATACCTCCACTTGGCAGGTTCTCTTAATTCCTTCTCTCTTCCCTTCAAACAATTCTAGTATGCACATTTTGCGGTTACCAGTTATATAGATAGGGCTTAACGAGGTACAAGTCCCTAGATCATCATCTCTACACTTTCTAGATTCTTCAGCTGTTAGCAACATGAATTTCGTTCTCTCTGAATTTAAAGCTATGTATTCTGTTTCCACCTTGTACCTTGCTATCATTCCCAAACCTTGATCTCTTCTGGGGTAGGGAATGGGTAAATTTATAACCTGGTATATCTCGAATATACTCTCTCTATCTAACAACGGAACAGATATCACAACCAATAGTCGTCTATTTTCCAACAGTCCCAGTGCATTATAATATTTCCACAATTCTTTGGTGGGGTCCACTGGCAGCCTTAAATGGTGGAGTAACTCGGCCTGTATTCCGAGTAGCACTTCCCTTAGGCGACCCGGGTTTACTATGCTTGGGGAGAGGTGTCCCAATGACAGCATGTCTAATTGCGCTCTCACGTATTCCAGCAAGGTCGTCAAAGACTGACTAGTTTGTCGTACCTTATTCGTAATTGTCTTCAGTTGGAAATATTTTTGCATGAATCCGCTCATTTCTTGTAATTCGAACATTACAGTTTCTGTATCATTAATTACCTCTTGTCTCAACCCTGCCAATTGATTCTGGCTCTGTTTTTGGCCACCTCTAACCTTGTCACATTTAATATGGTCACACTCTCCCTTGTCACTTGAGCAAGCGTCCTCTGGTTTACTTCCACTTCTCCCAGTTTCCTTCTTATGAATTTAACGTCATCTTCAGTCACTGTTCCAAACAGGACATTTAACGCTTTTCCTACAATCGGAACTACTGATCTCTTTTCCCGCGTCTGAAGTAACTCTATTCCCTTCAGGTAATTTTGCATGTCCCTCCATTGAGCCTCTATCATAGTGGCCTCTGATTCCAGGGAGTGTAGTAAACTAAGATACCCTTTTTCCTTGGGATAATCTTGCCCTACCTTCAACCGGGCTGCATCCAGCTGCGTTAGCTCATTTCTTAACTTATTTAGTAGCGACTCGTATGGTTTCAAATCTATCACGAATGTGATCAACCATTTAGACCTGGTTATTATTACTTCACTCGTCTTTTTAAAAATGGTGTTTCGGCTGTGCTTCCCAGCTTCCGTCATCGTCACCATCAGTGTGGCTATCATCATCAGCAGCAGCAGCAGCAGCAGCAGTCCTTTCATCTTGATCATTTCTGTAAGGCAACAAAATTCTCTTGTTGTTATTCTTCACAACCATCCAGTCTTGCTCAATTCATCACTCAGTTATTCCATAATTTCTTACTACGTTCAGCTCTTCCCTCCTCTAACTAACTCCTAGCAGACAGAATGGCCCGGACATGTGTGCGTGGCGCCCACTCCAAAAGGTCGTACTTCATGACACCACTGATGGCCAGTCAGCAATGCCAATAATCTTCTTCCGTCCTTCGTGAGATGCAGCCCGCGACTCCATCCCCTCCATCCACATCCACCACAGTCAGCCAGCAGGTTTTGGGATGAGCAAGTATCGTTACCTGTCGACACCGACTGTTTCTATTCTGCACAGCCTTCTTTGTTCTACTGAGATTTGGGGGTCTTCACCCTTCTTGATCTCATCTTCCGAGGTGGTCCCTGCTCAACCTCTAACCTTCCCTCTGTGTTTAATTCCCGTCCAGGAGGTGTTTTGACCTCTTCTTCCTCCCCTGATTCTTCCTTCTGTTTAGAGTCCTCGCCTTGGACGTCTTTAATACCTCCCATTCTGCCTCGTTAAATGGTGCCACAGTAGTAAATATTACATTTGTATAAACTACAGTAAATATATTTGTAGAATCTGCAGTAAATATTATATTTGTAGAATCTACAGTAAATATTATATTTATAGAATCTACAGTAAATATTATATTTGTATAATTTACAGTAAATATTATATCTGTAGAATCTGCAGGAAATATTATATTTGTAGAATCTGCAGTAAATATTATATTTTGTATAATTTAAAGTAAGTCTTATATTTGCAGAATCTACAGTAAATATTATATTTGTATAATTTACAATAAATATTATATTTGTAGAATCTAGAGTAAATATTATATTTGTAGAATCTGCAGTAAATACTATATTTGTAGAATCTACTGTAAATATTAAAATTGTATAATCTACAGTAAAAATTATATTTGTATAATCTACAGTAAATATTATATTTGTAGAATCTGTAGTAAATATTATATTTGTAGAATCTACAGTAAATATTATATTTGTAGAATCTGCAGTAAATATCATATTTGTATAAAGTACAGTAAATATTATATTTGAATAAACTACAGTAAATATATTTGTAGAATCTGCAGTAAATACAATATTTTGTATAATTTACAGTAAATATTATATTTGTAGAATCTGCAGGAAATATTATATTTGTAGAATCTGCAGTAAATATTATATTTTGTATAATTTAATGTAAGTATTACATTTGTAGAATCTACAGTATATATTATATTTGTATAATTTACAATAAATATTATATTTGTAGAATCTACAGTAAATATTATGTTTGTATAATCTACAGTAAATATTATATTTGTATAAACTACAGTAAATATTATATTTGTAGAATCTGCAGCAAATATTATATTTGTATAATCTACTGTAAATATTATAATTGTATAATCTACAGTAAATATTATATTTGTATAATCTACAGTAAATATTATATTTGTATAAACTACAGTAAATATTATATTTGTAGAATCTGTAGTAAATATTATATTTGTAGAATCTACAGTAAATATATTTGTAGAATCTGCAGTAAATATCATATTTGTATAATTTTCAGTAAATATTATATTTTTATAAACTACAGTAAATATATTTGTAGAATCTTCAGTAAATATTATATTTGTATAATTTACAGTAATTATTATATTTGTAGAATCTACAGTAAATATTATATTTGTAGAATCTGCAGTAAATATTATATTTTGTATAATTTACAGTAAATATTATATTTGTTGAATCTACTGTAAATATTATATTTGTAGAATCTGCAGTAAATATTATATTCGTAGAATCTACAGTAAATATTATATTTGTAGAATCTGCAGTAAATATTATATTTTGTATAATTTACAGTAAATATTATATTTGTTGAATCTACTGTAAATATTATATTTGTAGAATCTGCAGTAAATATTATATTCGTATAAGCTACAGTAAATATATTTGTAGAATCTGCAGTAAATATTATATTTGTAGAATCTACAGTAAATATTATATTTGTAGTATCTACAGTAAATATTAGATTTGCATAATTTACAGTATATATTATATTTGTAGTATCTACAGTAAATATTATATTTGTAGAATCTGCAGTAAATATTATATTTATAGAATCTGCAGTAAATATTATATTTGTATAATTTACAGTAAATATTATATTTGTAGAATGTGCAGTAAATATTATTTTTGTAGAATCTACAATTAATATATTTGTATAATCTACAGTAAATATTATATTTGTGTAATCTACAGTAAATATTATATTTGTAGAATCAGCAGTAAATATCATATTTGTATAACGTACAGTAAATAATATATTTACAGAATCTGCAGTAAATATTATATTTGTAGAATCTACAGTAAATATTATATTTGTAGAATCTACAGTAAATATTATATTTATAGAATCTGATGTAAATACTATATTTGTATAATCTACTGTAAATATTAAAATTGTATAATCTACAGTAAAAATTATATTTGTATAATCTACAGTAAATATTATATTTGTAGAATCTGTAGTAAATATTATATTTGTAGAATCTACAGTAAATATTATATTTGTAGAATCTGCAGTAAATATCATATTTGTATAAAGTACAGTAAATATTATATTTGAATAAACTACAGTAAATATATTTGTAGAATCTGCAGTAAATACTATATTTTGTATAATTTACAGTAAATATTATATTTGTAGAATCTGCAGGAAATATTATATTTGTAGAATCTGCAGTAAATATTATATTTTGTATAATTTAATGTAAGTATTACATTTGTAGAATCTACAGTATATATTATATTTGTATAATTTACAATAAATATTATATTTGTAGAATCTACAGTAAATATTATGTTTGTATAATCTACAGTAAATATTATATTTGTATAAACTACAGTAAATATTATATTTGTAGAATCTGCAGCAAATATTATATTTGTATAATCTACTGTAAATATTATAATTGTATAATCTACAGTAAATATTATATTTGTATAATCTACAGTAAATATTATATTTGTATAAACTACAGTAAATATTATATTTGTAGAATCTGTAGTAAATATTATATTTGTAGAATCTACAGTAAATATATTTGTAGAATCTGCAGTAAATATCATATTTGTATAATTTTCAGTAAATATTATATTTTTATAAACTACAGTAAATATATTTGTAGAATCTTCAGTAAATATTATATTTGTATAATTTACAGTAATTATTATATTTGTAGAATCTACAGTAAATATTATATTTGTAGAATCTGCAGTAAATATTATATTTTGTATAATTTACAGTAAATATTATATTTGTTGAATCTACTGTAAATATTATATTTGTAGAATCTGCAGTAAATATTATATTCGTAGAATCTACAGTAAATATTATATTTGTAGAATCTGCAGTAAATATTATATTTTGTATAATTTACAGTAAATATTATATTTGTTGAATCTACTGTAAATATTATATTTGTAGAATCTGCAGTAAATATTATATTCGTATAAGCTACAGTAAATATATTTGTAGAATCTGCAGTAAATATTATATTTGTAGAATCTACAGTAAATATTATATTTGTAGTATCTACAGTAAATATTAGATTTGCATAATTTACAGTATATATTATATTTGTAGTATCTACAGTAAATATTATATTTGTAGAATCTGCAGTAAATATTATATTTATAGAATCTGCAGTAAATATTATATTTGTATAATTTACAGTAAATATTATATTTGTAGAATATACAGTAAATATTATTTTTGTAGAATCTACAATTAATATATTTGTATAATCTACAGTAAATATTATATTTGTGTAATCTACAGTAAATATTATATTTGTAGAATCAGCAGTAAATATCATATTTGTATAACGTACAGTAAATAATATATTTACAGAATCTGCAGTAAATATTATATTTGTAGAATCTACAGTAAATATTATATTTGTAGAATCTACAGTAAATATTATATTTATAGAATCTGATGTAAATACTATATTTGTATAATCTACTGTAAATATTACAATTGTATAATCTACAGTAAATATTATATTTGTATAAACTACAGTAAATATTATATTTGTAGAACCTGCAGTAAATTTTATATTTGTATAATCTACTGTAAGTATTATAATTGTATAATCTAAAGTAAATATTATATTTGTATAATCTACAGTAAATATTATATTTGTAGAATCTACAGTAAATATTATATTTGTATAAACTACAGTAAATATTATATTTGTAGAATCTGCAGTAAATATATTTTGTATAATTTACAGTAAATCTTATATTTGTATAAACTACAGTAAATATACTTGTAGAATCTTCAGTAAATATTATATTTGTATAATTTACAGTAAATATTATATTTGTTGAATCTACAGTAAATATTATATTTGTAGAATGTGCAGTAAATATTATATTTGTATAAAGTACAGTAAATATATTTCTAGAATCTGCAGTAAATATTAAATTTGTAGAATCTACGGTAAATATTATATTTGTAGAATCTACAGTAAATATTAGATTTGCATAATTTACAGTAAATATTATATTTGTAGAATCTACAGTAAATATTATATTTGTAGAATCTGCAGTAAACATTATATTTGCAGAATCTACAGTAAATATTATATTTGTAGAATCTGCAGTAAATATTATATTTGTAGGATCCGCAGTAAATATTATATTTGTATAATTTACAGTAAATATTATATTTGTAGAATGTGCAGTATATATTATATTTGTAGAATCTACAATTAATAAATTTATATAATTTACAGTAAATATTATATTTGTATAATCTACAGTAAATATTACATTTGTAGAATCTGTAGTAAATATTATATTTGTAGAATCTACTGAAAATATTATATTTGTAGAATCTGCAGTAACTATTATATTTGTAGAATCTACTGTAAATATATTTGTATAATATACAGTAAACATTATACTTGTATAATTTACAGTAAGTATTATTGTAGAATCTACAGTAAATATTATATTTTTAGAATCTACAGTAAATATTATATTTGTAGAGCCTACAGAAAATATTATATTTGTAGAATCTGCAGTAATTATTATAATCTGTAGAATCCACTGAAAATACATTTGTATAATGTACAGTAAATATTATATTTGTAGAAACTGTAGTAAATATTACATTTGTATAAACTACAGTAAATATATTTGTAGAATCTGCAGTAACTATTTGCAGAATCTACAGTAAATATTATATTTGTATAATCTACAGTAAATATTACATTTGTTGATTCTACAGTAAATATTATATTTGTAGAATCTGCAGAAAATATTATATTTATAGAATCTGCAGTAAATATTATATTTGTAGAATCTACAGTAATATTATATTTGTAGAATCTACAGAAAATATTATATTTGTATAATCGACACTAAATATTATATTTGCAGAATCTACAAGAAATATTGTCTTTGCATAAACTACATTAAATATTGTATTTGTGTAATTTACAGTAAATATCATATTCATAGAATCTGCAGTAAATATGATATTTGCACAATCTACAGTAAATATTATATTTGTATAATCTACACTAAATATTATATTTGTAGAACCTGCAGTAAATATGATATTTGTAGAATCTACAGAAAATATTATATTTGTAGAATCTGCTGTAAATATTATATTTTTAGAATGTGCAGTAAATATTATATTGGTAGACTCTGCAGTAAATATTATATTTCTGGAATCTACAGTAAATATTAGATTTGTATAATTTACAGTAAATATTATATTTGTAGAATTTACAGAAAATATTATATTTGTAGAATCTGTAATAAATATTACATTTGTATAAACTACAGTAAATATATTTGTAGAATCTGCAGTAAATATTATATTTGTCGAATCTACCATAAATAGTATATTTGTAGAATCTACAGTAAATATTATATTTGTAGAATCTACAGTAAATATTATGTTTGTAGAATCTACAGTAAACATTATATTTGTAGAATCTGCACTATCTATTATATATGTAGAATCTGAAGTAAATATTATATTTGTACAATCTGCAGTAAATATTATATTTGTATAATCTACTGTAAATATATTTGTATAATCCACAGTAAATATTATATTTTTAGAGTCTATTGTAAATATTATATTTGTAGAATCTGCAGTAAATATTATATTTATAGAATCTGCAGTCAATATTATATTTTGTTCTAATCTACAGTAAATATTATATTTGTAGAATCTACAAGAAATATTATATTTGTAGAATCTACAGTAAATATATTTGTTTAATCTACAGTAAATACTGTATTTGTATAATCTACAGTAAATATTATATTTATATAATCTGCAGTAAATATTATCTTTGTCTAATCTACAGTAAATATTACATTTATATAATCTACAACAAATCTTAACTCTTGTCAACAAATTCTAAAATTGTACAAGTAATATATTTGGAACTATGAATTTCAGAACTTTGTTGAGCACCGTAAATGCAAAATATTGCTATGAAATTTAAAGATGCTTTGAATTTAAAACTACATCAATGCTGCTCAGTCCTTTTATGTATTCAGAAAAAGATTCGTTGAGACGCTTCTTAAGGCTTCTACTTATGGAATCCACTATTAAATTTGATGACTGCTTCGATACGGAGCCTGAAAGATTGACACGCCCGAATCAGATGATCTATTTTGGGAATTGTGCAAGTTATGACGGACTTCAGAGATTTTATATTTTTATGGAGGCATTGACTGACTTCCCTCAGGACTGCGTCGCCTACATAGTAGCTAAACGCATCCATATCTGGAGAGGGTATAAGAGCATTCATTTTGCGTGACGTGATTTTGGAGAGTGTAACTCTTCCATTATTGGGTTGTCTTATTAGACAGTACAGAATCTTTTTGGTAGGTGTACGGTCTTCCTCTGCTCAAATTAACCAAGGCCTCAGAACCTCTCCAACGTCTCTAAGTCAGTAGAATTGACCTCTAAACCCTGAAGAAAGAAGTGAGGCTACATTGCATCTACTCGGTGATTAAAACTCTTAGAAACATCACGGTTGTAACGATCATTGTGCGCATGACCGTTGGAAAGACATAGAGCCTCTGCATATCCACACGCCATTCCTTCTGTTGACGTTTTGGTTCTGATTTTTGGTTTTTCTCAGAGAAAAAATAAAAACATTGCTGGTTCTTGATATTTCAATTTGCCCAACAAGCACTTTGTATGAATCAGACGGTTAATTTTAATTTTTGTCATTGAAGACATGTTTTGACTTCTCTGTATCACAAATGATTTGCATCGAAGCCCCTCCCCACTAAATCTATGGTACGCTCCCCACTGAATCTATGGTACGCTCCGCACTATACTACGCCTCAATTTTCGTAAGGTAATATTCATATAAAATACAAATTTATTGTAACCTAATTAAGTACAATAATGGATCATATGCAATATAGGCGAGTAATTCAACTAGACAAATTGAAAATAAATACAATGTATCTAAATACAAATTAGAGACATGCCATAATAGATCATTCTATTTTAAATCAACAATGTTTGGCGGCAATTTTTAACGTCAACTTGAGATTTTTCGTGTTAAATTTTGAATAATTTTAATATATTCAGCATTAGGGATAAAAAATAGTGATTTTTTACGAGAGTTATCATCAGCAAAACAAATTTGGAAAAAAGACGTATAATGCCGTCAAAATTTACAATAAATTTTCATCCTTTAAGCTATCTGTGTCTGTTCATATCTATCTCTATCTATCTATCTATTAGGTTGGTGCAAAAATAATGACGTAATAATTTCGTTTTTTGAAGTTAAAAAATACGTCAAAAACGACATTATTACGTCATTATTTTTGCACCAACCTAATATCTATCTATCTATCTATGCCAGTTTTTTTCAATATCTATCTATCTATCTATCTATCTATCTATCTATCTATGCCAGTTTTTTCAATATCTATCTATCTATCTATCTATGCCAGTTTTTTCAATATCTATCTATCTATCTATCTATCTATCTATCTATCTATGCCAGTTTTTTCAATATCTATCTATCTATCTATCTATCTATCTATCTATGTGTGTTCGGGAACTTCATGATAATTTTCTGTTCAGTGTTGTTTTTTTTTAATTAATTTTCACCATTTATATGAATGCACTTCCTTGCAGATATCCGCCATCCTAGCAAATACACACACACACACATATATATATGTATATAATAGAGAGGGAGTAAGAAAAAGATGAGGTGTGACAGAAAGGGAAAATGAACATACTCTATATATTGGAGATAAGAGAAAAGAACCACAAACATACAGGTGATGATAGAAGAGAGATGAAACAGTTTTTGAGGTGTGGTTTCGCTCAAATCCCCGGGCGACATCTGTTTTTCTGTCGGCTCAAGTTTCTCTTTCCTTTGGGTCAGGAATATTATTTTCAGAATTTGGCTTTCATGCTACACCAACCTTTCTCTTCCATGCATTCATTCTCTTCTTCTCCTTTTTTTAAATAGTTTTTCCACTTTTCTCTCTTTATGTTTTTCTCTTACTTTTATTATTATGTCTTATCCGCCCTCGCATAAGATGGAGATAATATCGAATCGCGCCCAGATTTTGTGAAGCGACATTTTTTTTCGTTAGGATTCCATGCTTAAAATTGTCAGGTTCAATTCGCTCACAAATTCATCCAGTTATTTTTGTTTGCTTTCTTTTGTAACCGGACAGCCAGAAATAATTTTCAGATTGTATCAAACAGTGAATTCATAAATAGTTTTCTTCCACGCATTACAACATTGTAATATTCTCACCTTAGTTTATAACCGTCCTGGGTATGACAATAAACTATATCCGCGTCCAGGGTAAGACGATAAACTACGTCCAACAGCAAGCCCTCTGATCAGAAGGCTTTGAAGAGGGTGGAACCACCTCTTAATTGCTGGTGTTCCCAGGTCCACCCTGATCCGGGGTGGTAGCACCTGTTAGAGTCCCGGCTATGGGCAAATAGTTAACACTCATACTTGTGAAAAATA
Source organism: Acanthosepion lycidas (assembly GCA_963932145.1). Classification (NCBI taxonomy): domain Eukaryota; kingdom Metazoa; phylum Mollusca; class Cephalopoda; order Sepiida; family Sepiidae; genus Acanthosepion; species Acanthosepion lycidas. Next base: position 1,400,239 of record OZ010605.1, read on the forward strand.
GGTTTTAATACCAGAAATACTTTGTAATAAAAAAAAATGGTTCAAATATATATGTATACGTTAAAAACACCTTTTTTTTTTTTTTTTACCAAACTATCGTTATGAATCTATTTCAAAATTTTGTTGGCATTAAATGACCCACTGAGGTTGATATGCCATAAAAGAAAACACCCAACCAAAGCTTATAAGTACTGATGAATTGAAAATCAAACCAAATATTAAGGGGTCCACCCCTTTTTATACAGGTGGACTCGCTCAGTGTGTACTTGTACTGCTGCCGGTGAATACCCGGGAATCGAGAGTGATACAGTGAGAGTGAGAGAGCGAGGTAACCGCTTTGTAGGAGTCACAGTTGCGAGCACGTAGACTCAGAAGGAAGTCCTACTTCGATACTGAATTTCCCAGATTGTATATATATTATTATTGCTACTAACCGCATTTCTGGATCTACTAACCGTATTACCAATTGTATTATTACGTCAATACATTTATTTGCTATATTTCATTCCTGCGTTTGTCATTCATTTGAGACCGGATTTCATCCCAGAATCCACAACACCAAACAATAACCCTAAACAAAGTATTAAAATGGCAGAGAAAGAAACTTTTATCAGTTTATTTGGTTGAGGCACAGAAAATTGCGTACTTACATATCAACTTTATTGTTAAAAAATGAAGTACATTTATATTATTTACATTATTCAGACTATAGTCCTCATCTTTGTCGCCATATTCACAGCGTTTCGGCTGTTGTACGCTCCGACCTTCTTCAGGAAGTTGCAATGTCGAACTGAATCCTTTATTTCGCTCACTGGGGTAGACTGTTCTAGTTCCACGTACCATGTTTTAATGGATGTCAGTTATCAATTATCTCCTGTTAATTTCCCTCGAAAGTTCTCCACTGCCTTAACCGGGTATTGAACTCACACTCTTTGGGTCCTGTCACTGGATCTAACTAACAGATACTGAAGTACATTGATATTTTATTCAGTAGTAAATTCACCATTATTTCCACTTGCGACAAGACAATGTCCCTAAATGAGTCATACTAGTTCATGGAAAGGGACACCTCGGCTTGTCTCGCTAAAACAGTTACGACTGAATCGTGAGTTCGATCCCCACTGGGTGCCCCATACTTTCGGCCTTGTGTCACATCTAAGCAACGCTTAGAAACTCAATACTAGTGCTTGGAAAGTCGTTAGTGACTTGAGGTAATTATAGACTTAAGAATTATGAGCGAAGGAGATATAAGAAGAAAAATATTAAGAGTGTTTCATCGGAATGGAGACTGGTGGAAAGATGTCCGTTTTTAGAAAAATATTAATTTAAGTCTATAAAATCCTTATAAGGAGGGCCTTGAAAGTGTCTGAACTCAAACTAAGTAAGATTTAGTAAGATTGAGTATAACTGACACCCACAGTTCGACTCCATAACTTTAGACATTGTTTTTTTTAGCAACCTAACAGGCATATCCACGATGATTTTAATTAAAATTTTGGAAACTTAGAAATCTAGGCCAAAACTGAAAATCCCTTCATGTGATAATACATGTCACGGACGTTGTCATAAATCATGACATTGACGTTGCAATTAAATTTTTGGAATATTTTAGGAATAAAATGATAACATTATTAGTAATAATATTTTATGTGACAAGGAAGCAAGAAATCGGAGGAGAGTTCGACAAGAAAGGAGTGCCAGAAAAGAAACTAGTTGAATATAACTGACGATTCCATCTATTTGTTACAACAGTTCAACGGTGAGACCTAATTGCCAATCTAACAGCACGCTTAAATTCAGGTGGCCGATGTAGCAAGAAGAACTCATTAAAAATATTAATGGGAAAATAACTGAAGTCGGGATGACAGGTCAGGACTAAAAACGTTACATGCCATTCTTTGAATGTTATTGAAAATCTTGTGATATATAGCCAGAACATCAGACTAGATATGGAAAAAATTTCAATGCATGGATGAATGGTAGATTTACAAATGTTTTAGACGGATTCTAACGAGAAAAAAAATGCTTGTCAGTCAACCAATATTCTTAGCAGCAGACCTAGCAGTTGTTTCAATATAATTGCTCCACTTTCTGTCAGTAGAAAATGCGAGACCAAGAAGGCATAATCAGTTGCTCTTCTGAAGGTTAGCAACAGACATGCTGTTGAAGGCGAATATAGTTCTCTATATTCTCTATCTGTCTGTCTGTCTGTCTGTCTGTCACTCCTCTCTCTCTCTCTCTCTATTATATATATATATCATACAATAGGAATTAAAATTACATATACGTAATGATCATTATCATCTTGTAAATTGAGATAATTTATTAGGTTGGTGCAAAAATAATGACGTAATAATGTCGTTTTTTGACGTTACAAAATAAGTCAAAAAACGACATTATTACGTCATTATTTTTGCACCAACCTAATACAAAGATTTTCAAACCAGTCAAAGATGATGAATTACTGAAATAAAAATGGCCAGACATAAAGAAGAAAGAAAGAAAAATGGAAAAAAAGAAAGAGATGATAAGGAAAAGACAAGAAAGGAAGGGAAAAAAATTAAAAAAATATAGGAAGTAGTGTAAATCTGGATATGAGGATTGGTCAGAGGAGAAAGAAAGAGAAAATGAGAGCGAAAATTACCTATTTATTTTTAACACATCTGTTTAATGTTGCTCTGTTTAATTAAAACATTCACTTGGATTATATACCAACGGATTATATATCTATCTATCTATCTATCTATCTATCTGATAAAAATATAGTTTCAAGGTATGCTAATATTTATGGTTGAACGTGTTGGGTATCAGGGATAGAGCATGTATAAGTATAAAAGTAGACACTGATGTCAATTTCAGGCCTGCGGATTGTGTTCAAGAATAAAACAGGTTCTCGCCGATCGGCGTTGACCTCAGTGTTCACTTCTATATTTATATATACAGGGTGCGGCAGAAATAGCCTCCATATATAGCTCACAGAAATCCCTCTCACATAATAGCAAGGCATTAGTGGCAATGGTGTCTTCATCTAGCTAATGTCTTAGGATTATGTGGGAGGTATTTATGGGTGGTATATGAGGGAGATATTTCTAACTCACCATATATTAGGTGGGTGCAAAAATAATGTCGTTAAAACGACATTATTTTTGCACCAACCTAATATATATATATATATATATATATATATATATATATATATATATATATACGTATATACATAAATACGTATATATATATATATATATATATATATATATATATATATATATATATATATATATATATATATATACGTATGTATGTATATTAAGGGAAATGAAAATAGGAAAGCTGAAATTTCATTTCGTTTTTGCCTTTAAAAAGTTCACATTGGACGAAACGCGTCGGCTAAAAATACAGTTTTCCTATCGTCTTTTCCCTTAATACATATTGTCTTTTTCTATAGGTTAATTTTGAATTTTTTTTTACATATATAAAAATGTTTCTACAAATCTCCAAATTGCTATATATATATATATATATATATATATATATATATATATATATATAATTCGAAGACATTACTGTTTCTCTGCATCACAGCTCTTCAGTGCGACTAGATGTCCGAAAGCCTCAAACCAGAATCGAAACACGACCGATTTGGTATCAGTCGGAATTTCTAACCCTTACCCATCAACACTCGGCGGAGAGTAACTGCTGATTCTAGCGTATTGTCTTCACGAATTTATATATATATATATATATATATATATATATATATATATACATATATATATATATATAAAAGTGAACATAGAAGTCAACACTTAGAGGCGACAGTCTGTTTCATGCTATATGCAATCGTCAGGCCTGACGATTGCATATAGCATGAAACAGACTGTCGCCTCTAAGTGTTGACTTCTATGTTCACTTTTATATTTACACACGCTCTATCTCTGATATTGAGCACTTTATTCCATAAATATAGCACACCTCAAGACTATATTTCTTTATATATATATATATATATATATATATATATATATATATATATATATATTACAGCAAAACAAACACCAATTACCTTTTTGGGTGTTTTGCTGTAAAAAAATACACATGCTCTGTTATAATGAATACAACGAGCTCTCTATGGATCAGTTTTAATAGTTACTATTACTAGGATCCACCCGGATTATATACCAACGGACTGATTACCTGTAATATCTATCTATCTCTCTATCTATCTATATATGTAAGTAAGTTGTGGATTTGTATAATTTATCATGTCTAGACCTAAAATTCTTAACACACACACACATACAAAAAATTAGTTACTAGACACAATATAGCACAGATCATCCTATAGTCGGTGGTGATACTCATCCAAGCATACAACACCCACAGGACTGGCCCTCAAGAGTATCAACTTCCGTCACCTTCCAGCTGGCTCAATGGTGTGATCCTTGCGTCGTATCGTAACAATTTTCTGAGTCGGTAGAGGATGCCCACTGCTGATGTGTCCCAAAAAGGACGAAACGGCCGTCCAGTGCTTGTGTGTGCGTGTTGAAGATTCTAGAACTAGACATTATTTATATATATATATATATATATATATATATATATATATATATATATTTATATATTGATAGATAGATAGAGAGAGATATTGAGATTTAATAGGCTGGTCAATAAAATTTAAGGAACAAGATGATAACATTACTGGCATTAAGATTGGTGATATATATTAGCATTTTGGCTCAATGAAAAGCACGAAATGAAAGATTATTAAAGTGGAAATTTTCCGGCACGCCTGTGTCCTTTTTCAACGAGGCGAGAAATAAGCAAAGAAGTAAGAATCACACTTACGAGGAATGTTGCTGTTGGTTAAAAGGGTTCCCTGTGGAAATTATGCTCTGAGTAAAAGCAAATACCTGTTTTAAGCCTTCATTGTGTGATTTTATTTTGAAATATATTTCAACTCCCTTTTCTTGTCGGCTGTTGAATGAAGACGCTAAAAGCACGTATCTGATGTCATCAATGCTATGAAAAGGTTGATTGATGTGTACAGTGACAAGGAAATTGTTGTTGTCTTTGAGGGTTTTTTATGGGTATTGAACCCAAGACGGAATTCCGTGCCTGTTTCTCCATCATAATTGCCCATATTTTTTTTTTTTTTGCATTTGTGGCAGAAAAATAAATATATAAGATTTGAACTGTCGCAAGACAGAGCTGGCGGTTTTAATATTGTGTGAGTGCCAGGAGTGGATGAAATTGTAATATATATATATAAGTTCTCAACAAGTTCCTTCCCTCTGCTTTCCCCACCAGACCACATTCTATCATCCATGGCTAACAACTCAGATTTCCCGTTTTCCTCTATTTTTTCTATGTATCTTTCCTTCTCATTACGATCTCCAACTGTTACTCCCTAACTTACACAAACTAACCGTTCATCTTCCTGTTTTCCCAAGCGTCGTACCCTCCTCTGCTTTCACCCACGTAAGTTTGTCGCCAGTAAATTTATTTTCATTATTTTCTATCAGGAAATATAGTCAGGCTACGCCCTGGTTTTGTACTTCAACATTAGAAAATATTGAGCTCAAATTTAAGCCAAGAAGGCAATGGGGCTGCCTAAACTGTTTCCTATTGCCTATTTTATTTTTTTCTTTTGTTCTGAATTTTGACATGTAGAGATTCAGTTTCGATTTGCCAACCCCCTCAAGAAAACCGGTTTATTTTTATATTATTTGTGAAATGGATGCAAACATTGATTATTTGTTGCAAGCGCTTGCGTGGTTCGGTAATTAGAGCAATTGCATAAAGTCGAACAGAAGGAAAATGAAAGAGAGAGAGAGAGAGAGAGAGAGAGAGAAAGGAAGAGAATGTAGGAGAACACACACACATATATATATTTATAGAGAGAGAGAGAGGAGGGAATATAGGAATGTAGGGAAAGAGGTAGAGAAAAAAAGAAAGAACGAATGAATGAATGTAGAAACAAAGAACGGACGATAATGGGGGAAAGAGGCAGAGAAAGAAAGAATGTTGGAAAGAGAGAGAAAGTGATAGAGATAGAGAAAGAGAGAATGTACGAAGAGAGCAAAGAAAGAAAGAGAGAGAGAGAGAGAAAAGAAGAGAATAAAGGGAAGCGACAAAGAGAGAGAGAGAAGGAAAGAGAATGTAGTGAAGAGGTAAAAAAAGAACAATGAAAGAAAGAATGAGTGATTGTAAGAATGAGAAACAACGGAAGAGACTGGAGGAAGGAGACAGAAAAAGACAGAGACAGAATGAAAAAAAATGTAGAAAAGAGGCAGAGAAAGAAAGAAAGACAGAAAGAAAGAAAGAATGTAGGAAATAGAAAACGAGAAGGAGAGAGAGAGAGAAAAGAATGTAAGAGGGCACAAAGAAAGAGAGTGAGAGGAAAGAAAGAATGCTGAAAAAGAAAGAAAAAAATCTCATATTATTCGTCATCAAACATAAATATGTATGAACCTCGGGTTCGAATTTCATCATGGTCGATTGGTTTACGAAGAGGACTAATTGATTTCTTCAAGCGCCCTCTCATTTGGAAGCTGCCTGAAAACCATACCACGTTGATATTTGCATTAGCACCAAGTCAAAAGTCAACGTGACCGAGGGTCTGAGTGTACTGGTGTTGTAAAAGAAACTGATCACGTCAGATAATGTGCTCTCTCCCAGAAACTGTAACTAAGGGGCGCCCAGCAAAGTTGCCGTATAAAACCCAGCGGACTGTGTAGGTTGAGCTGGTGCCCGTCATAGAATTTAGCTAGCCAGCCCGATAGACGCGGATGTGTGTTTGGAAACGATTAGTAACCAGTTATATGGCTTAAACATAAATATACAATATTTTCACATTTTCAAAACCTGGCGCGTGAGAATTTTGAGTAGATTCGTAATCAGCATACTCGGTTTGGTTTTACAAAGCATAATTTGACTTTGAAACCGACAATTTCCTTTCTGTTTACCCAGTGTAATCAAAAGTATTTCAAATTATTTCGTATCATATTTGACAACTTTTGCTACACAAATTCTTATTCGTTTGTGATTTCAATTGCAGCCATTGGTTACTTTATTTTTTTTTAATCATTTTACCCCAATCAAGGCTACAAAGCCAAAAGGACGCAAGAAGTTATTGGGTGTTAGAGAATACAATAAAAAATACTATTAGGTTGGTGCAAAAATAATGACGTAATAATGTCGTTTTTTGACGTTCAAAAATACGTCAAAAACAACATTATTACGACATTATTTTTGCACCAACCTAATATTAAGAAGAGAGGACAATAAAAATTAAGAAGACAGGAGATAACGATTGGCATTGCATTTAAATTTTTTGTATCAAAGTTGATTCGGAAGCAAGAGCTGAATGACAATTTTACAAGCGAGAAGTGCGATAGAAGAAACTGTTAGTATAGAACTTAAGGTTATATCTAATCATTTCACCTGCAAAATGATGAGACCTTACTACGAATCTAGTTTTGTGCTCAAATTCAAAGAGTTTGGCGACTATAATTTACAAATGCTTGTTAAGCTGGCGTTTCTCGTGAGGAAAGAAAAGAATGAAATTGTGCGACTTGTTAAAAAAAATAACCCGTTAATATTTATTGTGTATCTTTTCATTACAGTTGTTGAAATTTATTTATACATTTTCCCAGTTTTTCTACATTGACTTTAAGCTAAATCCTCATCCAATTTTCAGAATGGCACGAAAGCAAAATATTCATATAGCCTTTTTTAAAAAATAAATTTAAGATAAATCCTTATCCATTTTTTTCAAAATGGGTTGAAAGTAAAAGATTTACATGTTTTTAGGTCTGTTCATGTCTTCAACTTAAAGTTAGTTCAAACAAGAAGAAGACGACTGTAAAGTATCAGTCTATATTTCTGAGAAGTATTATGTACACTATTTACATTATTCGGTATATTGCCCTCATCTTGGTCGCCATATTTATCACAAGTATTCGGCCGTTGTATCTGTCTATATTTCTGAGATGAGCTATTATGTACACAATTTACATTATTCGGACTATTGTCCTCATCTTGGTCGCCATATTTATCACAGCATTTCGGCCGTTGTACGCTCCGTCCTTCTTCAGGTGGTTGGAATGTCAAACTGAACCTTTTATTTCGCTCACTGAGGTAGACTGTTCTAGTTCCATGTGCCATGTTTAATAGATGTTAGTTACCAGTTATTAGGTTGGTGCAAAAATAATGTCGTTTTCTCACATATGTTACCATGTGAGAAAACGACATTACTTTTGCACCAACCTAATATCTTCTGTTAATTACCATCTTCAAGTTCTCCACTGCCTTAACCGGGTATTGAACTCACACTCTTTGGGTCCTGTCACTGGAGCTAACCGACGCCCTTATCCACTGTGCCATGTGTCCGTTGTAATAATGACGGCGACCAAGATGAGGACAATAGACCGAATAATGTAAATAGTACAAAGAAAAGCTACAGAATAAATATTAAGTTCTTTTTTGTTTTGTTTTTTTTATACAAAAGTCGCACAATTTCATTCTTTTCTTTCAACACGAGAAACGCCAGCTTAGCGGAAAAATTATTAACGATTTATTATCTAAGAATACACACAGATACACCCACCAACCCATATTTTTGTTTTAATTTGAATAGTTGGTTGTTTTTATTTTCGTTTTTAGGATCACCCCTCCCACATGTTCATTTTAGCATACATAATTTTTATATTTTTTTAAGAATATGAGAAAAATAATAAAAGAAAAAAAATTGTAAATATCTATAAATTTTTACATCATGTAGGTTCCCCTGTGAATATGTGGTATTTTGGTAAATGTAGGATAGAGTGAAAATGTATGCGTTCTTGTGAGTAAATTGTAACGAATAAATGGGTTGTGAATCAGTTTAGGACGATCAATGACAACCAGCCTCATCCCACTTCACCTTCGGTGTTGTGCCAAAATTGTATGTAAAATACAATAAATATATACACACACACAGTTTTCTTTCTTTCTTTTTTGATCTGATGAAGCCTCGTAAGGGTTGCAACGTGTCATCTGATTTCAATGAAACAGTTTTTCTTTCTTCAAAGTTTGTCTGAATTTTGTATCATATTTTATACAGAAACGGTTGTTAATATTTTGTGCGTTTAGAAAAATATTCATGAACACTGTTATCAAAATGACAAAATATTTTTTCGCTCCGTTGCCTGGTGACATAATATTTGTTGGTTTTGACAAATGGTAGCTTTATTAAACCGTTGGTGCAATAGCCGCGCTTTTGGAAAGAATCCGGAAACTATTTTCTGAACAGAAGCCGCCATTGGTTATTTTGTGCACTTTTGCAAACTGCATTGGCACAAACCAATGTTATACGCTATCTAAATATACATTGATTAATCACGAATCGATTGAGATAGTATTAGAAATGCGAGGATTAAATGCTTCCAGACAGAGGGAAATTGTTCACAGTCGCATTATTACATCAGTTGTTCAACAACATTGGAATGAAAAAATATAGCAGGAAATTATCATCGCATTCAATTTTCTGCCTTTTGGGGAAATTTTATTATTTAGATAATTTATGCATACCTACCTACATTTCTGTCTTTCTCTTTTCTTTTTCATTCTTTCTTCTTTTTCCTTTATTTATTTCTTTGTTTTTTATTTTCTTTCTTTCTTTCATTCTTTGTCTTTTTCTTTCTTTTTTCTTTCTTTCTTTTTTCTTTCTTTCGTCATTTCTTTCTTTGCTTTTTATTTTTCTTTCATTCATTTACTCATTCTTTATTTATTTTCTCCCTTTCTTTCTTTATTTGTCTTCTTTCTTTCTTTTTTCTTTCTTTCTTTCTTCCTTCCTTTTTTCTTTCTTTTCCTTTATTTCTTTATTTGTCTTTCTTTCTTTTTTCTTTTTCTTTCTTTCTTTCTTTCTTTCTTTCTTTCTTTCTTTCTTTCTTTCTTTCTTTCTTTCTTTCCGCTCATGTTGTTACCCCTTACTGCTAACTATGCAGTAGTTAGCAGGCTCTTTACGCAGGTTATCGTTAACTAGTTCGAACCTCGTTGAGTACACTTACATTGTATTAAAAAAGAAACTTAGTATTGACCTATTATGTTGGAAACAATGTTCCTGCAAAAACTTTTATTAACAACAATATACAAGGATACAATGCAGGGAAAGGCCACACCAAATATGCGTATAATCCCACCTGATTCCAATGACAGTTGATCATGTATACCCTGGTTGAAAAATTCAACCGGCTTGCTATTAAAGAAACCACCAACTGCAGTTTTCAGTTTATCATCATTTTGCCCTTCAAGACGTTCTGTATTATCCTGTATAGATGGTAGTCTGTTGTCTCCAGGTCGAGTGAGGACGTTGGGTAAACGAGAACTTCCCAGTCCAGCTCCAGAAATCTTTCACGGGTGTGCTTTGCAACTTGTGGTCGGGCGTTATCATAAAGGAATATTTTTTATGCTACTGCGTCAGCCACACTTTGCAGTTGTTGACATTACAATTGGGTATTGATGTGCTGATTGAGTTCCAGCATTTCTCAGTGAATCACGCCTTTCACATCCCACTAGACGCAAACTATGAGCTTCTTTTCATTCATGTCTGACTTTGCCTGATGTTGCAACCTTGTCTGTCCAGCCTCTTTTTGCGTTTTACGTACGAGTACAACGAGTACAACGTTTTTCATCTGCAGTAACCATTTTGTTCAGCCAATCAAAACAGCGCCCCTTTAAAAGTTGCATCCTGCATGCGTCCATCAGGCGCCGACGGTCAAAGTCAGCCAGTTTAGGTGGGACCCATATTTCCAATTTACTGACTTTGCTCCCAGTGAATGGCTGGCGCCAAACTTGTCAGTCAGTTCGTGTGCTGTCAGGTGTGGACCAGCTTCGACACAGGCGAACAAATTCTCATTGTTAATGCATAATGGTAGGCCACTTCTTGGCTGATCTTGAAGATCAATTTGGAACTGAACTAATCGTAGGCCTTGCGTCGACTAATTGTGTCTTTTTTAAAAGCCTGATTGGTACGACATTGTGATTGGCCAGCGCTTAGACCGGACGTGTAATCATACAACAATGGCCGTTACAGTTCACGAGACTGTGTCATTTGTTGGGTTATTTTGGGGAAATTATTAGAAACTTTAAAATTATAAAACTAATCAATAATTAACCAAAAGATGTTACATTTACTTATATACGAATAAATATTCTAATTACTTTTTTTTATTGCTATACTTTATTTATATAGACACAAATATTTAAGTAAATTCTCTGTTTATAAAAAACAGCATTGACAACATTTACCGGCTTGAACGTCCGAGAAATTTTCATAGAAAATATGTCCTCCGACAGGAATCGAACCTGTATCCTACACGGAATCGTCGTCTAGCCTGACGTGCTATACCAGTTTAGCTTCAAAGGAGCGTCAGGCTAGCAAGGTCGATTTTACTGCTTTTAAACTACAATTTTTCATGATTTCCCTTGAACGATCATATTTACTCGAAGCGTATCTAAGCATAAACACACTACGAAATTGACAAATAATAAAAAATATAATAAAATAATTGTCGGACTTTGTCCATTTCTTAGTGTGCATATATATATATATATATATATATATATATATATATATATATATATATATATATATATATATATGAGTGTGCACCTTATATTTTATTTCATAAAGAAACAATTCATACATAGAATTAAATATCAATGTTAATGTAATTAATGGCGAAATCATTTCATTATCAGGACTTAATGAGACATTAACTTACAATCAATTCCTTGAATAATAAGATCCTTATATCGAATTGTTGTCAGATAGATGATACATGCCAAATACTTTCGACAATTTCAAATTGTCATCTTCAGGGCGCAATTTTCCCATATATAGAAGAAATATGTGTAGACTGAAAGATGATTATTTTTCAATTATTCTATTTATTGACAGTTAATATTGTTATTTAATTCTTTGTATGAATTGTTTCTTTATGATATAAAATGAAAGCTGCACACTCTAATATATTTACAACATCAGATTCGCTGCACAGTAATAATAAGATTCTTAAATTCTGTGGAAAACTACTAAGACATTTTACATTACTAATTGGATTATACTAAGTCCATTTCACTTTAGTATATAAATGACATGTAACAAGTAAATTTCGTGTATTTATAACTTTTCAAAATTAAAACAAATTTCTCACTTGATCGATTTGAACTCAAACGTCGCGACATCGCACGCTCCAAAACATACATTTAACTGTTAATAAATAGCATAAGATATATATATATATTTTATTTATTTAAAAATGATTCCAACACGCTACATAAGAGGTCTCATGTTTCAAAACAAGAGCCGAAAACTTCAATATAATTATTTCAAATAATTATATTGAAGTTTTCGGCTCTTGTTTTGAAACATGAGACCTCTTATGTAGCGTGTTGGAATCATATTTTTAAATAAATAATTATATTTATGCTCTACTTTTGTATCGAGCACTATTTTTTAAAAATAATAAAAAAAATACTAAAGAACTTTGGATTATTTACCTAACCAGTTCTTTCCTATTTTCTGTATATTTTCACACACACACACACACACACACACACACACACACACACATATATATATATATATATATATATATATATATATACATACATATATATATATATATATATATATATATATATATATATATATATATATATATATATATATATATATAAATATATATATATATAAGAAAGAGGTTATAGTAATTCCAACGAGAGAAAAGTGTGTATATAAAAAGAAGAGACAAAACGCAAACGTTTTTGGTTGTAATGTCTCTGTATCTGTTTTCGGCCCTTCACCACTATAATCAAATTATATGTGCTGGTGCTTGGCATTCATACGTCGAATACGACGGGAGAATCTACCATATATATATATATATATATATATATATATATATATATATATATATATATAAACTACGTACTTTAATATATTTACATCAGATCAGCAGCAATGTAATAATCAAAATTTTAAATTCCGTGGAAAAGATATTTTACCCAACTAATTATACCATATATAGTAGTGTAACCCGGATATAAGATAAACCCGTATATAAGAGAGATTTTCCCTGGTCCCAAATTAGAGCCCGTGTTAATGTATATAAATTAGACCAAACCCGGATATGGCAAGTATAAGCAGTAAATTCAACCTTGCCAACCAAAAGATCCTTTGTGGCCGAGCGGTCAAGGCACGTCAGCGTAAATGACGGTTCCGTATAGGATGCAGGTTTGAATCCTGTCAAAGGACGAATATTTTCTATGAAAATTTCTCGGACATTCAGGCCGGTAAATGTCATTTAATACTGTTTATTATAAACAGAGCATTTACTTAAATACTTGCATCTATAAAAAGAACGTTAAACATAAAAAATGTCTTTAATAAATAAATTGTCGGACTTTGTCCATTTCTTAATGTATATATATATATAGTCACGCATTGTGTATATTTAAGTAAATGCTCTGTTTATAATAAACAGTATTAACAACATTTAGCAGCCTGAATGTCCAAGAAATTTTCATAGAAAATATGTGTCCTCCGACAGGAATCGAACCTTTATCCTTCACGGTACCGTCATATAACCTGACATGCTATATCAATTTAGCCACAGAGAAGTGTCTTGGTTAGCAAAGTTGATTTTACTGTTTTTAAACTACAATTTTCTATGATTTCCCTCGAACATTCATATGTTTATTATAAACAAAGCATTTACTTAAATATTTATATCGATAAAAATATCGTATAAACAGAAAATATCTTAAAGTAATTGTCGGACTTTGTACATTTCGTAGTGTGTGACTTCATTTGTTTACGTTTGGATACGCATCGAGCAAAAACGAATGTTCTTCAAACGTTATTTTTAGTGGATGCCCATATTTGAGTAAACGTTCCGTAAACAGTAAATAATTCATCTACCAGCCTGAGAAAAGCTTCCAAATAAAGCTAGGTTTTATTTTGCCTTTAAAGCACACACACTTTTTCAGATTTTTACTGACAAAAATAATATTTGTATTAATAAAAATATGTCGGATTAAAAATAAAACTTTGTCGGATTAAAAATAAAAAATATGTCGGATTAAAAATATCCACTAATTCTTTAGAAATGGATATGTTTACATTTCGAAATGACGTAGATGAACTTCGGAGGTGAGTAATAAAGGTTCGAATCCTACCGGCGGGCACGTTTATAAATACTGTTTAAAATAAAGAGATCCTGAACTAAAAATGAAGCAATAAAAATATATCTATATACAAAACAACAGAAAAGAAAAGCAAACCTCTTTAGGTGATGATCAGACGGTTGTTCCTCCTAGAAAGGCGGACGCAGGTTCGAATCCTACCGCAGGGCATGTTTATAAATATTGTTTAAAATAAACAGATCCTGAACTAAAAATGAAGCAATAAAAATATATTTATATACAAAACAACAGAAAAGGAAAGCAAACCTCTTTAGATGATGATCAGACGGTTGTTCCTCCTGGAAAGGCGAACGCAGGTTCGAATCCTACCGCAGGGCATGTTTATAAATACTGTTTAAAATAAACAGAGAATCCATTAAAAATGAAGTAATAAAATATTCTTATATACAAAACAACAGAAAAGGAGAAAAAACCTGTTTATGTGATGATCAGACGTTTCGATCCTCCTGGAAAGGCGAAGCAGGTTCGAATCCTACCGCAGGGTACGTTTATAAATACTGTTTAAAATAAACAGAGAATCCATTAAAAATGAAGTAATAAAATATTCTTATATACAAAACAACAGAAAAGGAGAAAAAACCTGTTTATGTGATGATCTGTAATACTCATGCTCATGTGTTTGTGAGGGGTGCGTACATTGTGTGGTAATACGTGGTTCGGTTGAGAGTAAAAAGTCAGTTCGCCCGGAGACTAAGAAATCTGTTTGCCTGGGGTTCAAGAAATCGGTTAATTCCACAACGTCAGGTGTGTTTTCTATATTATCTTTATTCTCACGTGGAATCAATAGGCAGGCATACGGATGTGCGTTTTACCGTAGAAAATGGTTAGCAAGCTAGATTCCCAAGATATCTTTACCGAGAGCGATCTTCCCCGGTGCTATGTTAAATTTTGACTATGTTCCAGAAAAGACAAAACGGACTTACAAAACATTTTCAGTGTCTCTACAGGAAGTTTCGTTTTATACTTCCGTCAACGTAATTGCCGAATAATAAAAGATTCATTCTCCATCCTGTATTATTTAGATAGTTTTCAAAATTCCGACTCGGAAGAGAATGAATGCAATGAAAACTAGCCTCTAGGTGAAAGGTTTTATAATTATTGGCATAAAATATACCGACAATTGATACTGTTTGTATCTCTTTGGAAAGCTTCATAATTTGAAATTAATATTTACATCTTGTTCTACTCTATCTTCACTTAGACCAGACAATTTGTGATTCCAATAATTTCTTTTTAATAATTTGACCTCAAGCAAGGCAATAAAGCCACTAAGACGCAAAGAGTTACTGGGTGTTAGAGAATATAAGAAAAAAAAAAAAACTCTATTAACCAGAGAGAAAAATAGAAGAACAAGAATTAAATAGAAAAACACGAAGATAATGGTTAACATTGCATTACAACTTTTGAAGATCAAAGCTGATTGGGAAGCAAGAAGCCGGAAAAAAGTTCCACAATCGAGAAGTGCGATAGAAGAAACTGCTAGCATAGAACTTGCGGTTATTAACTAACAATTTCAAATGTAAAATCACGAGACCTTGTCGCTAATCTAGTATGGCGCTTGAATTCATAAGCTTTAGTTACCATAGAAGAAAATTCATCAGAAAAATTATCATGAAAGTATTTATAGAAAAGACACAGGGAAGCTACATTACAACTGTGGAAAAGGGACTGAAGCCGAGATGCCAGGTCAGGACCAATAACATTGCACATTCTTCTTTGGATTTTATCAAGTATCTCTAAATATATAGCAGAATCACCAAACCATATGTCGTAACATTATTCAAAGCATGGACATGTGTAAGATAGATTCTCACGAGAAAAATATTAATTATTCTTTCTATCTATCTATCTATCTATCTATCTATCTATCTATCTATCTATCCAAGTCTTTCATTATCTATCTATCTATCTATCTATCTATCTATCTATCTATCTATCTATCTCTTTCTTTCTATCTTCATATCTATCTCAGTTTCTCTACATATATTTTTCTCTATCTATCTATCTCTTTCTTTCTTTCTATCTTCATATGTATCTCAGTTTCTCTATATATATTTTTATCTATCTATCTATCTATCTATCTATCTATCTATCTATCTATCTATCTATCTGTCTATCTATCTATCTATCTATCTATCTGTTATGGTGACCTATCTACATTAGAATGAAATCTTCCTCCTTCATAAATACTAACCTGCGAGACTTCCTAAGCAGAGGCAGTACGGGCGCTGTGTAACCTGGCAGTTCGGACGGACACTTCTATCAGAGAAATCGTGCCAATATAGCCCTGCGCTTAAATTCATAGACACAGAACTACATTTTTAAACATGTACAATAATTGATACAATCCGCTATGCTCGATGTCAAATCCGTTCCTTGACATATCAATGTTTTAACTGCATATTCAAAGTAATAGATTCTGAATGTACATTATGATTATTATTCCCATCATTTTGTTAAACTAGAATTTTTTCGCAATACGCGAACGCGTATCTGTCTATATTTCTGAGATGAGGTATTATGTACATTATTTACATTATTAGGACTATTGTCCTCATCTTTGTCACTATATTTATTACAACGTTCCGGCCTTTCAGTATCTGTCTATATTTCTGAGATGAGGTATTATGTACATTATTTACATTATTCGGACTATTGACCTCATCTTTGTCACTATATTTATTACAACGTTCCGGCCCTTTAGTATCTGTCTATATTTCTCAGATGAGGTATTATGTACATTATTTACATTATTAGGACTATTGTCCTCATCTTTGTCACTATATTTATTACAACGTTCCGCCCCTTAAATATCTGTCTATATTTCTGAGATGAGGTATTATGTACATTATTTACATTATTCGGACTATTGTCCTCATGTTGGTGGTTGGAATCTCGAAATAAATTGTTCAGTTCGACATTCCAACCAACTGAAGAAGGCCGGAGCGTATAACGGCTGAAATGTTGTAATAAATATGGTGATAAAGATGAGGACAATAGTCCGAATAATGTAAATAATGTACGCTAACGCGTGTTGAAATCCTCACCATATTTAGTATTACTCAGATTTTTCTCCAGATTTACAAACTCTAATTTTCCTTTAATTTCGCAAATCAATCGATGAAATTTGAATAATATGATTTGTTTGGAAAAATTCTTTGAGAAAAACCCTACTTTGCGATTTAATAATTTCTTTTATTGAATTTTATTGGATACTTTTTTAAAGACAATTTATTTTTTTTTTTTCCTTTTTAACAGCGAATAATAAATTCTTAAGATTTCTTACACTTGGGCGTGCAACATACAACTGGCCATGCGTAAATATTTCTTTCTGAAGATAAATTCCAACTTTTTTGCATTTAAATTCAATGTCAATCTTTTGTCTTACGCTAACATTTTTGTTGAGATTTACGAACTTTACATTTCGCTCAAAACAATCCATGGAATTTGAATAAGCTGATTTGTTTTAAAAAATAATTTGACAAAAAATTACTTTGCAGTTTTTACTCATCAACTATACTTTGTATCTCCTTACCCGTTTGCACTTCACCCCAAAATTTGGTTTCGATCGGTCAATGTATCAGTAAATCATTATTATTCCACATAAAAAATTCTTACGGTCTAAAAATATTTTCTGGCTTCAAATAACTCGTAAAGAATTGACAATCCGTAAAAGTAAAATCCATCAATTCTTTCTTTCTTTCTTTCTTTCTTTCTTCATTTCATTCTTTGTTTTTTTTTCTTTGTTGGTTTCTTTCTTTTCCTTTATTTCTTTCTGTGTCTTCTTTCTTTCTTTCTTTCTTTTCCTTTATTTCATTCTTTGTCTTTTTTTCTTTCTTTCTTTTCCTTTCTTTCTTTCTTTCTTTCTTTCTTTCTTTCTTTCTTTTCATTCATTCTTTCTTTTCCTTTATTTCATTCTTTGTCTTTTTTTCTTTCTTTCTTTTCCTTTCTTTCTTTCATTATCTTTTTTCTTTCTTTCTTTCTTTCTTTCTTTCTTTCTTTCTTTCTTTCTTTCTTTCTTTCTTTTCCTTTATTTCATTCTTTGTCTTTTTTCTTTCTTTCTTTTCCTTTCTTTCTTTCATTATCTTTTTTCTTTCTTTCTTTCTTTCTTTCTTTCTTTCTTTCTTTCTTTCTTTCTTTCTTTCTTTCTTTCACTCACACTATTACTAATAGTCATTTTGTGTGAGTAATATAGTCATACTATAGTTACTTACACTCTTCCAAGACCGGAAATTAAATTATAAAAATAACTTCATATGCAGACAAGATGTAAACAGCATTTCAATGAGCCTCCAAGCGCTGAACGTCTAATGTGGTCTGGAGTCATTCCAGACCTCAAGTGGTATCAAACTCTTACATACAATCCATTGCTAAGGATGCCAGAAAAATGTCTGACTCATTTGGTCGCTCCACGATAGACTATGACTTCTTCTTCCATATTTTATTTTTTACATGAATCTGATTAGACGGAAAATAGAGTGTTTTTCCACCATATTTAGACTGGAGCTACACAATCCTCACTTTCCAGCCTTGAGAGAGATCAAAGCCGTTTACGCTGTCATGTGTGAGAAAACCTATTCTCCACTCTGCATCCACTTTCTCACAGATGCAATGTTACAAGATTGTTACTGTTCTATTGCTATAGTCAGGGCTAACGTTCAGTTATGCTCCATTCTTTAGTTCCACCAGTTCAGGTCTTCACAGATACGAGACGCTATGCTACTTCCACAGAGTCGAAACACACTCATTTCCTCCGTAAGGAGAAAGTTTTACTGAGACAACTTCTTCCCAAGAACTGCTACTTCGGAAAAAGACTCCCATCTGGATTCTTTTCTTGAACACTGCAATCTTAACCTTTCCAAGTCAAAGGCCATTCTTTATTTATCCTCCTTATCCTCACACTCTACACTTCTCCCCTATATATCAAGCGCTTCATTCATCATAAGGATTTAACACTAACCCTTTATATTCAGTGGCTCTCAGGCCTTGTATTAATTAAACTTTACTAATAAAAAAGTATGTTCCAATATCTAATAAAAATAGGTGGAAAAACATTATAAACATTTTGCTTTTTAGTAGTGTTCTTGGTTTGTTTTGTTTTTTTTGCGACAGATCAACCTCAACGAGTTATTTAATGCTGACAAGATTTTTATGATAGGTTCGTATGAATAGAATATGTATTCTTTGTAATAAATTACTTTGTAGAACAAATCATGGCATATTTTTGTAACGAGGATATTTGTCCAGAGTACTGCTAGTAATATTTTTTCCAAAAATGTATTGCTGGTATTTTTACTATAAAAATCTATTTTTATACTTTTTACTGTTTTGACTCAAGATTGGAGGTTAACTATTTGCCCATAGCTAGGACCCTAACAGGTGCTACCACCCCAGGTCTGGGTGGATCTAGGAACAACAGCAGTTAAGAGGTGGTTCCATGCTCCTCAAAACATCCCGGTCAGAGGCCTTGCTGCTAGATGTAGTTTATCGTCTTACCCAGGACGCATATCTATCTCTGGTAATTTTACTATAAATATGCATTTAGTGTTTTATTTTTGTTTTGGTGGACCTGGGACCAAAAGCAATTAAGAGTTGGTTCTACGCTCCTCAAAATCTTCCGATCGGAGGCATTACTGCCGGATGTAGTTTATCGTTATACCCAGGAGGGTGTTTGTGTGAACATAGTTACTAGATGTAATAATATGTGTGTTTTATGTTGTAGTTTTGTTGAAGTTATATTCTGGAATACAGTTTGATTTCTTTAAGAAATTGTAGGATATTATATGGATTAATACAATGTAAGACTTCTTTCACGTTGATTGATGCGTTGTTAGTAATTTTACTTTAAATACGTATTACCTTTACGTATTTACCTTTGTAAATATTAAAAATTGTGAGTGTTATATTCTCCAAGCCCTCTTTTCTTGAGAAAATGTAAAAGAACCGTTTTTTGCTCGCTTTGAGCCAACTGAATCAGGTTTGTTGCATAGTTGACGAAATAATAACGTAATGGCTGGCAGTTCATTAAAATCTTGGTTACTCAGCCAAGATAATTTTTGTTGGAGAGAATTGATGTATGAAGAAGCAAGTTACGCGGGAATAAAGGTGCGCTGAAAAGTTCTTGGTCTAAACCATTTTCTAAAACCAGCATTCGGCTTTTTATATTTCGAACCTCAATTTTTCATTAAAATACTAATTTAGAGAAGTAGGCTAGGCTGAGAATGATTCAACACGGCTCACATTTACTATTCCATGTTAATGTATGAATATGTATAGAAATACGAGGATGAACCAATAAGTGCATAGCCTGGCAGTTACTAAATAAATTTTGAGATGAAGCAAGCAAGGTAATAAAGTCACTAAGACGCAAGGAATTACTGATTTTAAGAAAATATGAGACAAAAAAATCAGTATTAAGGAGAGAGAACAAGAAAAAAACTGGAATTAAGAAGACAAGATAACGACTGACATTGCATTTAAACTTCCGAAGTTCAACCTTGACTGGAAAGCAAGAAGACGGAAGAGAGTTGCACAAGCGTGAAATGAGAGTTAGTCTAAAATTTATGACTATCTGGCCATTTCAATTGTAAAATTATGAGACCTTGCCGCCAATCAAGTACTGCGCTTAAATTCATAGACACTAGGTACCGAAACTACATTACGGCGGTGGGAAAGTAATTGAAGCCAAGATGCCAGATCAGGAAAAATAACTTGCTGATTCTTCTTTGGATTTTATCAAGAATCTCAAAATATATAGCAGGGACACTAAACCATATGTGGTAACAGTATTCAAAGCATGGATGAAATATGTAAGATAGATTAGAAAAATATTAATTACTGACTGCACCTCTTTCTCCCTCCTCTGTCTGTCTGTCTGTCTTTCTCTCTCTCTCTCTCTCTCTATATATATATATATATATATATATATATATATATATATATATATCTGTGTGTGTGTGTGTGCAAATATATAGAAACATATGAAAGAACACGTTAGGTAAATAATCCGAAGTTCTTTAGTATTTTTGTTTTTATTTGTAAAAAAAACTGTGCTCCATACAGAAGTAGAGCTTAAATTATAATTTTAAAAAAATATGATTCCTTCGCTGCATAAGAGTTCTCATGTTTCAAAAACGAGTGCAAAAAACCTCAATATAATTATTAAAATTAAATTGAGTTAAAGTATCAAGCGAAAATTTAGGAACCTATATATATTCCTAAATTTTCGCTTGAGGATGAAACAGGGCTTGACACTTATATATATATATATATATATATATATATATATATATATATATATATATATATATATATATATATATACAGAGTGGTCCGAAAGTCTTGCCACACTATACCTCTCTTCCAAACTGTCATCAGTCTTCTGAAAGAAAATTGTATTATGTAGGGTTGACAAAACATGCGGACCACCCTGTTTATTATATATATATATATATATATATATATATATATATATATATATATATATATATATATATATATATATATATATATATATATATACAGGGTGATATACATATATATATGTGTGTGTGTATTAGGTTGGTGCAAAAATAATGGCGTAATAATGTCGTTTTTTGATGTATTTTTTAACGTCAAAAAACGACATTATTACGTCATTATTTTTGCACCAACCTAATATATATATATATATATATATATATATATATATATATATATATATATATATATATAAGGGAACATAGAAGTTAACACTTAGAGGCGACAGTCAGTTTCATGCTAGATGCAATCGTCAGGCCTGACGATTGCATCTAGCATGAAACAGACTGTCGCCTCTAAGTGTTGACTTCTATGTTCACTTTTGTATTTACACACGCTCTATCTGATATTGAGCCCTTAATCCCTTATCATCTAAAGACTATATTTCTTCATATATATATATATATATATATATATATAAACAGGGTGATATATATATATATATATATATATATATATATATATATATATATATATATATATATATATATATATATATATATATATATATATATACTGAGTAATGAACGAATATAAACAATTATTCAATTGGAGTTACACCTGACTTAGTAGAAGGAATTCTACGCCTCCTAAATGTTATGCTCTATTTAATGAAAATAAAATTTATAGAGACATTTGTCGTTATCGGACGGCACAGATCGCTATCTGGCAATTACTTTTCACCATTATTAGCGAAATTTTCATTTACTTGGAAAAATGTTAGCATCTTTAAAGAAATGTTGATTTTATTACAGACCCTCATATGGGATATGCATAGATTTATATATATATATATATATATATATATATATATATATATATATATATATATATATATATATATATATATATATATATATATATATATATATATATATATATATATATATCAGAACAATCTTAGGCAAAATGGAATCTTGTTTGAGTGTTTCGTGATTTATGACTTCCTTATGGATTTTGTTACTTTTATCGGCGTGGTGCAATGGTTAGCAAGCTTGTCTCGCTTGATCAATTACGGCTGAGTAGTGAGTTCGATCCTTATTGGGTGCTCCATACTATCGGCCTTGTGTCACATCTAAGCTATACTTGGGAAATCATTTGAGTACCTCGGCGTGGTGTCATGGTTAGCAAGCTTGTCCCGCTAAAACAGTTATGACTGAATAGTGTGTTCGATCATCATTGGGTGCCCCATTCTCTTGGCCTTCTGCCACATCTAAGCTAAGCTTAGAAAATCAATGCAAAGGGAGGGGAATATAAAAGCGCAAACGTTAGTCTTAATTGGTACGTTGAAATTTCAAATTATTTTTTTTAGATGTATCTGAATTTGTAGTCAAGTCAATTTGTAGTCAAGTCAATTTCACCTTTTTTTTTGCGGTATTGGTTTTATTTTCATTACTTTTGTTATTAGGTGTCGCACATTGTGATAATAGAAGACCTGACAAGAAAGGTGAAATGCTGTGAGAACTTGGTCTCAAATTTACTGAAATGGATGATCAAATATCATTAATCTGTAATTTAATTAACATTTATGAAAAAATGATTAATTCCTAATTAAAATGTAAAATGGTTAACCCACTTGTCACGCTATTTCTGAGATGAGGTATTATGTACATTATTTACATTATTCGGACTATCGTCCTCATCTTCGTCGCCACATTTATCACAACGTTTCGGCCGTTGTACGCTCCGGCCTTCTTCTCATCCTTGAGGACACATGGCACAGTGGATAAAGGCGTTGGTTAGATCCAGTGACAGGACCCAAAGAGTGTGAGTTCAATACCCGGTTAAGGCAGTGGAGAACTTTCAGAGGGAAGTTAGCAGGAGATAACTGATAGCTGACATCCATCAAACATTGCACGTGGAACTAGAACAGTCTACCCCAGTGAGCGAAATAAAGGGTTCAGTTCGACATTCCAATCACCTGAAGAAGGCCGGAGCATACAACAGCCGAAACGTTGTGATAAATGTGACGACGTAGATGAGGAGGATAGTTCGAATAATGTAAATAATAATCCACGTTTATTAAATCGCTTTAGGTAATTCGACGTGGTGTAATACTCAATAAGCTTGTCTCCCTGGACCAATTACGATTGAGTAGTGTGTTCGATCCTCATTGGGTTCTTCATGTATACAGCCTTGTGCCACATCTAAGCTACGTGTAAATCACTTTAAGATGAAGGAATATCAAAGGGCCACATGACTGTTATATTTTAAGTATTTAACTTTTAATAAAACTTATCATGTCTAGGCTGGTGGAGATTAATTTTACCTTTTGAAAAAAACATGGGATGTCTGCACAGACACGTGCATCTACTAAAATATTTTTTATCGTTAACTGGGGTAAAATATGGCTTGTTTATTTTAACGCCCCCAAAACTAAACACCATTCCATTAGTTATCTGTGAGATACCGTTCTGCCTTTATTAAGCATGGCTGATGCTAGCCCCCAGGAAAGTGACACGTTGCACCTTCTCGGGCCAATGTTCTCAGCTGAAATGAAATAGAAAGACTATATTGAATCCATTGCTAACTCACCTGTTAAGAAAGTTGCTTCACTGTGTCGCGTGAGAAAATTTTTTCTCTCCAGAAGCTGTTTTACATATCTGTAAGTCTATGATTCATCTATATCATATTGCTGCCACATATGGTCTGGTATCCCTGCTGTTTATGTAGGTCTCCGTGATAAGATCCAAAGAAGAATCAGCAATATTATTGGTCATGATCTGGCGGACCGGTTTCAGTTACTTTCCCACAGCCGTAAATTTGCCTCTCTCAGTCTTTTTTAAAAATAAATACTTTCATGGTAAATGTTCGAATGAGCTCTTCGCTATTTTACTTAATTTTTAAAAAAAATTAAGAGTTAGACCCTCATGAATTTACAGTTGAGTCAGGCTAGATGTAACCGTAAGTTCTATGCTAACAGTTTCTTTTCTCACACTTCTCGCTTGTGGAACTCCCTTCCGGCTCCATGCTTTCCACACCCTGTCGGATGGGGCTGTAGAATACGCTGACTGCAGCTCTGCAGAGGGGTAAGACTCTCCCAATGGGGCGTCCCGAGTATGACGATAAACTACATCCTCGTCCTGGGTAAGACAATAAACTACGTCCAACAGCAAGGCCTCTGATCAGGAGGTTTTGAGGAGCGTAGAACCACTTCTTAATTGCTGATGTTCCCAGGTCCACCCTGACCCAGGGTGGTAGCATCTGTTAGGGTTCCAGCTATGGGCAAATAGTTAACTGAAGAAACTGAAGTAAAAAGCATTATAAAAGTGTAAAAATAGATTTTAATACCTGAAATAGTTTGAAAAAATTATTACCAGAAATTAATTTTTGAAAAACAAAAAAAAAAACAAAAATATTAGCAGGAATATATTTGATTGTACTCAAAAATATGAGTAATTGAAAAATGGTTCCAATACATATGTATACATACACACCTTTATTTTTTTTTACCAAATTATAGCTATGTATCTATTTCAAAAATTTTGATGGCATTAAATGACCCACTGAGGTTGATATGCCATAAAACAAAACAACCAACCAACTATGCTTTCCAGCCAACTTTACTCTGCAAAAATTTAAATGCAATGTCAATCGCTATCTACTGTCTTCTTGGTTACTCTTATTAATGTTCCTGTCCCTAATTCTATCTCATCCTGTAACACCTTGTATCTTAGTGGCTTTACTGCCTTGCATAGGGTGATACCGATTAATAATGGGATTTTTTTTATTATTTTTACGTTAATGACTTAAATTACTGTGTTTGCGTTACGGGTGAGAAAAAATAGTTATCAAATATAAAGACCGAACGTCCCCGTGAGAGATTTACATTTCAGAAGCTATAGAGACATTTGTGTGTGAAAACCGGGTTAAATAGTGGTTCCCCATGATAAAGAAACGCGAGTTCGATTCCAGCCCAGAGATATATTTTCTTTAATAAGACTTTCTATGTGTAGGCCGAGCTGGAGAAGTGATGTATGTATTCTTTTTCCCAAGAATATTTGCGCGTAAGCGAATGTAACAAACTCGACTGGAATTCGAACTCGGCTCTCCGTTTTTAATATCCGAACCGCTATCCATTACACACCACTACATTCAGCCGTTGATGACCAACGTCATGATTATTATGCGAATATCTTTGAATTTGGATGTTTGCCATTTCTTTTCAACGGTTCTCTGTTTCACCCGCCACCGACATCGACCCCAGAAAAGGTTCTACTAATGAAAACTGCTCACCCGAGACTCCTTTTAAAACGTGCCAGGACAAGGAGGGCAGTCTGCCCCGATATCCACATCAAAAGGATGTCCATTTTAAATTCTCCCTTCATCTTTTCCCCATTGGCTTTTATTCTTCAATTATGGCGCAAATTTATTCAGTTCTTACCAACGGCGGGGAGAAAAAAAAGTCACTCGATGGCGCACCCATTTCCATTCCGATAACCGGACTAATAATCGTTATCAGAAACTCAATCATCATCATCAGCAGCAGCAACAGCATCATCATCAGCATCAGCAGCAGCAGCAGCAGCAGCAGCAGCAACAGCATCATCATCAGCAGCATCATCATCAGTTTAGCTCCTAAAAAAACAATAAGACTGTCTCGTAAGTGACTCGAAGGGATAAACGTATAGTTCTACTGGCGGATGCTGAGCAACGAGGAGACTTTAAAGAAAATAGGAATGAAAAGAACTACTTTTATGTACCGTGTCACTTCAGAACATAGCTGATCATGCCCCTCCACATTTTCCTGTCACTTGTGTCTCTTAAGAAGATTTGTCTATTTCTTATTTCAACCAAACCGTGCTACCAACCACTCATCAAGTATTTTACGCGCTGCTTTCCTCTGTCCCTCTTTCCCCTCACACATACACACACATACACACACATATATATATATATATAATGGAATTTTATTAATTGTATAGCTTTTTGTTTCACTTTAATGTTATTTTTAGTGTATACTCGTATTTGAGTAGACGTTTCATTTATTTATTAAGCAGTATATTTATTTATTATTAAAGAATAAACTTGCCTCCTATCGTAATTGTTCGGGTTTCCCGGTAGTGGATGCGCACTGCTGATGAGTCCCAAATATAGGACGAAACTGTCGTCCAGTGCTTTCTGCATCCTGTTGAGGTTTCATCTAGACTCGATGAATTACTTAATTATGATTATTTCAAATCCTTCTAATTATATATATATATATATATATATATATATATATATATATATATATATATATATATATATATATATATATATGGCCGCCATGAAAAGACAAAGTGTATTTTTATTACCACTCATGATGATAATAGATAAAAAGTAAAACTGAAAAACGGGCTGGCTAACCGGACTCGAACCTCGTTCAACAGAACTAAATCGAGGTTAATAAATTTAATAGAATTTTCACTAAAAAGAAATGGACAACATGTATTAGGGGAGAGAAAAATATTGCTTAGATGGAAATTAGTTGGAGGCCCAGTACGAAATCATTCTCTTTACACAGAGAGGACTTCAACGATAAAATATAAATGGCTTTCAACACTTTTAAGTGGTAATTCAGTTGGGACTTGCTTAGAATGGTAAATGAGTCCACATTGAAAATAGTAGCACAATTATATATATATATATATATATATCTTTTTCCATTTATGTCGTTTTTTTCTTCTTCACCCCTTACCCATCTACATCCAGAGATAACATACGTCAAGTTAAGCGATGTCTGGCCCACACCAAGTGAGCCTAAGGATAAAGAATTGAAATGGTACATCTAACTCACTCATGTCTTCCCTCCCCGCTCACTTCCTCACTTCGTTAATTTACATATGCTTAATACGGCCGGTCAAAAATGTGTAAATTTCTTTTCATTTTTCATTTCAACTTTTGGAAGTAAAGTCTGATGATCCAGAGCCCTTTAAAAGGGTTGTGGTGAAATAATTTATTACATGGAACCTTAAAGTGGTCTGTTTATATATATATAGAACATATGTGGCCTGACGATTACATATAGCATGAAACAGACTGTCGCCTCTAAGTGTTGACTTCTATGTTCACTTATATATATATATATATATATATATATATATATATATATATATATATATATATATATAGGCCCAGTACGAAATCATTCTCTTTACACAGAGAGGACTTCAGCGATAAAATATATTTTGTCTTTTTATGGCTGTTATAAAGTTTTGTACCATGAAACATATCTTGAAATATATATATATATATATATATATATATATATATATATGGTCCTTCTTGATGAATTAATTTCACTTTAGTTAATTTTACACTAAAATTGAGAGTGATCAGCAGTATCCTTTTCTTGGGACATTTTATGATCTTTGAGGGACAGAAAACAAGTTATTGCATTTTCGTTAATGCTGATGACGAATCATAGAGCATCTTGAGCATAGTCGTATTTAAAATAAAAGCAATGCTAAATACAGCGAAAATATCACCTATCATCTCTTTTCTTAAAAGGATTTTTTTTGCAAAAAGTAATTTTTTTATTACAGAAAGTACAAAATGCCAAACTTTGGTGTTAATTATTAGTGTTGCCGCCTTTAGCTGGAAGAATTGTTTCAATCTAAGGTATCATTGAATGGGATAAGGTCTAGATTTTCTCATTAAGAATTGTTTTTATTCTTCTTAGCAGTAATCCCAAACCCATTACTTATTGTTGGAGCACCTTTTTTCTTTAGTTCTACCACAATGGTTCTGTTATAGCCTTCATCTTTGTTTCAGCAGAAATATTAGTTGTCACTTTACTGCAAAAAAGCAAGCTAAAATTCAACTACAATGATCTGCCAAAGTATTTTACACTCATATTAATACGATGAAACAGATCCTATTTAGAAATTTACATATTATAATGACATTATTATTTCAGATCTTTCATCGTCCTAATAGTTTTGCATGACCTAATTTAAATTTCAGAGTGTTTAAAGGAGTGTATTTCCTGTTACACGGCACCTAAGAAAACGCAGCAAAGTAATTTTCAGTCCGTGAAATCCACAGACAATACTGATAAAAGCATACCGATAAACAATCTTAAATTCTTGATAAAAATTTAATTGTTTTATATTATTGGTTTAAAACTTTTGGACGCTGGTGTTTACATCTAGTCGTAGTCAGCACCGGTTCGAATCCGAGCATCGAGATCGTCATCCTTATTTCGTTTTCTCCCCTCTGGTGCCAGGGGCAGGGATAGCAGGTAAAGGCCCAGCCTACTGAAGAGTCGTGAATAGGAGTCACAGAGGAGTGTGGGTAGTGGACTTGGCTAGGTTAATCAGGCCCTCCTGTCAGAACGTCGCAGATCCTCTTCAGTTGGTCTCGAAAATCTCGGTGCCTATAGGAAGGTCCTAGGGAAGGATCTACGATTTATATATTTAAGCACGTCGCCTAATAGTGTCATATAATTATTTATCGTACACAGTTCTATATTTCAGTATAATTTCCTTCCTTGCCCAATGTACTTAATTCAATGTTGTGTTCTAATGACATAGTTAAAAATATATACAGAAATGTATAAAATATACAGCTTTCAGATTAATATTCGCCGAATACCTACATGCTAAGCTGCCATCTGACTGATGTGGTCTCCTATTTATTTAAGACCATATCTGAAACAGAGCGCAGAATACCTTCAGTAAATAGAGCAAGTTTTCAAACATTATTTTTTCATATAATCACCACCACTGGCAATTTGTATCAACAATAAGCTAGAGCCTGCTTGATACATTCATAGAAATATATACCAGGCGAGGACGTTTTTTTTTATAGCAGTAATGCTAAAATGCATAAGCTACTAACTGCGCTCACGTTCACAGTTTGGTCGCCGCAAAATTTCAGCAAGGGTCGCTGCTTTGCAATCAGTTTTATTTTTCCGTAAAGAAGGTATTTTTCCAAAGTGCCGCTTAGCGGTTATCAGTAACATATGTGTTATATTGGCAGGAAATTTATCTTGACTCCAATATCTTGACTTCCCACAGCATTCACCTCTAAAATAATGGTCCAACATAATAAAATAAGAGACACTAAATAGGAGTGACCAGGATTTTATTTTGCAACACGTATTTAGAAACAGAAGTAAAAATATCGTTAGGTTTTCAAAACATCTAAATTTAAGAACGTTCAAAACATTGTACTGGCCAATTGCGGAAGTCAAGGTAAACTATGGAAGACGCTAAGTGAGTAATTTAATACCGAATAAACCAAATGGAATAAATGTTGCCATTGTTGCTGTTGAATTTTTATTTATAATTTTTTTTTATTTATGAATGTTATTATTATGTTTTTTTTTTAATTTGATAAAATATTTATGCATTTATTTATTTATTTTTATTTATAAAATAATTTATTTTTAAATAAAACAAAAATCCTTTTATTATTCAAAATAAATAAATGCATAATTTTAATTGTTTTCTTTTAATTTTATACTATTTTATAGTCACATATGTTGGCTTGGAAAAGAGTATTTCTTTTAGGAAAGAATCCGTAGCGCAGGTTATTTTTTAAAGATTCGATAGCCGCACTTTCCGTCTATGTAAGTGATTTTTTTTTAATGTTACTCTGATTAAAATTATATAACATTTCATATGCGAAACGTAAACAAAGCAGTTTCTAAATTTCTAAGCTCTTTATATTTTCTAAAAAATTCTAAGTTCTTTATATTTAATTCGATATTTTTATCTCTGCAAAAGTTATTTTTAGTGGATACCAATATTTGAAATAGACGACCCGGTTTTTACGTTCTTTTTTTTATTACAACAAACTGTATTACGATTGCACATTCGAGAAAAATACTCTCTTTAACAGGTCCAACGTACCACTTAGGAGAAACCTAGAAAGGTTCTAGTTTAAGGAACACACACACACCCTCGTTCAAATTATCTATCTATCTATCTATCTATCTATCTATCTATCTATCTATCTATCTATCTGTGTGTGTGTGTGTGTGTGTGTTTATGTATACATAAGCAGGGTGCGATGGGTAAATTGTCGCCATTTTATAGTTGTAATTACTCGCATGCACTTTGTTTTTAATTTTATCGATTGAACAGTATATTGGGGTCAGTTGGGCACCGTCCGTGAGAAAAAGAGCACCATGATACAATTCACCCCGCCAGTGTCAATCTGAACGCAGTGCATAGGATTCGGAAAGAGTTAGATGAGTCTAATGGTGATTACGAATGTGCGTCAGCACGGAAAACTCACTCTGATCATTCTGATAAGAAAAGAACACTTGAATTTGTTGGTGAGAGCCTCAGACTCAATACGACGGCCTATATCAAGTGTTATTGGTCAAGAGAATGGCTGCTGGAAGGCCCTCGGCCTGGAAACAGGTGTCTGCTCCAATTGATCGAGATAACAACAAAACTCTTCGTAACACCAAAGATGAACCGAAGGCAAGGATTATAGTAGCATTCACCACAAGAAGAACGTCCAGAAGAGTTGCAGGAGATCCCGAAGTTGTCTAGAGGCCGTGGTTGAAGCGACTTTATTGAAAATTTACTATTTATTTGAAGAAATTGTTAAAATGAATCAGCGTTATATTCAAATTTACGTAATTTAGACGATAATTTATCCATCGCAAACTATATATATATATATATATATATATATATATATATATATATATATATATATATATATATATATTGGTTGATGAAAAGTTATCAGCCTGAGAGAAAAAACTTTGATCAGATTTTGGAATGTGGATCGAGTTGAGAACTTTTCTGAGGTCCTTCACCCATATGTGTAGACAGACAGATAGACACAAACACAAACACACACACACACACACACACACACACACACACACACACATATATATATATATATATATATATATATATATTGAGGAGTCACGGTAATGGATAGCGGCTCGAGAAATCAGAGAGCCGAGTTCGAATTCCAGTCGGATCCATTACATTCACTTACGTGCTAATACCCTTGGGAAAGGATGTGAATCCTCTTCTTCTCCCTCCAGCTATGGGTAAATAGCAGGACAGACTGGGTTCTATAGCCTTGGATGGCAACTTGTCTAGGAGAAGCTAAACACTGAATTCAAAACCTGAGGAGGGTCGTTTGGGGACCTTGTGGCCCGTCGTGCACCCGATCTCTGTATCAAAAAGTGTGGATGGTTTTACACATAACCTTCGCAACTATAATTAAATCTCATGTGCTGGTGTCGGTTCCTAAGAACTGATCTGCTTGACCCTCATACGTCGAATTCGACGGGAGAGTCGAGTATATATATATATATATATATATATATATATATATATATATATATATATATATATATATATATATATATGGATATATATATATATATATGTATTCTAAAGAATTAATGGATTTATTTTTATTCCGATATTTTTATTACTGCATTAATTTAGGTTATTATATGTGAGACTTCGTATTTGAAATAGACGCCCTACTTTTTTAGTTATTAAATAGTTTGTATTAGGTCTATCGGTTTGCGCATTCGACTAATCCTAGTAAAGAAATATACGTTCTCCGTCAGGGGCCGAACCTGCTTTCCCTTACTTAGATGAAACCAGCGTTTGATTCAGTGTGCTTTACCGCTCGGCCACGAAGGACGTCGGGGAAACCAGGGAATGTAATTTTTTTTACAAGGATTTCTCGAATGCGCTGGCCGATAGACGTAAAGCACTGTTCAATAAGGTAATAAAAAACGGGGCACGTGTCTTGTGCCCCCCCCCTCTGAATCTATGACACGAACCACCTCCCCACAATATCTCAATTTTTATAATGTAGTATTCATCAATAAAATACAAATTTTATCGTAACCTAATTTTACACAATACTGGATCATATGCAATATAGTTGAAGGATTAAATACATATTAGAGATATGTCATAATAGATCATTCCATATTAAATAAATCAACAATGCTTTGTGCTAATTTTGACATCAATTTGGGATTTTTCATGTTAAAATGTTGAATAATTTTAACATATTCAATAATATAGATAAAGAATAGGGAATTTTATATAGTGTTTTTTTCGAGACTTAGTCTGCGCAAATGTATTCACGACTTCATCACAGTCGAGGAATGACACACGTTCATTTTCAGTGGAAATTCTTGCTAACCCAGATAACATTTCATTTCTCATTGTAGATCGCAGATCCTTCTCGTTGTAGATCGCAGATCCTTCTCGTTGTAGATCGCAGATCCTTCTCATTGAAGATCGCAGATCCTTCTTGTTGTAGATCGCAGATCCTTCTCGTTGAAGATCGCAGATCCTTCTCCTTGTAGATCGCAGATCCTTCTCATTGTAGATCGCAGATCCTTCTCATTGTAGATCGCAAATCCTTCTCATTGTAGATCGCAGATACTTCATAAGTATCTCGGATTTCTTCAAGTAGTTAAAATGCCATTGTAATATCTCAAAAGTTATTTTGCAGCAGTTTAAAATTCATTTCGATAAATTTTAAACATCTTAAGATGACTTCTGTGAAGTATTTTAAAATTAAAATTTAAGTTCTTGAAGTGTCCGAAAGACAATCTCTATTCATTATAAAATTTATTCACCTATGTTGAAATTCATGGAAAATACCAGAAAAGTTAATTGTTTCTTTTTTGTTTTTTCAGATGTACATTTAAACAAACATTTACGCCCATAAAAACGTTTTACAGCTATTAAGTATAATTTTCATTGTAATGTGTACAGAGTAATTTTGATTTGTCTATCGAAATCCACTGGTGCGTGACTTTCTGGTAGGAAACACCGGTTCGTTACGTTCATTTCATGACTATTTTGTCAAACCAAGTCTGCAGTGGACGCTTTAATTATGGAGTCAGCGTTAGTCAGAAAGAATAAAACAGAAAACAAATGACTTCCATATAATTTTCACATACAGGCTAAACACGACCCATGAAAATCTCCATTTCTTTCTCTCTCTATCTCTCATACACACGCACACACACATAAATGTACCTGTTGCCAATATATATATATATATATATATATATATATATATATATATTACTGAGGTATGTGTTATCAAAGGCTACGGAACTTTTTCGTTTAATAATCTTTCTTTCGATTTTTCCTTGCTTTCTCGCAAGTTTTGGGGTCTAAGTTGTTGGAAAAACACCCCAGTCTTGGGGTTTTACAGGGCACTTTCGATTGTTGTCAACCGTCATCATCGATGTATGCATTTGGTTTGAAGTAGGTTGCTTTTTATTTTTATAGATAATATTTTTGAGTATTCAGGCCGTATTATTCAGGCGTTGGATTAGTTCATTAGCAGTTGGGAAGGGGTTGGCATTTGGAGATTAGTTATTATTAGGTTGGTGCAAAAATAATGACGTAATAATGTCGTTTTTTGACGTTAAAAATACGTTAAAAAAACGAGATTATTACGTCTATATTTTTGCACCATTAATAAATATGTTAAAGATGTTTCTGCCGGTATTAAATCTTATATTATTTTTATGTTAGTTTTTTAATTGTGATAGCTTCGAGGATTTTAAACGTTTTTTTTTTGCAATTGTTTTTGTAGAGAATTTTGGTATTGTTGATTAGGATTTTTCTTATTTCGGAGGATTTGAAGCTGTTATTAGTGGTATATATATATATATATATATATATATATATATATATATATATATATATATATATATAAAGAAATGTAGTTTTGAGGTGTGTCATATTTATGGGATAAAGTGCTCAATATCAGAGATAGAGCGTATCTAAATATAAATATAAAAGTGAACACTGAAGCGACAGGCTGTTTCATGCTAAACGCAAACAGGTCTGACGACTGCGTCTAGCATGAAACAGCCTGTCACCTCTGAGTGTTGATTTGAATGTCCACTTATATATATATATATATATATATATTAAGAAATGGACAAAGTCCGACAATTTATTTATTAAAGACATTTTTATGTTTAACGTTCTTTTAATAGATACAAATATTTAAGTAAATGCTCTGTTTTATAATAAACAGTATTAAATAACATTTACCGGTCGAATTTACTGCTTATGATTGTACGAGATTCATGGAAGATTGAAATTTATAAGCAGTAAATTCGACCTTGCCTACCGAACGCTCCTTTGTTGCCGAGTCGGTTAAGGCACGTCACCGGAAATGACGGTTCCGTATAGGATGCAGGTTCGAATCCTGTCAAAGGACGAATATTTTCTATGAAAATTTCTCGGACATTCATGCCGGTAAATGTTATTTAATACTGTTTATTATAAACAGAGCATTTACTTAAATACTTGTATCTATAAAAAGAACGTTAAACATAAAAATGTCTTTAATAAATATATATATATGTGTGTGTGTATATATATATGTATGTATAAATAAGGACTCATGTTTATCCTAGACCTCAAGTGGATCTCATATATACGATCTATCGCTAAAAATACTGGAGAAATGATCTGTTCCTTGTACCATTCCAGAATGTTCATGACTCGTGCTACCATACTTTATCTTTAAAAGTGTCAGTTTGAACCAAAAATGGACCTGTTCAATCCTCACTTTCCAGTCTCCACCGATTTCAAAAGTATTTACACAGCCTTGTGGGTGATGAACTATTTTCCACTCTTCAACCCCTTTCCCACAGATGTTGCTAGTCTCTCGACACTCTGCCGCTATTTTCATGTCAGATGTTCAAACGAATTACATTCCTTGGTTTCACTAGTCCAAACTTTTGCAGCTCGGATCCACCATGCCACGTACTTATCGATTCACTCCCATTCCGTTCATATTCCATTCGTAAGAATGAAGTTCCACAGATAGTTTATTCCCCAGAACTGTTGTAACGTGGAATGGATTCCCTAGGGGATGCTTCTTTTTAAAAGAAATTAATTAAAAACCAGTTAATGTTGTAGTATACCTACGAACGATAATGCGTAGGTCCTCATTCACATACATACATACAGTATTAAATACTGTATGTTGGTCTGCAGTTGGATATTCGTCTCCAGCTGTGCTGGTCAAATTCTGTGCCTCTGGGCAGAGAGGATCCCCAGACGAGGCTATGTTGAAGGGCAGAGTCTCGTCTCAGGAAACAGCTACCCGACCCCGTTTTATATGGGGTCTACGGGGAATTTTTGGCCAAGCCTACGGGCTCGGATAACCCATATTAAATTCGGCCTTGTGCTACATCTGATCGCGTGGGCGGTTGGTAGATATCCTGCAGATGGAGATTCATTGTGGTATTCACTTGACTCACTTCTAGCAGTTGACTACTTCTACGCACAGCTGGCGAATCTTATACGTGTTGTTATTATCATAAGTATTATTGTTCATTGCCAACCTTCATTTGATTATTCTATTCAGTAACCTTCCCTAGGTTACAACAAATAGACAGGGAAAAATATTGCTTAGAGCTACAAAGAATTGGAAGTTGTGGAGAGCCATGAGTGTAAACATTATAAAGGGACCCGGCAATAAAAAAGATGCGTGTATTTGAAAATGGTGTAAAATATTTTTAAATTAATATGAGTTGTAGAGACAAATCTGATTTTTTAGGATAAATATGTTTGTACATCTAGCGTCGTACGTGTATGTCTTTCGTGTGTATACGTTTGCCTGTGTATATGCTTGTGTTTGTGTGTGCTTGTGTGCGTATTTGTATGTGTTTGTCAGTGCGTATTACATGAACACTGTGGAAAGCCTTACAACAACCTTAACTCATCCTTATCACCCTTAAAGTTAGCACTTGGCCCCATCTGGGGAATCTTATATGTGTTGTTCTTGTCTTAAGTATTATCGTTCATTG
The DNA here is from genome assembly GCA_963932145.1 of Acanthosepion lycidas. Lineage (NCBI taxonomy): Eukaryota > Metazoa > Mollusca > Cephalopoda > Sepiida > Sepiidae > Acanthosepion > Acanthosepion lycidas. The sequence goes on from OZ010605.1 coordinate 1,436,792, forward strand.
CCAATCTTCGTTTGACTTTCCTATTCAGTAAACTTCCCTCGGTTACAACAGTTAAATTGTTAAAAGAAATTAATTAAAATATAATTGAATGAAAATTTTCTGCCTAGTCAGTCATGAATTGAAAGGGATATGATTGCCCAAACGTGTACAATGTATGGCGATTAACTGAAACCAAACGAAGTCCTTCTAAAATGGAGAATAAATTTGATTGAATTGATACTGTTGATTGTCATCACAAAGTAGTTGAATTATTTCCTTTTTGCTGTTCCGTACAAAAAATAATCTGACAGATAAATGTTCACACTCAAAAATGGCATTCAATTTAACATTTTTCGATTCTTCAAGCACGTCTTCATTGAATAAAAAAAAAATCTCCTCTTGCCAATAGTGTCTAGATAAATTTCAAAATTACACTACAAAATTACAAGTAAATTTATATAAAAATAATTGTTGGTTGTCGATATTTTCCTTGTCAAACCTGAAAGAAAATATTGTTTTATCAAATTATCCACACACCGCTCTCAATAAAAATATGCTTTTAATTTTATTGAATTATTTTTTGGCAAAGTTCAACACGGATTTTCAATATATTCCCAATTGATATTATGTATATTTTTTCTGAAATAACATATTCAGTTATATATGTGTATATACCGTTATGTGCCATGCGTGATACGCACTTAGGCGATCATGTATTTTAGATACATTACTGACGAGGCAGATTTTTTCCCGCAGTAGGTCACCATTTCTTTCTGCGGTGGACCAGTTGCCATCCAAGGCTATAGAACCCGATCTGTCCTGCTATTTACCCATGGCTAGTCGGGGGTGGGGGAGAAGAAAAGAGTTCATATCTTTCCCAAGGGTATTTGCGCTTAAGTGAATATCAGTCAGTTATGTGCCATGCGTGATATACGCTTAGGCGATCATGTATCTTTCGATACATGACTGACGAGGCTGATTTTTTCCCCGCAGTAGGTTGCCATTTCTTTCTGCGGTAGACCAGTTGCCATCCAAGGCTATAGAACCCTACTGTCCTACTATTTACCCATAGCTTAGAAGAAAGTTCATATCTTTCCCAAGGGTATTAGCAAGTACGAACTCGGCTCCCAGATCCCTCAGTCCGAACCGCTATCCATTACTCTGCCATGTCTCTTCATATACTGTATATTTTCACGTATAAAGCGACCTTTAAATATTCCGCGTATAAAGCGACGCTTAGATAAAAAAGATAGTAAATTTTCATCAATTTATCTTATGCCTATAGTATAAGATGACTGCTTAGTGATTATATGAAGATGAAATGTTTTTACTAACTGTATACTTAGAAACTCAAAATAAACGAAATAACAAAACCGATTTTATATCATGTTTTTCTTACACACGTCCCCTAAAATGGAAACCATTTTGTTTGCGTTTCATCATTTGATCTCTTGCAAATACTGATTCTTCCTCTTCTTCCTATTCTTTTCCTACATCGAAACAGTTACAAACAGCCAGGTGTACTAATGGCCATTTACTTATACTTCATCGACAATCCCATAATACCGCTAATAACAGTACGATAAATTACGATAATAATACATTCTATTAGTGTGAACACTATCATAACTTTATGTTTGCATTTTCTCAGCGAAGCTTACATCGATACAAGTTGATTTTATTGATATGGAATTATTCTTCAAATAGGCAATTTATTATGAAGCTATGTCAGTAATATATGAGTTAGAAATGGTTTTATTACTTTTATTATCAGTTTATTTCATAATGTGAATCTTTTCATATACGTTATTGGTTATCGCGTCGAGGCCGAGGTTTGCCTACCGACGAACATCACTCAGAATTTAAGGTTTCTTTTTTAGAATTGTAGTATAAGACGACCACCAAATTTTAAGGGTGATTTTTGGAATTTAAAGGTCATCTTATACGCGGAAAAATACGGTATCTGTAAAAAGAATTTTGCAAACATGCCAAAATTTATAAGTGTGCATGATATACTGAAAGGAGGTGACACAGACGCCCAAAATATTTTCTGTAATAATGATCGAGCCAATTTAAAATTCATTCATTACTGAATATATACCGAAAATTTCATTTATTTAAAAAAATTTCCCTGATTTTTGATATTTTTTTTTTAGAAACTATGGCTAGCATTTTTTGGGGGACGGGGTGTGCTTGCTTTCATTAGCGCAAATGTGCACACATTTTGGTGATATCGAGCTGGTAAACATAATCTGGATATGAATATACACTGATGATAACTTTGATTTAATGAATGTGTTTTTACGGTAACATTTATAAAAACAAAAAACGGTTGGGTTGTAAAAAGACAATTTTGAATGCAATTCACTTTTAATTGTGTAGAAGAGAAACCTGAAGGGATTGTAAGTGGATAACTATTAGAGCTACAAAGGATAGGAATGTGTGGAGAGCCTTGTTCACTCATGACCTAAATATCAGATAAGAAACGAAGAAGTTTTTAAGAAAAATGGAGAAAAAATGACGAATTTAACATTCACATGAGCTTGTGTATGTCAGAAATATTTGATATTTATTTTAGAAACTGTGGATAGCGTATTTTTATTTTTGTTTTTGATTGCTTGCTTTTTTCGGAGTTAACTCCTTAATTGTTCACTAGGGGTCGCTCTCCTTACACTATAAATACTGGGCGATTTCTTGTCTCGTTCTCGTTTTACTTTGCATTTCAGCGGACATATTTACAAAATGTGATCTCTCGCAGAGATCTCCGTTTTTCCCACTTATGGAAAAACGTCATGAAATATGTACAGACATACACGTACGTACGAACATTCACCAAAATACAAACTCTTTACGTTCACACACAAACACAAATGTTAATGTCTATGTCCATTGTAAATTTTGTCGTTTAATACATATATCTGTTTGTATACATATATATCAGTCTTGTTGCTTTTCTTTACACTTTTTTTTTTTTTTTTGCGGTGGATTCAATCTCTGAGTCCGCCATGATCTTGTAGTGGACCTTTTAATATTCTATCAGGAGTGAACGCACGCGATCCTAATTTAACAACATGTAAACCAACGGTACTCTACGCTTTCATTACCGAAAATGTGAACATATTTTGTTGATAGCGAGCTAGTAGACATTATCCGGATATGGATATACATTGACGATAATTTTATTTTAATGAATGTGTTTTTACAGCAACAGAAACAAAAAAAAATGTCGGGTTGTAAAAAGACCCTTTGTAGGTGCCGTTCGCTTTTGATTGACGTAAATAAATCTTGTGATCATCAGAGAATGCATCCATGTTGAAAATAGGCTGGTTTTAACAGACGCAAACTCACTGACAATGTGAATACTTCTCCTTTAAGGGAAATAAAGATTTTGTATGTATTGTGCATAAAATAATTTCTAAACATAAAAAATGAAATGAAAGTATAATTGATGATCAATATTTTATGAACCTATATACTCATGAAGTCATGTACGCCATTGGTTATCACACCGAGGCAGAGGTTAGCCTACCAACAAACATCACTCAGAATTTAAGGTTTCTTTTTTAGAACTGATAGTCAATTATCTCCCTTGAAGTCAGTTTAAACTGACTTCCTTTTTTTTTCCATATATTGTTTAAAATTTGTATTTTATTGATTTCAGATGAGAATTTCGAAATTTCCAATATATTTCTGTGAACTTTTCACTTTCAAACAATAGTCTCTAATTTTAATATAGATATATAGAAAGAGAAGTTGTGAGTTTAAATTGGTGCCACAAAGATATGGTTATACAAATACAGAAATTTAATACATCAATGTTAATGTAACACTGAAATATGAGTAAAATCAATTTAAGGATCAGAAAATATTTTTCCTAATTACTGACATCGCATACAGGGTTATTAAAAAAGAATGAACCGATTTCATTACGCAATATTTTAATAAGGAAAAGAAATAGAAAACTCCAGCCAAATCACAAGTATTCTACTCACAGTCAACTTTTATTCCCTGTCTGACAAGTGTTCAATGTGGCCAACACCTGTAACACGGGTAACATCAATGCGATAAGAGAATTCCTTCCAGACGCGTATCACGATCCACTGAGCTGATAGCTGTTGTTATTTGATGTTTAAGGTCATCGATGTTATTGGGGAGCGGTTGAACATAAACGTGATCTTTTACGTATCCCTACAAGAAAAAAAAATCACAAACGGTGATGTCTGGGGAAATCGCAGGTCAAGAAAAAAGAGCAAGGTCTTGGCAAGTACCTGAACGAGGAGTAGTCTGTAAGGCTTCAAATGAGGACGTCTTCTTAGCACACGCCAGATAGTGGATTGAGAGATCGCAAGCTCACGGCTAGCTCGATTTGTGGACTTCCGCGGGCTCCTCTAAAACGCTGCACGAATTCTCGCCACTAGTCCCTTTGAAACTTTTCGTCGCCCTGGACTTTTTTCCTTTACACAGACGCCCACTCTCTTGAAACTGCTTAAACCACCGTCGAATGTTCTTAGGAGAGGGCGGATTAATGTCGAACTGCCTTCGAAAACACGCTGCACCGTGACAACCGTATTTGTTCTCGCGAAATCGAGAACGCAGAATGCCTTTCTCTGTATCGCGCCAGGTTATTCTCGCCTGAATCCATCCTTTAAATCTACAAATCAACCATTCGTCCTTACTGCTGCCATATATAGTCTGGTGCTTCCGCTGTTCATCTCGAGTTCCCCGATAAAATCCAGCGACGACTATGTAACGTCATTGGTCCTGATCTGGCACCTCGTCTGCAGTCACTTTCTCACATATGTGCTGTGGCTTCCCTCTGTCTTTTCTACACCTATTTTCATGGCAACTGCTTTGACAAGCTACTTTCACTGGTTCCCAAAACTGCATAAATTTTATGCGTACTACAAGGTTAGCATCTCGATCCCATCCTTTCACTGTCAAAACGGCTAAATGTAGCCATCCCTTCTACTCCAACAGCTTCTTATCTCGCACCTCCCGTCAGTGGAACTCCCTTCCTATTTTTTGCTACCTTGATAGCTATAACCTTCAAATATTCAAATGTAATGTCAATCGACATCCTCTGATGCCTTGACCTTGATCCCTGTCCTTCTTTTTATTCTTTTTCCCAAACACTTCTTTTTACTCTCACTCTCTGTAACCCCTTGCAGGCTAGTGGCATTCCCGCTTTGCTTGGGGTGATTTTCTTAAAAAAAAACATTCCTGTTGCAACCATTCAAAACTTAGAAAACCCGACTTTCAAATGGTCACGGACTCATTATTTAACAAGGCTTGAAAGCTGAAGCAATGAGTAATGAAATCGGCCCATTCTTTGTGAATAACCCTATTTATGTCGTCCTGGGTGAGACGATAAACCACATCCGCCTCCTGGGTACATCCGGGAGCAAGACCTCTGACAAGAAGGTTTTGAGGAGTGTGGGACCACCTCTTAATTGCTGGTGCTACCAGGTCCACCCTAACCCTGGGCAGTAGCACCTGTTAAGGGGCCCAGCTATGGGCAAATAGTTGTCACCCAAACTGGGGTCGAAACACTATGAAAGTGTTAAAATATGTTTTAATACCAGCTATACATTTTTGTAAAAGTTTTTTTTTTTAATTTATTTATTTATTTTTTTACCAGCAATGTATATTTGAAGGGAAAAATTATTACCAGCAATACATTTTTGAAAAAAAAAAAATTACCAGCAATAAAAATCTTGCCGTCATTAAATAACCAATAGAGGTTGATATACCGTAAAACAAACCAAACCAAACCTATTTATGGAAAATATAGGCTAATTGCTTCCATTATTATTCAGAGGTAAAAATCTAATGATTGAAGATATTTTGCTGTTTCATATTTATTTGCCTTTTCGCTAAAAATTAAAAGAAGAAAAGAAAAAAGAGAAATTTATAGTTTGTTTAATGGCATATCCACTCCATATGGGCCATTTAATGCCGAAATTTACTTTTCTTGGGAGCTTTGAAGTTACTCTGCTTTCACAATTGAATACAAAAATAGATTTCTAGTCACTATTTTTTACTATGAAAACCTGTTGAAGGTATTTTTAGTATAAAAATGTATTTTTATACCTTCATAGTGTTCGAATTTGAGTTTGGGGTATCACTTTTTGCCCATATCGCGTACCCTAACAGGTACTACCACCGCGATTTAGGGTGAACCTGGGAATAACAGTAATGAGAAAAAGACAAGAACGTGAAGGGGTAAGTGTAAGTGTCCCGTAGCTTAGCGGGGAAGACGGTTGAATGCGTAAGGGAATTTCAGTTTAAATCGAACGTCGTAACCTGTTGCTGTCTGTTACTGGTTGTCCTTCATTCTGGTTTGTCTGTCTAGAAACTTTGCTTAAATACTCTTCAAAGGTATTAAGAAGCATGTTTTTTTTGTTTTTTTTTTGTTGGCGGGAACGCGACCCGTTAACTGAAAAAATGTTAAATATTTATTTTCAAAGCATTACTTTATTAACCAGATTAATACGTAATACTCCGACTTAGGAACCACTTTTTTGTTATTTGATTGAGTGTTTATTTCCTTCTTCGCTCCACAAATAAATAAGCATATTTAATCAATTTCGTTCTACTTAGAATTTATGAAAGGTATCATTTGGTATAACCTCTGTGTTTGAAATATTTGATTATAGATATAATGATTTGTCTACCAAAATATTCGGAGGTTAAAACCCTCTTTCTTCATTATGTCCCCTAGAAACTTCAACTGTCTATTTCTGGTGCTAAATATAAGTGTCCTTTTTCTTTCTATTTTCTCTAAAATTTCCTCATTGCTCACATGTTCAGTCTATGTTAATCTCAGCATCCTTCTGTATAAGCACATATTTACTGTCTCAAGTCTCTTTTGCATCTTTGATGAGATTGCCTAGCATTCACTGTCATATAGGACTGATATTACATAATTACTCATTTTTTTGTTTCTAACGAGATTTTCCTGTTTCTTTGCTTTGCTTTTGGTAGGCATCTTTTTCTATCCAAATGCGCCTTCAGGTTTCGCGGTCTCATTTTCCGTCCTTCGTTAAAACTCTTCCTAGACATCTAAATTTTTGTACTGGTTTGATTTTGGCATCTCCAATTTATAATTCGCCGGTTGGGTTCTTTTTCTTTTTGCTGACATCCAAACATTCTGCCTTATTACAATTGGTGATTAGTCCTTTCTTCTCGCTTTCCTTTATTGCAGGATTTTATGTATACTGTAGAGTCGCTTGTTTGTCGTCTGCAAAAAAAAACAAAGTCTATTCTATTAGGTTGGTGCAAAAATAATTTCGTTTTCTCACATAGTAACATATGTTAGAAAACGAAATTATTTTTGCACCAACCTAATAGTTAGAACTGATGAGTCTCGTGGTTTCACGCCCGGCGTTATTTATTTCTTGCCTGACATAAATTTCGGTTAATTTATTCCAGTTGCTTTGTTTACATATTCTTCTCGGTGCCCGATCCCAGAAAAACGAAAAATATTTATGATTCATCCAGAAGGAACCTTAAATATGACTATTACTTGCCACATGTTGATCGGTGGTAAGAAAATAAAAATGGAAGCAGCAGCACAAATGAAAGATGTTGTGAATAGTAAGGATATACGTGAACTTAAATGTTTTTATACAGGAAACATTTCCGATTCATTGGCCTAACATATAGTGTTATTGTAGGTAGACATTTGCAATGTGTTTTGGATCGTTTCTGTTAAGCCACCACAAATGATGGAAAGTTACTTATTGCAAATATTAATTTACCGCAAGAAATTATAAATTTTACATTAAAGTTTTTTTGTTTTTTTTTTTTAATTTTTGGCACTCTTTTGAAATTGTAAATTTTAAATCAAAAATTTGTTTAGCTTGCCTCGCAACAACTCCAGCCTTCAGAAGGAAAATTTACCAAAAATTAGGGAATTATACACATTTCATAAGTGCGGATGATATTCGAGGTGCTTATTTTTTACATTAAAAAAAAAAAATTTAAAAAATCTGTTTTTGTCTTGTTTATCGGGGTGAGAGTGAATACTGACCCCGCTGTAGGAAATCGCGTACCCGAGTCACCCATATTTGGACCGATCGCAAAAGTTGGGCCCAACTGGAGTGCAATGGAAGTGCAACTCTCTGAGAGAATTGGTGTGAATTTTAGTAAATATAAATTCTTTTTATTTTGAAGTGAATTAATATTTTGGGGTGAATTAATATTTGGAGGTGAATTAACAGAAAAAATCTATTTTGTTTTAATGAAAACACTTCACAAGTCCACTGTTATCAGTCTGGTATTGATAAGAAATTTCATTTTAAAACTCGTTTTTTTTTTTTTTTTTTTTTTTTTTTTTTTGTAGTGTGGAAAATTATCAGCTCGATTATGTTATTATTTTCTCTTCGGGTTACATATGCTACTCATTTCTGTTGCAGCTGCTATTGAAAATCTTCAAGGGATGTAGGTTTTGTTATTTCATATTAACTTTTGCCTAGGAATTTGTATCGCCACTCTATAAGGTCAGATCAAGGATATCTTTTTAAAGATTTAAACAAATCATTCGTTTGAAGTCATTTTAAAATATTGATCTGAGAAAACGGTGATATATACACAGTGGCCCATAAGGATCGGACATATTTTATATGCAAGTATCAAAAAATTATCTAGGGACGCAAATGTGCAGGGTTGCAATTGTGTAGTACGCAATTGTCCGGGGCGCAAATGTCCAGTACGCAATTGTCCGGGGCGCAAATGTCCAGTACGCAAGAAGTAGAAGAAACAAAAAGACTGTCAACTTATAGTAGCAATAAACGTCTGCTATTGATTTCTTCTGTCTCAACACTTGTAGCCAAATCACAGTTCAAACGATAGTCCGTCGTAACAGTCCAACAGGCAACGTAGAAACAACAAAATGGGGTCACACATCCAACCTTCGCTTCTCACCAGCAAAAACGCGTGTTAGTCCACCAAGCTGAGAAAATTCAAATCTCCACATAAGGGAAAAATAACGGCTCTTTTTCACCGGGAGATCTTTTATATTCGTCACACCATTCAGGAGAGGGAAGGACATTAGCATAGATTCTGGTCCTTAAAGTAGATTTTTGCTAACTACTTTTTGGTACTTTTTTCTTCGGCAGGTCGCACATAAAAGACGAACTCATTTTCGAGGTAGCTGATTATCTCTTTCAATACACCAACATAAATTAATAATCCCATTAGACTTAAATCTTCAATAGATTTGTTTCATAAGAATGATTGATCATTTGGTAGTTTTTGCCGACGAGTTTCATATTTAAAAAATGTCTTTTTTAATGAAATCATAAATTTAAATCTTAAATTTGTAACACTAATCATCTATTTACAAGCTTACTTAATCACTGTCTAAAAAGGACGCTAGGTATTCTATGATCTCAGCTTACATGCTAGGGAAGGGATAGTTCCGTTGTTGGCTATAAGATATTGTTAAACGGTACCAATTTGTTGTTTGGTATCTTTTAAACCATCCAGCTGTGACTAATTACAATCTTTACTTTGACGATTTCAGAACTATATTTTTGGTCAACCTCTGGCAAAAAGGTATCGTTTGAGTCAGACAGTGTTTCGGAAGGACTCAATAGATAAAATATGCACTCTGCATTTAAAATAGTACGATAGACCAGAGGCTGTACTCTTGTTGCTATCATTGTTGGTCTCTTTCTATCAACCTCTCATCAAAATCACTTTTTTCTTTTCCTTATCCCTCTCGTTGAAATGTATCGTACCTCCTCCAAGCTCCTGCCACTCTCTTTTTTTTTCTCTCCGCCTCTGTCTTCCAATCTCATTATTTACTGATACGTGTTTATTAATTGTTTAGTTCGTCTGACACAAAACCACCTGTACAGCAACTAGTAAAGATCTGTCATAGCATTGGTATGCAAGACTAGCTTGTTAGCCATAACCTCATAGCTTTGTCCGTTGCACCATTTAAAGCAATATATATATATATATATATATATATATATATATATACACACGCGCGCACACACACACAAATATATATATATATATATATATATATATATATACTGATTTTCTAAGCGTAGCTTAGATGTGGTACAAGGCCGGAAGTATAGGGCACCCAGTGAGGATGGAACTCAAGGACACATGGCACAGTGGATAAAGGCGTTGGTTAGATCCAGTGACAGGACCCAAAGAGTGTGCGTTCAGTACCCTGTTAAGGCAGGGGAGAACTTGGAGAGGGGGGATTAACAGGAGATAACGGATAACTGACATCCATTAAAGATGGCACGTGGAACTAGAACAGTCTACCCTAGTGAGCGAAATAAAGGGTCCAGTTCGATATTCCAACCAGCTGAAGAAAGCCGTAGCGTACAACGGCCGAAAAGTTGTAATAGATATGGCGACAAAAATGAGGACAATAGTCAGAATAATGTAAATAGTGTACATAATACATCATCTCAGAAATATATATATATATATATATATATATATATATATATATATATATATATATATATGCTTTACTGTAAGCGCATAAATGTATACTCTCTTCAATTTCTTCTTTCTTATTTGGTCTCTTTTTTATTTATTTCTTGAACCCTTCTCTACTTATACATTATTGGGCCTTCTCCTCCTGTGTGATTCTTGAAACTTACTACTCTTAATTTTCTTCTTGACCCATTCTTTCTTATTTTTTATACAGTGTAACCGGTATATAAGAGAAACCCGGATATAAGAGAAATCCGGATATAAGAGAAACCCGGATATAAGAGAGATTGTATCTGGTCCCAAATTAGAGCCATACTTACCTAAAGAAAAATAGACCAAACCCGGATATAAGAGAAACCCAGATATAAGAGACTTCTTCTCCGGTCCCGACAACTCTCTTATATCCGGGTTACACTGTATATCTGTTTTATTCTGCTACCCATGCCTGTCACTCTTCTTCTTCCATATTTTCGATGGCCATTGATGACAATCGTCTTTCTTTCTTAAGCTGCCTTTCTCTTTGCATTTACTTGTTGTGCTATTCTCCCTTTAATTATTTTTTGAGCTCTTCTCATATTTCTCTCTCTTCTTTCCCCCTTTTTTTTTCTTTCTTGAACGTTTCTCTCTTTTCTTCTCTTTTTATCTCCTTATTCATTTCTTTAACCTTACTTTTTTCTTTCTTTCTTTCTTTCTTTCTTTCTTTCTTTGTTTCTTTTCTTCATTTCATTCTTCCTTTCCTTCTTTCTTCTTTTCTTTCTTTCTGTCTTTTCTTCTTTTCTTTCTTTCTTTCTTTCTTTCTTTCTTTCTTTTCTTTCTTTCTTTCTTTTCTTTCTTTCTTTCTTCTTTTCTTTCTTTCTTTCTTTTCTTTCTTTCTTTCTTTCTTTCTTTCTTTTCTTTCTTTCTTTCTTTCTTTCTTTCTTTCTTTCTTTCTTTCTTTCTCGCTTGAAAAAAAAGAAAAAAAAATGAAGACCAAAAAAAGAAAGAAAAATCAAAAATCAAACAACAAAACGCCCAATTAAACAAACCAACAAACAAAAAACCCTGCACCAGTCCTGATAGAGTGCGTGTTCACATTCTCATTCATTTCGTGTGAAGCGAATTGATTGATCAGAAATTTTAAGTGGGCGTGACGAACTGAGGTTTTGTGTTACACAACTATAAAATCAATATCTTATCGACATAGGGTTCGTACATAGTTGCAGCAGAAGTGACTTCTAAAATTTAGCTTAGTCTGGTACAGGGCTACAGAAATTGAGCTTTCAGTGAGGACAGAATTAATTACACGTGGGGATGTTCTAGAGAGATACGTTTGCTAACCGGGAACTCTCAATAGGAATAAAGGTAAAGAAAGAGAGAGAGAGAAAAGGAGACAGAGAGAGAGAAAAAAAAGAGAGGGTGAGGATAAATAATGAGGAAAATAGGGTTTTGATAGAGAGAGAGAGCTGTTCGATTTATTTTATTGTAGGAAAAATAAGTAAAAAAAACGTTAAGATAAAAATAAATTATTGGAACGAGGATTCGTTGCCCCCAAACAAATACATTTATAATGTCTCTAATTTTGAGAAGAGCTAACAACCCGCTAAATATTATTTGGATAATTACATCCCTTCTTCCTTTATTCATTATAGCTTCGTTTTTCTTGTAAAAAAGGTTGTGCCATCTGGTCTGGTGCTCATGTTGTGCATCTTGATAAGATCCAAAGAAGAATCTGCAATGTAATCGATCCTGACATGGCATTTCGACTTCAGTCACTTTCTCACAGATATGATATGGTTTCTCTCTGTCTTTTCTACAAATATTTTCATGGAAACTTTTCTGACAAGCTTTTTTCCTTGGTGACCCGACTACATAAATTTAAGCGTACTACTAGATTGTCAGTTCAGTCATGTGCCATGCGTGATATACGCTTAGGCGATCATGTATCTTTCGATACATGACTGACGAGGCAGATTTTTTTCCGCAGTAGGTTGCCATTTCTTCCTGCGGTAGACCAGTTACCCTCCAAGGCTATAAAACAGAGTCTGTCCTGCTATTTACCCATATCTAGGGGAAGAAGAAGATACATACCTTTTGCAAGGGTATTAGCACGTAAGTGAATGTAATGTATCCGATTTGAAAGTCAGTCAGTCAGTTATGTGCCATTCATGATACACGCTTAGGCGATCATGTATCTTTCGATACATGACTGACGAGGCAGATTTTTTTCCACAGTAGGTTGCATTTATTTCTGCGGGAGACCAGTTGCTGTCCAAGGCTATAGAATCCGGTTTGTCCTGCTATTTACCCATAGCTGGAGGATGAGAAGAAGAGAATTCATACTTTCCCAAGTGTATTAGCACGTAAGTGAATGTAATGGATTCGACTGGAATTCGAACTCGGCTCTCTGATTCCTCAACCCGAGCAGTTATCCATTATGATTGGCATCTAGAAAATAGCTAAATGCAACCGCCACTTCTACTCTAACAGTTTTTTCTCGCACATCTCACCTGTGGAATTTCCTTCAGTTTACTTGCTTCCTTGATAAATACAATTTTCAAAAATTTAAATGCAACGTCAATTGCCGTCTTCAGTATTCTTGAATCCCGTTCATCTTTTGTCCTTTCCTCAATCCTCCTTATTCTCAGTGTGGCGTCGTCCCCTGGTCGCAGCGCCAACCGTGTCGTTCTATCCTAGTCTACCACGGCACCAACTGTGACGTCCTCGCCGCGGCGCCAGCCGTTCGCTCCTCGCCGCTCCGTTCGGGTGTCGCTGCTCCAAATGTGGCGTTCTAACCTTTTGGTGATTCGGGTGGGAATCAGGTTAGATTTGATATCAGCCTCGTCGTTCCCAACTCGCTTCCAACGCCTGGTTACCGAAGTAACTACTTTGATTCCCAGTCTGCCTACCCACGTTGTGAATTGATCTAGGCAGAGGAAATCAATCAGTCGTCGGGGCCGTACTGCAAACCGAGTTCAACGGGGGTGATACCACACAAATATGCATAAAAGGCAATAAAATGAAAACTCAAAAGTTCAAAGTATCAAAGAAAAAGGTAACAAACTTTATGTCTAGTTGTTCGATACATAGGACTGCATCTATCTCCCGACCCGTTCTATGGATTGTGACACGTCGTTTTCCGCTAGGCAAGTTTTAACACTTCAAGTTGTCTGCTCTCTAAGAAATTGGTGTTTCGGTGGGTCTTTGGACGAAAGTCAAAAGAAAAACTTATTTCGGTGATCTGGATCTAAGTCGCTCTTCAAAATAATTGTTCTTGGTTTGAAGATGGTCCGGAATGTGCGTGAATCCTGGTCAGCTATCTGCGAGGCTTACCTCAACCGGAGACTGACTCTGGGAACTGCTGGGACTCGACTCATTTCTGCTCGTTGTGGCTTCGTTTATATGTGAGCCGACCAAAACCGGGGTGAGTTTGTCGGCGCCGGGGCGTTCCTCGATAATTCTAAATACATATCCACCTCTCTGGTTAGGAATTTCCACCTTTTTCCATTTTTGGGAACCTTTCCTCACTCCCACCTTCTCATCATACTTCAGAGGGGCGTGAACTGCCCTCCCCACATCTTCGTGGCAACCTCTCTTACTCATCCTCCAGATGGGCGGCAACAGCCTCCCTCGTGCATCACGTGATCACCACTCGACCAAGGATGTCTTAGTCGGGCGTGGACGAATCTGCGGCTTTGTTTCAGGAAGAAAAAAAAAAATATCTTGCTTAAAAAAAACAAAAAATTATCTCTTCTCTTTCCCTTTTCTTCCCGTTAATGGTTTATCATTTCTCCAGCCGCGAACGGGACAATATGACAATGGCGGTCATAACTCTTGTTCTACACGTGGTTTACGTCAGGTATTTTATCGCTAATTATCAGAATGTGTGGTCTTCTTAGCACAGTCTCAAAAAGAAACATCTCCAAAGTTCCAGTCAGTCTGTCGCCTCGAAGAAAAAAAAAAAAAACACATTCATTTTCCTTCAGTACAAATTCCTGATAACAAAATTTTATTATCGCAGGCCAAGGGTGTTCCGTCGGACGCTCGTGGGTGGTTTTTAATTTTTTCATATCTGTCCAAGTCCTTTTAGTTGCCTGTTTTTCGTCACTTAACGAAATAACATTTTCATTTGAATTTTTTTCTTTTTCTTTGGCCAGCCGGTCTGTAGTTGATAATAAGATGTCTTCCCGTACCAATAGTTTGTTTTCATATCCTTAAATAACACAGCCGATGCCAAAACATATCTGATTCTTTCCTTCTTTCCCTTTCTTTTTACACAGAATTTCCCTGTCATTGTAATGACACTCTTTCGCCATTTGTTACTTATCAAAATATCCTTTTATCCATTGTCTCTTAGCTGTGTGTGTGTTCTTGCTTATCACTCACGATTCGGTTCTTAGCCTCTCCTTTTCTTCTTTTCTTTCTTTTCCCTTTCTGCCTCGTTAAATGGTGCCACATCAGTCTTCTCTTTTACTCCCTGTAAACCTCTTGAGTACTAGTGGCAGTCACGCCTTGCTGGGAGTGACGTGATTAAAGCAAAAGACTACAAAAGAGGAGGTCAGTTGGAGTGAAAAATATTTATATTAGCTTATTTCGGGTAACCTTTGATGATAGGATAATTATCACAGGTTGGATTTGTATGTAGAAAAAAGTTATTGTACCTTTAGAAAGGAACATTTAGCTTATAACAAAGATATTTAATTTTATTTCTAACTATAATCCTTCAATTTTGTCTTTAACAAATTATTTTTAGTTTTTATCTTTGGATGTCGTCAATCGTACGTGTCTTGACGTAGTCACCTAAATGTGATTTTTTTTCATGTACTCATTTTTTTCTCATTGCTATTCGGTTTTATGGAGTGACACAGGTGATATTGATTAAAAAACGAAGGCGATATTCGGGAAAGCAGGAACGGAAACAAAAGAAAAAAAAAGGGAAATAACAAAAAATAATACATCTTTAGCTGAGATCAAAATAAAAACGGGTATTTCAGAATTCATTATTCCCATATTTGATTTTCAGAGCTACGATTCTGTTATTTTTTATAATTTTAAAGAAACTGTAAAGAATTATATAAAACATTGGAGAATATCAAGCATTTTAAAAAAACACACGAAATATTTGTCGAAGCCGTGAGGATCTTTAGTAAAATAGAATTTGGAATAGAAAAGCATACAACGTTGGTTCTGTATGAGAAGAAGCATATGGCAACAAACGGAACTGAACAAAAAGCAATAAGAATCCAGCATCATTAATCAGAAAGAGAGAAAAGAAAAACACCTATATAAAGGACAGGCCGTATCACATTGAAACAGCGGTGCCCCTACGATCACCGAGGTTAAGCAGCGTCGAGCCAAGTCAGTACCTAGAAAGGTGACCACTTCGGAATACCATGTACTTTAAACTTGGCTGGGTGTATAATGGATAATGGCTCGGAATTGTTGATCGGAGAGCCGAGTTCTAATTACAGTTAGGTTCGTTATATTCACTTATGCACAAATAACCTTGGGAAAAGTATAAATCCACCTCTTCTCCCCACAGCTATGGGTGAATTAGTTATATATGTATGTATAACTAAATCATTATTATCGCCCCCCTCCCCCAATTTCTCATTATCTAAAGATATTTTCTGGCTTTAAACAACCTGCAAAGTGTTGATAAACAGTAGGAGACGATTCAATCAATCAAGCAATATATATATATATATATATATATATATATATATATATATAGTGCAAGTGAGAATAAATTTGAAAGACAAAAAGATATTCAGTAGAAGAAAATCAGTATGTTAAACTAAGAAAAACACACCAGACAGCTTTCGTACATGCAGGATATCGTATCATTGATGGTTACCTTCAATGAGGCATTGATATTGTGGGACCGTTGATTGGTCTACTCCTCGATGACGCTCCTGTCATGCTATTCCAAGGCGCGTTCAAATCCCGAAAAATATAAGGTGTTGGAAGTGACACTCTCGAGACACGTAGCCGTGAGTGAAATCATTTTGCAACACGTACCGCCATTCCCTTGACAGAGAACTTAACGTGTCTCGTACCTCGACGTAGGCGATGGCATTCATCTTAGGTCTTTATGGCAAGAAATAAATTTGCGTGACATTGCCAACTATTTTTTTACGGCTAGCAGGGCCTTCATAGACGTCACAAACTGGCGGATCACCGTGGGTGACTATAAAAGATTTACAGAAATATTAGAGGACATGGTATTACAAAAATCGGTAAAGGGCTTACGTCCATATCACGTTGAAACAGCGGTTCTTGTCCGATCACCGAAGTTAAGCAATGTTGAAGATGAGTGACCGTTCGGGGATAACAGATGCTGTACGCTTGGATGTACGGTTAGTATAATGAATAAAAACTAGTCGGGTTTGTTATATTGGGAAAGGTATGAATACACTGTAAAGGGTGTTAATCTGTAAAAAAACAACTCAAACCGAAAAATAGTGTGGTGAGTGGTCCGGTTTTGAGGAGAGGTGCAGTTTCGTGTGATATGAGTAGAAAACAGTCTGTATGTGAAGAGATATCGCAACAACAATAATGTCGTCAGAGAGAAGAAGAGGAAGAACGAATGAATGAACAAATGATCGATCGGAACAACGAAGAAATTTTTACGGATTATCGACCCTTTTAAAGGTTATTTAAGACCGAAAGATATTTCGGGTTGTGATATGTTGATTGAGGATGTTTGTAGGATGGCTGTTAGTATTCAAAGAGGAGACAAAATAGAAAAGCTTATAAACGACGGGGTTTCGCCGAATGTGATGTGGGTTTATTAGCTTCTTCAGGTCAGAATGAAAAATAATAATGTGTGCAAGGAAATACATTGGGATTTAGGCGAGATAAAAGAGACAATAAATTAACTTACCCGATCCGACGACCAAAAACCAGAAAATATTTCATTTATATATATATATATATATATATATATATATATGAGAAACTGAAAAGGATTTTTTCTGTTGCGTTTCACCCGTTAGGACTTCATCGGACTGGGCTTTGTTGACGCTGCCATATCTACACATGCGCACGAAACGAGAGACGCAGGTAGTTTCTTATATATATATATATATATATATATATATATATATATATATATATATATATATATATATATATATATATATAAGTTCTATGCTAACAGTTTATTTTCTTGCACTTCCCGCTTGTGCAACACCCTTCCAGGTCCATAATTTCTAGTTAACTTTAATCTTCAAAAGTATAAATGCAATCTCAATCGCTATTTACTATCCTGATTTCTTTTGTTCACGCAACTTAGTAATGTTTCTGTTTTCTAATACTTCCACACCCAGCAGCCCCCTTGCAGTGGATTTAATGCCTTACATGGGGTGATAGCGATTAATATATATATATATATATATATATATATATATATATATATAGATAGATAGATAGATAGATAGATAGATAGATTCCTGCCAAACCGTGTAATGAAGGTCATCCTTAACGGATTCTCCTCCAGTTCCTTTCTCACCAACGCAGGTGTTCCCCAAGGCTCTATCCTGGGCCCTACTCTGTTCATTATCTTCATTAACGATCTTCCTGAAGTAATAATCTATGCAGACGACACTACTATTTATTCCTGCCTCAAAAGCAAGTCTGGTATTGCTGACAGAACTAACCTGACTGTTAGTCTCGAAAATGACCTTCAATCGTTTGTAGAGTGGGGCAGGAATTGGCTGGTTAACTTTAATGCCTAATAAACAAAACTACTCTCTGTTACCACAGGGAATCATTCCTGCCTTCAATGTCTGATGTTCATCTCCACGAGTGCACCTCTTTGCGACTGTTTTGTCTCACACTGTCCGATGACCTGAGATTGAAATCAATAGCTTCATCCACTGCAAGGAAAGTTAGTTCCCTGTGTCCGACCAGAAAGTTTTTCTCGACCGAGTCCATCTTTCGAATGTATAAATCAACCATTCGCCCTTGCATGGAATACTGCTGCCATATATGGTCTGGTGCTCCCGCTGTTCAGCTTCATGTCTGTGGAATTCCCTTCCTATTACTTGTTTCCCTGATCTTCAAATGTAATGTCAATCGAAATCTCCAGATGCCTTGATCTATTCCCTGTCCGTTTTTTAATCCTTTCTTCCATTACGCCTCTTTACTCACGCTACCACACTCTGTAACCCCTTGTGTTGCTAGTAGCATCCCGCCTTGCTTGGGGTGAAAAGCTTTTTAAAAAAAACCGTCTGTCGAACCGCATTTCTGTTGCTTCAAGTCCATTGTTCAGTATTCATTGCCATGTAGGAGGACTGGTGTTTGATATTACATAAGAGTACAGTACACTTTTATTTGTTTTTAACATTTTTTCCGTTTTTTTAATACTTTGCTTAACTTTTAGAAGACATCTTTCGCTATCCCAGTGCATCTTCGGTTATCAGTTGTCTTTCTTTCCGTCCTCAGTTAAAGCATTTCCCACATATTTAAAATGTTATAGTTTCATTTTGTTATCGCCAATCTGTAATTTGCATTTTGACTCGTTGTTTGTTTTAGCGGCATATCAACACCTCTATGGGTTATTTAATGCTGAAATCTAAATATTTTGAACTGAATTTTATGATTTCTACTTAACCCATTTTGAATGCAAGTGTATGCCTTCAACTACAGATGAAATGGATTGTTAGTAATTTTACTATAAAACCGTATTGATGGTCCTTTTGCTTTAAAAATGTATTGCTGGTATTTTTACTATAAATATATATTGTTGCTAATTATTTTACATAAAAATGCATTACAGGTAATTTTACTATAAAAATGTATTTTTATACATTCTTCGTTTTTGTTTTTTTTTTTTGGTGGGGGAATTGTTCACTATTTACTCACAGCTGAGGCCCTAACAGGTGATATCACCGCGGGTTAGGATGGACCTGGGAACAACTGCAATTAAGATGTGATTCCACGCTCTTCAAACCATCTTGCTGCCGGATGTAGTTTATCGTCATACCAAGGACAACTGCATATTCAGCTGTTCCTTTTGCTGAAAACGATGCATTCTATTTTCTATCAATGTAGGTTTAGTACTACATAACAGCATAAATTGCAATTTCTGCCGTCTCTTACGATCATACATCATATATTAACACTCTACCTTGAGTGGGTCTTGTATTAGGTGAAAATTTGTATAAAAAACAAGGATTTTAACTAATTTCAACTTGTATTTTTTCTCAAGTATTAATTTAGTTAGGTCAGGCAATAAATTGATCTAAACTCATACTTTTCCCAATGGTATTAGCACGTAAGTGAATGTCATGGATTCGACTGGAATTCGAACTCGGCTCTCTGATTCCTCAATCCGAGCCGTTATCCATTACTAATTTTACTGTATACGTATTCACACGGTTCCAGTATTAATTTAATGACTTCACAATTCTCTCAGGTCTTTTGAACAGGAGTAGTGGTTTATCCCTTGTTTCCTGCTTAGGATTTCGTTTCCGGTTCCTTTTAAGGTTTACTTCAACGCTATACTTCTAACCTCTCAGCCTAAACTCTTAAATTTTATTTACTATTTATTTACCTTGAACTCTTTGATAAAATCCAAAAGAATAATCGGCAATATTATCGGTCCTGATCTGGCGACTCGGCTTCAATCATTTTCCTACCGTTATTATGTTGTCGACCTGTGTATTTTCTAAAAATCATTTCATTGTTCGGATGAGCTATTCGCTATGATTACCTAGACTTTTAAAATTTAAGCGCAGTACTAGACTGGCGTCGAAATCTCATCAATTTACAGTTGAGCTTTCTAGATATAACCGGAAATTCTTTGCTAGCATTTTCTTTTCTCGCACTTCTCGATTGTGAAAATCCCTCCCGGTTCCATGCTTTCCAGCCTACTTTAATATGCAAAAATTTAAATGCAATATCCATCGCTATCTACCATCCCTCTTATTACTCTTTTCTCTTCCCGCTCATTATTAATGTTTTTCTTCCAAATTCGCCCACACCCTGTAATCTCCTTGTGTCTTAGTGGCTTTACTGCTTTGTATGGGGCAAAATCGATTAAAAATTATTTAGTTATTTATTTTTTTCATCAACAGGAGTAGATATGTTCATCTGTAGTCCGGTTAACACTCCTCCCCGGTCTTTTGAACAGGAGTAGGGGTTTATCTCTTGTTTCCTGTCTAGGATTGGGTTTCCGGTTCCTTTTAAAATCTCCCAGCATTAAATGACCCATCACGAATCGATATGCCGTCAAACAAACCAAACAATTATACTAATATACTAGTTGACGAACGCTTACATTTTCTCAAGAACTACCGCAGAAAATTAAAAGTAATCCGTAGCTACCAATCAATAAATTGGTAAAAATCTGTCGACTTTGTACATACCAATGTACAACATGAATGTCGTATTAGGTTGGTGCAAAAATAATGACGTAATAATGTCGTTTTTTGACGTATTTTTTAACGTCAAAAAATGACATTATTACGTCATTATTTTTGCACCAACCTAATACATTAACTGTAAAATTACAGCGAAGAATCCAAGCATTGGAAGCTACAGGACTATCCTCGGCATCTCTTACGTCGAGGGCATTATAAATGACGCAAGGTAGGAGACCTTCAGACAATCCATCAAGGAATAAAAGAGCGAGCTATTTTTCGACTGATACCCTACAAAGGACTACTATAGGCAAAAGAAGAGGAGACACACAGGGGATAAAAATAGGCTGATACGGTCGAAATTGATCAGATCATTGCAAATGTACGTTGGCCGATTTTCATTGTTAATATAAAATGACCGCAATTTGACACCTTTTTGTTTTGGTACCGATTTCTGGTGTGTTCGAGATTGAAAGCTTGGATTGTTCAGTCGTGAGTCGGACGTTGTTGAAATGTTGATGTTTTGTCCGCAAATGAATGCCTTAAAGATAGAGGATGAAAAGTCACACTTTCGCCATATTATACTCTCCGAATTTCGGTAAGAAGTATCGGAACTGCGACAACCCCCCCCCAAAAAAAAAACAAACCCCCAAAACATTCAGAAGGTTTATTTGGATCGTGTTGCAGCTCTTCGACCGGTCAAAAATGTAGTTTGACTGATTTCGTCAGGGCGATTTCAACCTAAATGATCAGTCAAAGAGACACAAAGATTGGCACATAGCCGAGAAATATGGAGAGAATTGGTCAGTTATTCAGCCGTTCTATGACCACACCTGGTCATTGAACCCGTTATGATGATGATGATGATGAAAAAACCATAAACCCACTAAACACTCATACATTCCGTCGACACGAAATATTATTTCTCATCTTGATCGTACATTAACATTTGCATTATTTTGTTGCATTGTAAGGTTCATTAGGATAGCGAAAGATGCCTTCCAAAACTAAGTAAAGTATTAAGAAACAGAAAAAATCGTTAGAAACAAATAGAAGTGTACTGAATTTTTATGTAACATATACCTTCCTATATCATAATGAATCATGTCTCAGACAAATTTAAAATATCTATCTGAATATCTGGAATGAGGAATTACCATTATTTACACTATTTATTAGGGTGTTGCAAAAATAATGACGTAATAATGTCGTTTTTTGACGTATTTTTTGACGTCAAAAAACGACATTATTACGTCATTAGTTTTGCGCCAACATAATATATTCGGTCCATTGTCTTCGTCTTTGTTTTTATCACAGTGATAACAATGTGATAGCGATAACAATGCTTAGAACAATAGACCGAATATAATTAGTGTAAATAATATATCTATATAAATATTTTATAAGTTTTGATAAATAAAATTTAAAAAAAATATAGGACTTTAGCACGAGAATGGTGTTCGAAACAATGTTTTAATATTCATATATTTCCTGCGTAAAAGTGATTTCCCGCCTTCCAAGGACAATGGATGGACGTTCCTGATCGATTGTCTGACCTAGAAATTCGCTATTGTTACCGCAGCCGATGTATTGTCTTTCATTCTTGGCCAGTATTGAATATTCAGTTTGTGAGCCAATCGCCATCAATAGTTTGGCTTGATATAAAAACTGCATAAGCTTTCTGCTCGCAATGTCATTGGGGAGAAAATTCGTGTTGCAAATTTTATCTTCGGACATATCGAGAACGTATCTTTACTTTATGGCAACATGCTAGTCACACAAAAGTGTTTATTCACATTTGCAAAAATCATACGCTTGTACCAGGCTAGGCACAGCTTAAATATTTAAAGATTTGGTCTTATGGTATGGCTAGTGACGGAGGACCCAATTAAAAGAAATAAATTGTGATCGAGTATATGGTTGTAGGTCCGGAGTTTTACCACAATATATTTTTGTACATCTAATGATTGCCAGAGTGACTTCAGAAAGGTTTTTGCGACCGTTGTCTTTGTTCGGAAGTGGGCTGATTCGGTTGCGTCATCTGGATCATTTTTACTGCGTTCTTGGGACCAATCTACTAAAGTTGGCTTGTCTCCGCCTCTTGCCGAAATAAAATTAGATATGTTTTTCACTTAGAGAAAAGTTTCTCCTCGAAGTGATAAACGTACAACGCATATACCGTAAATTCCCCATGTATAATACACCTTCATCCATAATACGCACTCTTAAAAATTGTGTTGAACGTATGAGAAAATGCTCCTACTCACGTATAATACGTACTCCTTGTTTGGTAATCAAACCTTATAAATTGTACCTCTCTAATTTCATTACTGCCAGCGTTTCCTAATCTTATTAAAAAATTGTTTAAAACATAGAATAATATTATTCTAATTTAGTTTTATAATTCTTATTTTATTTTATATTTTTAAGTGTTGTTAGGTATATATGTTTGTATGTATCCTTATGGGGTCGCAATCGCCGAATGTTAGTGTCAAATTGTCGTGGGGATAGGCATTTCGCAACTGAAATCGACATCTGGAACGGTAATTTTTTTTAAAGATTTTTGTTCCTGTGGATAATACGCACCCATAATTTTGCTTATTTTTTTTTTATTATTATAAAATGATATTATATATGGGGAATTACGGTAATCTAATTACTGCGTTTAGAAGGGAAATTCTACTAACAACTTGTCAGTGAAGGAGTAGGAGGATGTGAGTAAGAGAGAGAGAGAGAGAGAGAGAGAGAGAGAGAGAGAGAGAGAGACTTCTAATTTTCCTTTGACCAATCATTGTCGGCAGTTTCAGGTCTGTGTGTTCGTTAAAAGACAAAACTTCTTGCTAAAAATTTGAGGGATTTTTTGGAAAGTATTCATTATGTCCAACAATATGCAGTCGATTAAAAAAACACTTGATTGCATACAATTATTTGTCTATACCTCTGAAATGGGGTATTGTAATTATTTACACTATTTACATTGTTCGGACTGTTGTCCTCGTCTTTGTTGCCATATTCACGACGTTTCGGCCGTTGTACGCCCCGGCCTTCTTCAGGTGATTGAAATTTCGAACTGAACCGTTTATTCCGTTCACCGGGATAGATTTGTCTAGTTCCACATTCCATGCCTCTTCCAGATATCTGAGTATCAGTTATCTCCTTTTAACTCAACTCTCCAGGCTTTTGTTTACCTCAGCTCTAGCCAGGTATTGAACTCACAACTCTTTGGGTCAAGTCACTGGATTCAGCTAGCGCTTTTATCCATTGGATCATGTGTCCTTGAGGATACATCTGCTTTGATTGAACGAAACCATTCTTATAATTTCCTAAACTTCTATTTTTCTTTTGTGATGACCAAAGCCAATCTCTGAATCGGGACTTATACCTTGTATCAATATGTATGACTCTCCACCGGTCCTATCAGCTCACTTAAGCATGTTTTATTCTGATACCTCTGATAATTGTTTTTAGATCGATATAATTTATTGTCTATTTTTTTCTTCTGGTGAGTATGTTCGCACGTTGGTGAATATTCTGGGTATCAGATATTCTTAAATATCCTATTTTAAAAATATATTTCCAACCATTTCTGGAGGCCGTTTGTTAGGAGATTTTTTTT
Organism: Acanthosepion lycidas; assembly: GCA_963932145.1. Lineage (NCBI taxonomy): Eukaryota > Metazoa > Mollusca > Cephalopoda > Sepiida > Sepiidae > Acanthosepion > Acanthosepion lycidas. The sequence goes on from OZ010605.1 coordinate 1,461,200, forward strand.
AATTTCCAACTAGTTAGAAAACAAATACATTTAAAAAAAAAATAATCATAATCCTTAAACTTAAATCTACTTCATAAGCACAAAATTTCATTTCTAACGGAAATTTACAATCCGACCATTTGTAACACATTGACAATTAAAAATAAACAAAAACCCGTCTGAGAAATCATTTCCAGTTCGACAAACGATATTTAAAATCAACTTATGAGAAATAAAATGAAATTTGTTTTTCGGCCAACTGAAGACCTTTAAGCAGTAGTTAAAGAAACATATCTATCCGTCCACTTTTATGGAGTCATAGACATAGAGAGCTACTTTAGACTATAGGAATCCATAATCACATCATTTCATTCTCTTCTTACCACAATGGCAAGGAGAAATAATATAAACGATATTAAAAGAAAGATATTAATAGATGATTACAGTAAAAAATATTTTTCAATTGTCTGACATTAGTACACTATTTCTCTTTTGTTAATCTTTGAAATCAACTCAAAAGTTCGATTTGCTTAGAAATTACTGGATTACGTCGTTTTTAATTTTACAAGTCAAATTAATACAGAAATAGTTTTTCTTATGGGAAGGCAGATTACCAAATGATTACGTCGTCTTTAATTCTACAAGTCAAATTAATACAGAAATATTTTTTCTTATGGGAAGGCAGATTACCAAATGAAGTTTACCACTACATTTGTCTTTACCGAACTGTTTAAAAAAAATCATATAACATATATAGGTGTGAAGCAAAGCATTAAGTAACAGAAAAAATCGTTAGAGAGTGGAAATGTTATATAATATCAGTTCTCCGATATGACAGTGAATGCTGGGAAATTTCCTCACAGATGAAGAAGAGACAGAAAACCATAGAAATGTGATTCGAAAGAAGGAAGCTGACATTACTATGGACCGAACATGTGATTAATGACAACGTTTTAGCGAGAACGGAAGTAAAAAGAAGACATTTACTTAACATCAGGAATATACATTTTCAGGGTGTATAATGAGTAAAGAGGGCTTGTAAAATTTGATACTCACAGGACGGATTGAAGGCAAGAGGGACAGAAGAAAGCAATGCATAACATACATCATGAGGAAAGAGGGCTTGGAAAAACTGATACTCACAGGACGGATTGAAGGCAAGAGAGACAGAGGAAAACAACGCATAACCTATATAATTAGGAAAGAGGGCTTGGAAAAACTGATACTCACAGGACGGATTGAAGGCAAGAGGGACAGAGGAAAACAACGCATAACCTACATACTGAGGAAAGAGGGCTTGGAAAAACTGATACTCACAGGACGAATTGAAAGAAAGAGGGACAGAAGAAAACAATGCATAACATACATCATGAGGAAAGAGGGCTTGGAAAACTGATACTCACAGAACGGATTGAAGGCAAGAGGGACAGAAGAAAACAATGCATAACATACATCATGAGGAAAGAGGGCTTGGAAAAACTGATACTCACAGGACGGATTGAAGGCAAGAGGGACAGAAGAAAACAATGCATAACATACATCATGAGGAAAGAGGGCTTGGAAAAACTAATACTCACAGGACGGATTGAAGGCAAGAGGGACAGGAGAAAACAATGCATAACATACATCATGAGGAAAGAGGGCTTGGAAAAACTGATACTCACAGGATGGATTGAAGGCAAAAGGGACAAAGGAAAACAATGCATAACCTACATACTGAGGAAAGAGGGCTTGGAAAAACTGATACTCACAGGATGGATTGAAGGCAAGAGAGACAGAGGAAAACAATGCATAACCTACATGCTGAGGAAAGAGGGTTTGGAAAATCTGATACTCACAGGATGGATTGAAAGCAAGAGGGACAGAGGAAAACAACGCATAACTAAAGATACTGAGGAAAGAGGGCTTGGAAAAACTGATATTCATAGGACGGATTGAAGGCAAGAGGGACAGATGAAAACAACACATAACCTATATACTTAGGAAAGAGGTCTTGGAATAACTGATACTCACAGGACGGATTGAAGGCAAGGGTGACAGACGAAAACAATGCACAACCTACATACTGAGGAAAGAGGGCTTGGAAAAACTGATATTCACAGGAGGGATTGAAAACAAAAGGGACAGAGGAAGACAACACATAACCTACATAATAAGGAAAGGGGGCTTGGAAAAACTACTACTCACAGGACGGATTGAAAGCAAGAGGGACAGAGGAAACAACACATAACCTACATACTGAGGAAAGAGGGCTTGGAAAATCTGATATTCACAGGACGGATTGAAGACAAGAAAGACAGAGGAAAACAATGCATAACCTATATACTTAGGAAAGAGGGCTTGAAAAAACTGATACTCACAGGACTGATTGAAAGCAAGTGAGACAGAGGAAAACCATGCATAACCTACAAACTGTGGAAAGAGGTCTTGGAAAAACTGATACTCCCAGGAGGTATTGAAAGCAAGAGGGACATAGGAAAACAACGCATGACCTATATACTTAGAAAAGAGGGCTTGGAAAAACTGATACTCACATGATGGATTGACAGCAAGAGGGACAGAGGAAAACAACGCATACCCCTGGCTAGTAAGATTGAGGAAATAAATGACGAATCACGGTTTAAGAGATATAACAAAAATGTAAATGCCATGATAGGTCATAGTGGGACCAGGTGATGGAGTTAGTCCGAGCACTTTCCATGGAATCAACGTCAGAGCAGCGACAGTCTCGACACATTCCACCTCTATGGAACTTTACAATACACGCAGACAGAACAATCAAAGTTAATTACCCAGACGTTGTGATCAAAGACCACAAGAACAAAATGTGTTTACTTGTTGACATGATAGTCCCTGCAGGCTGTAATGTATTTATAAAGATCTTCAAAAACCTATCAAAATATTTTAGGTGGAAATTTTTAAAAAAGTGGCACATGACAACATCAATAATTGCAGTTGCAGTTGTAACTCTCGGATTGATTGGAAACACTTCCTACAGAAAGGGATTCATTGTTGGCTATGCCTTAAAGAAATACAAAAGATTATGAAGACCTTTATCTATGTAAAATATGTGTGATCTATAAAAAGCATTGTTGGGAAATGTCATGAAGCCATTTCTGACATTTGGTGTCTGGTTGGGACACGGAAGCAAATGTGCATACTACAGAAATCAAAGGAAATAATAATAATAATAATAATAATAATAATAATAATAATAATAATAATAATAATACATGCCCACATGCTCTATCAGGCCTGACCCTTATGACTTCTAATCTTATTTGATTGGAGGTGTTAACGTATATATTATGGCCTGGTGAATCACCCTATGTATTTCTCTATCAACCGAGAAATTTACAACAAAAAATCGATAGTAAAATTTATATTCGAAGCCAATATTTTGTCAATGTATTCCAACTTCAAAATCTATGTAAAAAAAAAAACAAACCTTAACAACACCAATATCTGGAGTGTCCAATTCACAATGAACAATATTTTACTTAGATTTTAGAAGCATTTTACAGAATAATTTAGAGCCTCACGCTCTTTATGTTTTCATTTCACCTATCATAATGTAGGTGGTTCGCTAATTGAAATATCATTGTGTAATAGAGTTGTTAGACAAAACTATCCAATAAATCTGATTCTCAACATGGTCCAGGTGGACCAGCAATGGTCCACAGAGAATTCGTAGCTATAAAAAATTGTAGATATTTCACAAGAATGTAACTAAATTATTTATACTTTGAAAAATAAAAAATATAATAGTTTGTTTAATTACACACATGCCCATTATATTTGAAAAAGTTTGAAATTACGTAGGTATTATACAGTGCTATATTTACTTTAATTTTTATCATATATATATATATATATATATATATATATATATATATATATATATATATATATATATATATATATTTCCCAATCCATGGATAGTGGAATCCGGATTTTTTGGCTGTTGAGGATGTTTTCAGAAGAAAAAGAATACATTTGACCTCAACAGCACAAGAACTATCAGACTAAGTCTGAATGACACCAACAAAAATCAAAATTGATTTTGATATCTTCTGTCAGAAAGACCAAGATCAAGGTAGTCACTAGCTAAATGCTCTAAGAGTGAATGATATCATCAAAATTGATTCTGATATCTTGTGTCAGAAACACCAAGATCAAATTAGTCATCAGCTGAATGGACTAAGAAAAAATGACATCATCAAAATTGATTCTGATCTCTTGTGTCAGAAACACCAAGATCAAGGTAGTCACTAGCTGAATGGACTAAGACTGAATGACATCATCCAAATTGATTTTGATATCTTGTGTCAGAAACACCAAGATCAAGGTAGTCACTAGCTGAATGGACTAAGACTGAATGACATCATCAAAATTGATTCTGATATCTTGTGTCAGAAACACCAAGATCAAATTAGTCATCAGCTGAATGGACTAAGAAAAAATGACATCATCAAAATGGATTTTGATATCTTGTGTCAGAAACACCAAGATCAAAGTAGTCACTAGCTGAATGGACTAAGACAAAATGACATCATCAAAATTGATTTTGATATGTTAGAAACAGCATATTCAAAGTAGTCACTAGCTGAATGGACGAAGACAAAATGACGTCATCAAAATTGATTCTGATATCTTGCGTCAGAAACACCAAGATCAAAGTAGTCAGAAGCTTAATGGACTAAGACTGAATAACATCATCAAAATTGATTGTGATATATTGTGTCAGAAACACTAAGATCAAGGTAGTCACTTGCTGAATTGACTAAGACAAGATGTTATCAAAATTGATTTTGATATCACGTGTCAGAAACACCAAGATCAATGTAGTCACTATCTTAATGGACTAAAATTGAATCACATCATCATAATTAATTCTGATATCTTGTGTCAGAAACACGTAGATCAAAGTAGTCACTACGAGAATGGACTAAGACAAAATGACATCATCAAAATTAATTTTGAAATCTTGTGTCAGAAACACGAAGATCAAAGTAGTCAGAAGCTGAATGGACTAAGACTTAAAGACATCATCAAAATTGATATTGATATCTTGTGTCAGAAACACCAAGATCAATGTAGTCACTTGCTGAATAGACTATGACTGAATGACATAATAAAAATGGATTCTGATATCTTGTGTCAGAAACACCAAGATCAAAATAGTCACCATCTGAATGGACTAAGACTGAATGACATTATCAAAATTGATTTTGATATCTTGTGTCAGAAACACTAAGACAAAGGTAGTCACTAGCTTAATGGACTAAGACTGAATGACATCATCAAAATTAATTTTGAAATCTTGTGTCAGAAACACCAAGATCAAAGTAGTCACTTGCTGAATAGACTATGACTGAATGACATAATAAAAATGGATTCTGATATCTTGTGTCAGAAACATCAAGATCAAAATAGTCACCATCTGAATGGACTAAGACTGAATGACATTATCAAAATTGATTTTGATATCTTGTGTCAGAAACACTAAGATCAAGGTAGTCATCATCTGAATGGACTAAGACTGAATTACTTCATCAAATTTGATTTTGATATCTTGTGTTAGAAACATCAAGATCTAGGTAGTATCTATCTGAATGGATTAAGATTGAATGACATCATGAAGATTGATTTCGATATCCTGTGTTTATCCTTGTTTACTAAAATAAATTTTAAAATGTAAATAGACTATTTTGTCATTTCACTGAGTATTCTCGTGTGAAAAGTGAACAGCCTAAAATAAAAGTAGGAGTGGGTCCATTTGAATTTTTTGAAGAAAATATTGTCCATGGGCTGAAAAATGTTGTGAAACACTCCTCTAAATGACACTTTGATATTGAAATATTAAATAAAAGACATTCTTCATTTCCATTGTTTGGACTATTATCCTCATATTTATCATATTAAATAGTAATGATGTTGGTTATTTGACTAATCACATTATTAAATATCAATGATGTTGGTTAATTGAATTAATTAATCAAGCATAAACCTATTAACCATTACACCACATCGAATTGCCCCATGAGGTGAGTGATATGACTATAACAGATGAAAGTAAGAAGTAATGGTTATGAGGATATGGCTGATGTACAATAACTGACTCAAGATTTTGAATGACTGATTTGTTTTTTACGATTTATCAACCTTTTACAGGTTATTTAAACTCAGAACATATTTTTTGATTGCAGGAATATTTTGGAGATTTTAATGATTTAGTGCTAAAAGTGCTACTATTTAATCCATACCCCGGGGTTGGGGGCGTAGAAGTGGATTCATATCATCCCCAAGGCTATTTGCTAGTAAGTGAATATAATGAATCTGTCTGGAATTGGAACTCGGCTCACCTATTTCCAATTCCGACACGTTATTTATTACACCATCTGCACATCCAAGCGAACAGCATCTGGTATTCCCAAGTGGTCACTCATCTTGGTACTGATTAATCTCGAGGTTGCTTTTCAGTTATCCTATAATTTAAACTTTATGAAGTATATTCCCCACTTGTGGGAATTTACAAAATCACACCTGAACGTTATATGTTGATTAGATTCTGTGGTTTATGCACAGGGTTTGGATTTTTATCCCATTTCTCAGGTATAAAATAAGGGGTCTGGCTTGTATTCACATTGGCTTATATGCGAATTTATACGATAGACTGCAGCCAACTTCTCGTTCAGAATAGCAGATTGCCAGTCAATTGCCTGACCTCAATCAGTTAGGCATGTCTCCGCTAGAGGTGGGGGTCTGATGCACACTTCATCATTGTTCCTGAGTGGGAGTAGTTTGTAAGCATTATAGCCACGTGTCGAGAGTACGTTTTTTTAGTTTGATGGATAAGGCAAACAATGCGACTTGTGAGACGCCTCTAGATATTTGCGAACACCCTCGATCAGAAATCGCCCAAATGGATTAGGTTAATCAACCTGGATGTATTTTGAACTGAGCATCTTCTACAAGGTTATTTGCTGCATTTTTAAAAAAAATTTTTAAACCAGTTGCCATATTGTACACATCTAGCTGTGATACATGTGCCTGGGATATCCTTATCAGATTGAGTCTCATGATGGGTACATTGGGCTTCGTATATTTGTACCTCAGCGTCACTTTGTTGATGTGCTGCTCTCTGACTCAATAATAATAATAATAATAATAATAATAATAATAATAATAATAATAATTATAATAATAATAATAATAATGAAAATAATAATAATAATGAAAATAATGATAATAATAATGATGAAAATAATAATAATGAAAATAATAATAACAATGAAAATAATGAAAATAATAATAATAATCATATAAATAATAATAATGATGAAAATAATAATAATAATAATAATAATAATGAAAATAATAATAATAATGAAAATAATACTGAAAATAATAATAATAATAATAATAATGATAATTAAAATAATAATAATAATAGTAATGATAATAATAATAATAATGATAATAATAATAATAACAATAATAATGAAATAATAATAATAATAATAATGAAATAATTATAATGATGAAAATAATAATAATGAAAATAATGAAAATAATAATAATAATGTAAACAATAATAATGATGAAAATAATAATAATAATAGTGAAAATAGTAATAATAATATTGAAAATAATAATAATAATGAAAATAATAATAATAATATTAATGAAAATAATAATAATAATGTAAATAATAATGATGATGAAAATAATAATAATAATAATAATGAAAATAGTAATAATAATGAAAATAATGAAAATAATAATAATGAAAATAATAATAATAATGAAAATAATAATGAAAATAATAATAATAATGAAAATAATGAAAATAATAATGAAAATAATAATAATAATGAAAATAATACTGAAAATAATAATAATAATGAAAATAATAATAATAATAATAATAATAATGATGTCAGCATGTAGAAATGAAAGACAGGTTGTTTAAGACGAAAGAAAGAAGTAAAATAAAAGAGTAGATAAGAGGTCGGTGACAACTGGTTGTGGCCCATCGACCACCGACTGTTGGGTAAGGAATGCAGTTAGTTAGCAGACGACAACAGCCGCCATAAAAAAAAAATCCGCGTCAACTATTTTCCCTTCGACTCACCACCCTCAGCTTTATAACAAACGTTTACTTCCATCCACTCCCGATTCTAAACAAGCAAAAACCAGTCTGGGAGTCTATTTTTATAAACAAAAACGTGTGTAACATTCACCGAGCACTTCTCTTTCTGATCAACGGGCGTTGTTGGGCATCACGAAATACTAATTCGGTAAACTACAGTTGCCCAGGATAAGTCTAGTTGAATATTTAGGTTGAGTCATAAATAATTTCTGTTTTTCATTATAAAGTTCACTCGTCAAATAAAGTACACTTATTCAATTATATATTCCTCAACGTTATGTAAAAAGACTTGTGGCCAGATCTCTTCGATATATTTTGAGTAGAATTCCGTAGGTTTTGATGTGAAAAGCTTTCGACGAATATTTAGGATAAGCTCTCCCCATCAAAGCTTTTTTTTTTGCAGTAATTGTTAAAGTTAATAGATTAACCGGGTGGGTGAGAAATAACCAACCGAACTGCAAAGAATATGACACTCACACGACATTATTTACATTATTTTCCATGTGGGTTATTGTCCTGTTGTGATACATGTAGAAAATAGTGTAAATAGTGCTTACTTTTCATGGTGGTTTGGACGTTTTATAATAGGCAGCTCCACAAAAAACGCGATACCTAAGGTTTAAAATTAATTTTTAGAAATGAAAAATCTTACTTTACACTTTTATTTTAATTTTAATTTCAAACTAATAGAATAAATTTAATATTTCCAATAAACAAAATGGTTTTTGCTGTATTTCACAAACTAATTCAAATTGACGGGAAGATGTTTTCGTTAAAATCGTTGATTATCTCCCCTTTTATAGTCGTCTTTAATCGCTAATGTAATTATCTTTATAAAAAAAATCTTCCAAAAATAAAATGTACTTATCTGAAATTTTATTTAAGGAATATTAACTGATTTAAAGTATAATTAATCTGATTTGAAACAAATATTATTTAGTTTAAGTTTAAAATAACACAGAAATGAATTTCTAAAACAAACAGTAGCTCTATTTATAACCCACATTACTGTTTTCACGTGATTGACGAAGCGATGACAGATGATGACATGGTTGATTGTTATTCTACGGAGACTTTATCTGTAAAACATAATTCAAGAAAATACCGTGAGCGCCTTTTTAAAATTTTTTTTTTTTTTTTTTATAAAATTGACTGAAAAGAATTTCTTTTTCTTGCAAAAATACCTGATTAGCGCCCTTTTTTAGTTGTCTTTCATCGCAATGTAATTCTCTTTATTAAATATCTCCCAAAATTAAAATATACTATTCTGAAACTTTATTAGAGGAATATTAGCTGATTTAAAGTGTAATTAATCTCATTTGAATTAAATTAGGCTTAAAAAATATCACAGAAATTCATTTTTAACACGGCAGTAGCTGTTTTGATGTAGTGACAGCCTGATGACAGATCTAATATTGTTCTACGGAAACTTTATCTGTGAAACATAATTGAAAAAAGTGACGTGAGCGCTTTTTTATATAATTTATAATAAAAATGTTTATTGATTTTTAGAAATGTTGACTTGAAACTTATTATAGTTATCGCCCTTATTTTCTGATAATGTGTTAAAAGATTTAAAGCATAATAATTTTTCTAATTAAAATTTTTAAAAAGTTAAAACAATTCTTGTAAAAATTCATTATTCATCGATTTTTTTTCTTAAGACAATAGTGACCTTCAAATATCTTATATTAAACATAGTTAAATAATGTCATAGTTTTATTGCATTTTCAGTTTTATGATCAGAACAGGTTTTCAGTAAATAGTGTTTCTGTTTGACAAAAACAAATTGATGATTTAAATTCCTCCATGATTCTTGTTTTTAACTAATATATATTTGTAATGCTTGAAATCGGGTGCAACAAATGTAAAAATAATATTTTACCAAGATTTTCTAAAAAAAAAAATTAAAATTAAAAAAAATAATTTAATTCATTTGTCACTAAGTTCTGAAAATTCCATTAAAATCCGACAATTATTTGATTTTTGCAAGAATTTCCAAAACAAAGTGTTTTTTAACTTAAAAAACGACGCTAAAAATCCCTTTTGACCAACTGCTGACACAAGGAAAAAAAGATTTTTAAGCAATATTTCGAACGTGCTGGGTAGGATTCAAAAATTTAATAGAATTTAGTCTTTCCTCTTAATAACATGAACGATAAAACTTTATTTTTATCAAGCTTGAGTCCTTTTTTCATCATAGTATTTTGGGAGTTACCTATTTTCGGAGTTACCTATTTTGTAGTAATATTTATGGACATCTGGATCATTCGTCGCGCAAATGATATTGGCGGACACATGTGAGTCTGGGTAAAAATAATGATTAAAAAGAAGGATTTCACACAAACCACAATTATTGCATATTATTAACAAAAAGAATTACATGTGTATACAATTGAAATCAATGGAAATACATTCAATTTAGCTATATGAATGTGTTTGCTTATTTGTGTGTGTGTGTGAGAGTGCGTGTGTGAAACAAGCACGTGTGATATGTATGTGTATATTTGCGTGTGTGTGTGTGCGTGTGTACGAGAGATCAATAATCAGTGTATCGAGGAAGCTAACGTTCTGTATCTATGTTCAACTTCATCTGGAAGCAAGAGAAAAGAAGAGATAGAGAAGAAAATATTTTCCTTTTTATAGACTTAAATAGCGCCGCCTACGAGCGCTTTTGGCAAAGCCAAGTGAGGTAACCCACAGTCCTCATTATCACAACATTTCGGCCGATGTGCACTCCGGCCTTCATCCATTTTCTCTTTGTTCCTCTACCCATTTTCTTTGTGCTATTTTTTCTTCATAAACTTTCGCTTTGTGTTACTTTTTCCTCCGTTCATTTACACGTACTTGTAAAAAAAGGCTACTCACTGTTTACCCTCGCTTCACTTGCCAGTATTATGTCTTGTGAGTGTTATATTCTCCAAACCATCATTATGTGACCCTAGAATTTTAGCTATCGCTTTCTGATGGTTACCAATAGTTCAGTTGTAATTTCTCTTCTCCTCAGAGCTTCCTCATTCATCACATGCCCTGTCCATGATATTCTCAACGTTTGTTGATAGAGCCGCGTATCATTGGCTTAAAGTGAAAAAAATATTTGGGACAGCATTCAATATCGAATGGGGGAGTAGGTATTGCGTAGTAGTTCATCAATCGTTTTCATTTCT